>CAIGQZ010032287.1:9659214-9705839 GCA_903798205.1 Danio tinwini
TATTATTATTATTATTATTATTATTATTATTATTATTATTATTATTAGGCCTGTTCTTTGAGTTTTAGCCCCACTTGTTGGTTGAAAATTATTTAATTGTACATGATACATGTGTAATTGTATGTGTTTCTGTGTTTTTATCAGCATGTGGTGGTGTATTTAATGGTACGGCTGGGACAATCGGCAGTCCATCTCATTCTATCTCCAACTACCACCACAACATCAACTGCACGTACCACATATATGTCCGCAACAACCGGGTCATCAATCTCAAGTGAGTCTAATCCACAATACATCTTCTGTTGTCTTTGATAAACCCATATTTTGCATTAGGGCTGCACAATATACCATTTCAGCATTGATATCGCAATAAGCGCATCCTTATTAGTCACATCGCAGGGTATGTGATGTTAAGTCGGGATTACAGTATCGCAGGAGCCATAGTCCAAAACACATTTGTGAAGTCAGTGCAGAGTTTAAGCAAAATAGTGAAAAGTGAAAGTGTGTGTGTTTTTAAGGCTTTCTAAGCTTGTGGTCATTTAAAGAGAGTTTAAATTCAGTTACAAGGAATTGTACCTTTTGTAACTTTAATAAAGATGAATATTTCTGATTTATTTATACAATGAAGACTATGTAGTGATATTTTTTGTTTGATTATTAAATTTCTGTACTTGAATACTGTTAGACTCCTCAGAAAACCATAAAGCACTGTTTATTTCATTTTATCTATGTAAATTGCATGGTTCATTCCTCTACAGAATAATTTACATTTAGAATTTATGTAAGGGGGGAGGGGGGTCGAGAGTGAGAAAGCTGCAGAAAGAACACATGTGTGAATCAAACCCCTTCCCCGGACAATCGCCAGTTTATAGTGATCAATGATTGGCTCCTTTACTCAAAGGTGTGTCAATCCTCCTAATCAATCTAAAATAATGAACTCTTAACTAACAGATTAATTTCAGCCATCTATTAAATTTGTATTCATATTGCAATATTTAACTCCATTCATTCATTCATTCATTTTCCTTCGGCTTAGTCCCTTTATTTTATCAGGGGTTGTCACAACGGAATGAACCGCCAACTTATCCAGCATATGTTTTATGCAGTGTAAGTCCTTCCAGCCCCAACCCTGGGAAACATCCATACATTCACACACGCACTCACACACCTGTAGCGCATGTCTTTGGACTGTAGGGAAAACCGGAGCACCCAGAGGAAACCCACACCAACACAGGGCGAACATAAAAAACTCCACACAGAAATGCCAACTGACCCAGCCAGGATTCAAACCAGCAACCTTCTTGCTTTGATGTGACAGTGCTAACCACTAAGCCACCATGCCGCCCAATAATATAACAGTAATGGCAAATTTTTTTCTTCCTGTTCACAAGGAATACATTTTAATGTGAAGACTGAAATTGAAGTTTGTCTTTTAATTCTAAGGAGAATGATCAGTTTACAGGCTGTCTGTGAGCAAAAGGTGCCCAAGGATGGGCTCACAGGCGTTTTAAAAGACATTGTTACAATGTTTTAGATAAGAATTTGTTTACAGCCCCTTAACTCTTGAACAACCAGTAAATTACCCATGGCTGTTATAACCCAATGATTATAACTCATTTGATCAAAACCTTAATTAAGTAATTATAATTACTTACTCCCAGAGCCATTTAAATCGAAGTTGATATTTAGCCGCACCATATTGGTGTTTCGTAACATCTAGTTTTTATAAGGTGAGTTGCTAGCCCAACGCTCAAACCCCAACCTGGAGGACCAGGAAATACACACATACACTATGGACAATTTAGCTTACCCAATTCACCTACAGCTCATGTCTTGACTATGGGGGAAACCGGAGCACCTGGATAAAAGCTACACGAACATGGGGAGAACATGCAAACTCCACACAGAAATGTCAACTGACCCAGCCAGGGCTCAAACTAGCAACCTTCTTGCTGTGAGGCGACAGCGCTACCCACTGTGCCACCGTGTCACACAATCAATTTATAATATCAATATATAATTGTCAATCATCACTATATGACCATCAATATAAAAAATGTCCATCATAATAACACAGAAAAACTAAATATATCGCAATGTCAAATTTTTCCAGTATCGTGCAGCCCTACTGCAAAATAATCTATTCCTAAGTCTCTACCTTCACTTTACCGAACCTCGTTATTTCCTTTTAAATTGATGATTCATTGGTCTGCCAAAGTACACATCAAAAAAACAAAAATCTTTACCATCAGACATCCATCAAGACAGCTGTGTTCAAACAGAGAGACAGATGCTCAGAAAGAAAAGCATTCTGTTATTGATCATCTGTCTTTTCCTTTGTCTGCGAAACCCTACTAAGATCTTCTATTGATGTCAGACAGGAAGCCTTTCATCCTTAATCTGTCCCTAGAGGCTTTCTTTCAGGAAAACACCCCTTCTCTCAGTCATTGAGTACATTTACATGGACACCAATACTCTGATTTGAATACAATTAAGACAATACTCTGATTAAGAGTCTACCAAGCAAACATCTATTTTTGATTACCTTAATCCGACTAAAGTCCTAATCGAACTAACCAGAAATGGAATTAAGACACGTGGAGTCTTATTTACTTTACATTATTGAAGTGCATGTGCATGTAAACACCTTAATCAAACTATTACCATTTTGTAGTACTTTTTTCGCTACACTTTACAGCAGGATGCACATATGGCAGATGTCATGCGTTTGAAGGCAAACAAATGAGAATAGCTTCAAGCAAGAAAGAAATTATTTTTGGTGTGAGCGAGAAACAATGACTATGCTGAGAATTCTGGAAGAAATGGTAAAAAGTTAGTAAATGAAATGGCAGAGGTGGCCTGTTGCCAAGAATTTGTATCCACCATCGTCTGTTTGCACATATAGGGCCCTATTTTAAAGTTCAAAGCGCAGGGCGCAAAACCATTAAGGGCGTGTCAGAATCCACTTGTGCTATTTTGAGGACGGAAAATTCCACTTTGCGCCGCGGCGCATGGTCTAACAGGGTTGAACTTATTCTCTTAATGATTTATGGGTGTGTTTTGAGAATAAACCAATCAGAGTCTCATTTCCTATTCCCTATATAAGAGTCAGTTGCGTTGCGCCATAGCGATTTGCTATTTACATGGCGGACTTTGTAAGTGTAATAACCGAGTGCTTCACTAGCGAGAAAACAGTTAAACAGACCATCTGCAGCTTGAGAGAATGAGCCTCCTCATTCTTTACTTTCATTTTCACTCTCTTCCTTGGACAAGGAAATGTGTTGTACGCACAGACATCCATTGTCCGACATAATTAATTACGTTTGTTAAGCGCAGAGATTTGTTTCAAAGCTATTTCTAAATTCAGTTCTAGTTTCCAGCAAACTAATAAATGTACAGTAATAACGAAGTGTGCTCAAAATACACATGCTATGCCCCATATGGTCTAAAACCTGACAAGTGGGCAAATCCAAGCTTGTTTTTAATAAAACAGATATAAATATGCATATAATAAATAATACTGCTACTAATAATAACATTATACAAAAGCAAATTGTCATGAATAAACTGAAAAAGCCCCCCGAGATGAAGAAGGCCTGAAAGCAGTGGTTTTTATATTTATGTAGAAAATAATAATTTTTGTAATATTTTAATCCTTTAATTGTTTTTCATTTGTAAAGATATCTGCGTATTGCTGTACATCCTGTGTGTATTAAGCAATGTTTAAGCGAGGCGCACAACTAACCCGCTCTGCGCTGGACTATAGATCTCCTCTCAGCTGGTCTATTGCTTAGTCTATTTTAGTTCCTCAAAATAGCAGCGTGCCAGCAATGCGCCTTAACACACCTCCTTTTTTAGACCAGAATGCCTATGGGCGCACATATGAGCGCAAATGCATTCGCTATTTAAACAGCGTGGTAAACAACGTCAAAATGACACTTGCGTCCAGCTGAAACTAGCAAACAACAATTGTGTCACGCCGCATTGCGCCGGGTGTAAGATAGGGCCCATAATGTGAGAAATTAACTGCAGTTGAACTTGTCGCAAAATTAAAAACAAAGCTCGAAATCACATATAATGCCATGATGAACTTGAACTGCTGTTGCATGAAATGCTGTAGGAAACTAGCGGCGAATACTGACTTAATGTCATTAATCAAACTATGTAGTATAACATGTAAAACAAAAAGCAACTCATGTAAACACCTTAATCTTATTATCGTCTTATTCAGATTAAGGCAAATAATTAGATTACTGAAATCCATCTAAACGTAGTCAGTGTGGAATTTGCCTCTTCTGCAGTGTCTTCATGGACTGTACGTGTTTGTCTTGATCTCCTACAGGTTCAACTCTTTTAATCTGGAAGCTTCCTCGACGTGTAACTTTGACTATGTGGCGGTGTATGATGGAGAAACCACTCTTGCTCCACTGATGGGGAAGTTCTGTGGACACGAAGTGCCACCCAACCTCAGGTCCTCAACCAATCATATGTTCCTGCAGTTTGTTACCGACTCATCAGTTGCGGCGGAGGGTTGGAGAGCAACCTACAGTGAGACTTTAGGTACTGTTCCTCTGTCTTCCTGGTAAAATTGCACAAAGCATACATCAGATACTGCACTGTAAGAAGAGATTAGTTACTTGAGTAAACCCATTACCTTAACATAGTGACAAGTTTACTTTAAAAAAAATAACGTGACTAAACATCCTGTAACTTGGAACTGTTAGGTTGACCTAATTTTTGGATTATTGACATAGTTTAATTACTTAATCATTTTAAGGCAACATTCATTCATTCATTTTCCTTCAGTTAGTCTCTATTTTTTAGGTTCTTAGTCTATTTTCAGAGGTCTCCACAGCGGAATGAACCGCCAATTATTCCAGCATATGTTTTAAGTAACGGATGACCAACCCAATACTGGGAAACACCCATACATAATCATTCACACATATTCATACACTATGGCCAATTTAGTTTATTCGATTCACCAATAGCGCATGTCTTTGGCCTGTGGGGGAAAACGGAGCATCCAGAGGAAACCCACGCCAACACGGGGAGAACATGCAAACTCCACATAATAATAATAATAAACTTTATTTTTATATAGCGCCTTTAAAAGTAGCATCTCAAGTCACTTTACAGACATAAAATGTGTAACAGTAAAAGATACATACAAAGACAAATGCAAAAAAATAAAAATAATTAAAAACGAAGTGAATTCAATTAAACGAAATTGTCCGTAGTGTATGTTTGTGTGTGAATGAGTGTGTATGGGTGTTTCCCACTACTTGAAGGGCATCCTCTGTGTAAAACATTTGCTGGATAAATTGGCAATTTATTCCGCTTTGGCGACCCCTGATGAATGAAGAGACTAAGCCGAAGAAAAATAAATGAATAAATGATTGAATGAATGATTTAAAAACACTCAGGGATCTCTGCATCGTGAATATCAGAGGGTAAAGAGTTCCACAATTTAGGTGCCTACGTGCTTACAGCGGGTTTACTCTGTTTTAAATTATTAAAGTAAAACATCAAATGATGCAAGATTATATAGTTGTTCTGTTTGATTCAGAGTGGAAGAAAATGTGAACTAATTTTGTTTTCTGCTGATAGATTGGAACAATTGATGTCTTACTAATTCTTTATATTTGATACTGTAACTCTCTGAGTAATATGTAGGCCCACATGGAATCTGCGTGCTGAAATCCACAAATTTTAGTCCATTGAGTCAATTTATTTACTTGTGTAAATATGTGTAAATTTATATTTATTCAGTTTTTAAATTAATTTCAGTAATATTATTAACCAATGATAAAAATGTTCATATGCTTTATTTACAATACAGTTTGTAAAGTCATATTTTCTGTCTTTTGGGAGATCTATTATATAAAAGACTTGCTTTGTTTACCAAATAAGTGGATCTAATTGGATTAGCATTGTAAACATCAAATAAAAGTTTAAAAAGATATTACTTTTTATTTCATATATAAAACATTTAGTTATGATACTCCCAAAATCATTACGCATAAATCCGCAGATGTTTTTTTTTTTTGCCAAATTCTGCACAGAAATAGCAAAAAATGTCTACGAAGATGCATCAATAAAACAGAGTAAAACTAAAGTTAAACATTAAAGTCATTCAAAACTAATTTATTTAAAGCATAGCGTCATCATAGAATTATTATAAGAAGTTGTTTTTAAGAATCTGGACATACACATTTTTGGTCCCAACTAACAATAATATGGGTTGAACAAAACATCGACATTGATATTGTTTTGGAACAAACAAAAATGTTAGGTCTTTTTTTAAACTAGTTATTAAAAGAACACTTCACTTTTTTGTAAATTGGCTGATTTTACAACTCTTCTAAAATTACACAGCTGAGTTTTATCCTTTTTTATCAATTGAGCCGATCTCCATGTCTGATGGCAGCACTTTGAGCTTAGCTTAGCATAGATCAATGAATAGGATTAGACCAATAGCATTCATTCATTCATTTTCTTTTCGGCTTAGTCCCTTTATTAATCTGGGGTCGCCACAGCGGAATGAACCGCCAACTTACCCAGCATGTGTTTTACGCAGCGGATGCCCTTCCAGCCACAACCCATCTCTGGGAAACATTCACACCCACTCATTCACACTCATATACTGCGGACAATTTTAGCCTACCCAATTCACCTGTACCGCATGTCTTTGGACTGTGGGGGAAACCGGAGCACCCAGAGGAAACCCACGCGAACGCAGGGAGAACATGCAAACTCCACACAGTAACGCCAACTGACCCAGCCGAGGCTCGAACCTGCGACCCAGCGATCTTTTTGCTGTGAATGTAAAAAGGAAAAAATGAATAGTTGCTAGCTTGATTATTATGAAAATGAGAGTATAGTTGCGTTACCAGCCTAAAAATAGCAACTTTTCTTTTTCCATCAGTCTTCGCATGCGATGTAACCACAAAAGAGTCAAGCTTTAAGTAGAAAAATTATTGATGTGCAGCCTGAAATGTTTGTTAAAAACATTCGAGCATAAGACACAATATTTATGAAAAATGTTTATACAAGACTTTATTGTTGATTTGATATATGATATTTAATTGTGATTTCATAGTAGTGTTTAAGTAGTAGTTATATGGTCTTAAAATGCCCAAAATGCCTGCCCAGAGGTTTTTCAAATATGGTGGGACTTTCCTTTGATTAAAAAGAGGTTTAATTATGTATTATTATTATTATTATTATTATTAAAAAGTTCATTGATGGATAAAAATAGGTCTATTTGATTCCATTTCAACAAAAGAAACACAGGCAGTTCACTAGTTTGAGTCTCATCATCCAATTCAAAAGAATTTGTTACTTACAGCAGGGGTGGACTTGGTGATTTGGGGGCCCTAAGCTATTCCAGGTATGGGGTCCTAGCATTGTTGAAAAATGAACTGTATGTTAAAAGGTATGTGTATATATGTATATTTGTGTATATCTGTATATATATATGAACGCAAAGTGAAAAACTGAGGGGGGTTGGGGGCTGAGGGGGGCACCTCAGCCAATGAGTGCAGAGGGGCAGTGGCTCTAGCCACCAGGCCACCCCCCTGTGCATGGCCCTGATGTATTTTATAGTGTGTCCGTATCCCTTAAAGCTGTTTAGAATTAAATGCCTAGAGATGGTGACCAAAGTCCCTAGTCTTTAGTACGTGCCTTTGATGTACCCCTTGGCCACATTGTAGCCCGATAATGTCAATAGACTAGACTGTCTTAGCAACTAGCTAAATGTTCAGGAGGATTAATCAAAAATACAGCACAAATTATAAAATTGTGAAATGTTATTGCACTTTAAAATATCTGTTTAGAAGTAGTTTATCATTTCATTTAATCATTTATTCCAGTGATTGTAATGATGAATTATCAGCTTCAGTACTCCAGTCTTCAGTCACATGATCCTTCAGAAATCTGTTTAATATTAATAATAATCATCATCATTATAATTATTAATTGTAATAGTAATAAATCAATATTGACTGGAGTAATAATTTCATTTGGAACTACACACAATAAGAAAGCAGTTATTCAAGATTTTAATAAATATTATAATTTATTATTTAAAGAAACCTGATGTTAAGTTACTAATGTACAATTAAAAGAAATTAAATTAAAAAACAAGGTCACAAACTATGTCGTATTTCTAAATGTTTTAAAAATTCTCCCTACCTGCCTCTACTCTGATCGCTGGCAGACTGGTGTCACTAAAATCTCTGATTGTGAACAACAGCAAGAAAATAATAATAAACGGTCCATTTAAATGATTAAATTTAAAACAGAAGCAGATGGGTTTGACTGTACAAGGGAAATAACTCATGCCAGCGGTGCTAAATCATTTGCCGTCGATATGCAGAGGTACGATGATCTGCTCTCAGGCTGCAGTGTGAGAGGCGGCTAGGTAGCACTGTGCCGCCTTTGAGCGCTCTGAGCGGGGGAGAGACCGTCGACATCACCCGCAGCTCGTTGCAAAGAGTAATGTTAGGAAAAGTACAGCACGGACACGAAAGTCCCTAAAAATCTCTAGTAACACCTAAAAACATTCACTAGTCGCTTTTTTTGTTGTTGTTGACAGTTTGGCACTAGGGGAGTCTGAAAAGTCGCTAAGCTAACAACACGGGCAGGCAATGTATTTGATTGAACTGAAGCACTCACACCTCGCGCATGTGCAGTACAGATGGAATGTTGCATTATTCATGGGGGGCCCCACAGTTTTGAAAAGTAGTAATAATGTTAAAATATTAACAGTTATAGACAGATTTTACAACATATGACAGAAAATCTATAAAAGAGCTATATGATTAACATAGGCTTCTTGGCATTGGTTGGGGCCCTCTAATTCCCCTGGGCCCTAAGCGGCTGCTTACATGGTAAGTCTGCCCCTGACTCACAGATCAACATGTCTGATACTTTGACTTTGTTATTTTATAGTTCTTATTTTGGCCTAGAACTAAGAATGCACGGATGATTTCATAGCGAACTACAAAGATCACATTGTGGGCTGAACAAAGTGTTGAGGAGTCGTAAACAGTTCTTTGTTTTCTCCGAGACGTCTTATGCACCAATCCCTTCAGAATGACCAGGCTCTTTAAGAACTGAGCTGTGAACCCTTTTGTAGTTCATCTCTGGGGTGTGGTTGATCCGCCCCATCCTACAACAACACCAACTGTTCTTAGTGAACAACACAACTCATTCAGACAATAAGAGTCAGCGCCTATTATTCACAATAGCAGAAAACAAGACACAAGTCTTTATCAGTCTGTGCTGTCAAAGAGATTCTGCCAGTAAAGCACTGCACATTTTGTTCTTTTGTTCTGCAGTTTATGTGCAAATCAAGGCCTTATTTTGTGGATGGTTAGATTTTGGATTACTTTACACTAACTATAGGGCTGGACGGTATGACCAACATTTTATGTCACGGAATGAGAACATTTATTTTACGGTAACAGTATCTTTCAGAATATAGTTTGCTTATAAAGGTAGTTCCTCCAGAAAACGTACAATGGGGCTTTATATAATAAATACGCTTGCATATTTAGAAAAGAAAAAGGTCTTGATCTTAATTGATTATTTTGTATTTTATTTTTAACCTTTTAAATATAGTAAACAAAAGATGATTTTAGATCAACAACAAAGTCCACTCAATGTCACATTTGACAGTTTTATGTGGACTGAGCTTATTATAATCATTTCTCAAGTGACATCTTCTCACAGATATAACAAATACAGTTAAAGTCAGAATTATTAGTCCCCCTGAATTATTAGCCACCTGTTTATTTTTTCCCCAATTTCTGTTTAACGGAGAGAAGATTTTTTCAGCACATTTCTAAACATAATAGTTTTAATAACTCATTTCTAATAACTGATTTATTTTAGCTTTGCCATGATGACAGTAAATAATATTTGGCTAGATATTTTTCAAGACACTTCTATACAGCTTAAAGTGAGATTTAAAGACTTAACTAAGTTAATTAGTTTAACTAGGCAGGTTAGGGTAATTAGGCAAGTTATTGTATAAGGATGGTTTGTTCTGTAGACTTAATAAAAATAAATAGCTTAAAATGGCTAATAATTTTGACCCTAAAATGTTTTTTTATTATTTTAAAACTGCTTTTATTCTAGCCGAAATAAAACAAATAAGACTTTCTCCAGAAGAAAAACTATTACCAGACATGCTGTGAAAATTCCTTGCTCTGTTAAACATCATTTGGGAAATATTTAAAAAAGAAAAAAAAATTCAAAGGGGGGGCTAATAATTCTGACTTTGATTGTATAAGTAACAGGAAAAGATGTAAACACTTCAAGGAAATATCAAACTGTTTTTTTCCTTTTAAAAATTCAAAATTAAATCTTGTATAAATATTGAAAATAAGTGATCATTTTTTGTTGAAAATATCAAGCAGTCCGCAGTTCCCCATGGAGCATCTCAATCTTGATCTCAGCCTCCTGCATGCTGCACTTGAGTTGACCACGCCCACTCATTTACATTTTGCGGTATACATGGAATAATAAATGATTTTATGATACGCACTTCATCCCGCCGTAACGATATATAACTTCATTACCCACAGCCAACAGTTACACTGCAAAAAAATGCTTTTCTCAGGTCTTTTTTTTTTAGTCCTGATATCTAAAAATTCTCAAATCAAGAAGACAATAAAATATATAGTTTTGCTTTCAGAAATAAGTAAATAAAATCTTAAAATAAGCTAAATATTCTGCCAATGAGGCAAGTAAAATAAACTTATTTCAAAAGGAAAACATTATTATTTTACTTAACCCACTGAAAGATCATTTGTTTTGTTTTAAGGAAAAACTCACTTAGTTTTGACTTACTTACATTTTTAAAAAATGAACATGTTAACTTAATTCTTTCATGTTGTCTCAACACAAATCAATTGTCTGGAAACTAGCAGTTTTTTTACAGTGTAGTATGAGTCTCATCATCTAATTCATTGGAATTTGTCTTACTCACAGATTAACATATCTGATACTTTGACCCTGCTCCTATATAGTTCTCATTTTGGTCTACAACTAAGAATGCATGCATGATTTTATAGCAAAGCACAAAGGCAAAGATCTCATTGAGGGCTGAACAAAGTGCCAACGAGGCAAGAGAAATTATCATTAAATAATAAAAAAAAATTAATAATTTAAAATTATATTAAATAATAATTTACTTAACCCACTGAAAGATCATTTAATTTGTTTTAAGAAAAAACACACTTAATTGTGACTTGTTGTTTCTGAAAATATACATATTTTTTTTACTTGTCTAGAAAATGCTTTTCGATTTGAGAAAGTTTTGATATCTGGACAAAAAACAAGACAAATACTCTTTGAGAAAAACATTTTTTGCAGTGTTTATACAGTTAATTAATATTTCATATTTTATTTAATTACTTTTATTTTATTGTATTAGTTTATTTTATTATTATAAATGAAATAAATTATTTATTGTACAGAATATTATAACTATTTATCTATTTATTGTGATTTTTAAAAATGTAATTTAATTCAATGTTAATTTCTAATATAATTTTTTTGTAAATCAAAATTATTTGTGTAAATTATAATATTAATACTGAATTCAGTTTTCATTTTTTAAAGCACATAAAATATTTTTTATTTACATTTGTGGTATGACTCTCTTTGAAATTCTCTTTAATTTTCTTTCTTTCACAAATATAACATTTATTTATTGATTTAT
This sequence comes from Danio tinwini, assembly GCA_903798205.1. Classification (NCBI taxonomy): domain Eukaryota; kingdom Metazoa; phylum Chordata; class Actinopteri; order Cypriniformes; family Danionidae; genus Danio; species Danio tinwini. Next base: position 9,670,949 of record CAIGQZ010032287.1, read on the forward strand.
TTTGCCAAATATATTTACAGTATTAACATTTTGTGCAGACTATCAATACAATATCATATACATACAAAAATAAGTAACACGCTATTCTGCATTTTCACAACCAAGAACTAATGACCATAATAACAATGTAGTCATTAAATAACACCATAAATGTATAACATTTATTTTATTCAGCTTTCCTAAAAGACACAGACAGTAGATTTAAAACTAAAATTATGTTTGTAGTTGTTTTTTTATGATGAAACCATCATATAAATTGCCTCAAAGCTAAACAATTAATAAAAATAAAATAAAAATAAACAAAGACAAAAAACTCACATTTAGTCATTTAGTGGACTCTGCTGCCTCTTCCAGGTGATTTACTGTAAGCACATCCCTCAGCTCTTTTAAATCTCTTTCTCTATCTCTCTCTCTCTCTCCCTTCTCTCCCTCTGTCCAGGTCCTCAGCAGGGTTGTGGAGGTTTCCTGTCTTCCCCATCAGGAATGTTTGGTTCTCCTGATATTGACATGAATGGTCAGTATGAGCCACATATGGATTGTATGTGGACTATCGCTGTGGAGGTCAATAAAGTCATCAACCTCACATTCACATCCTTTGAGCTTGAAGGCCCCACCGGAACCCTCTGCAGATATGATTATGTCACGGTAATAACCGTCACACACATTGAAACCAATTATAAAGCTGCAAAACATACTACACTACAGTAAATAGGTTATAATAATGATAATACATTTAATTTATGATGCGCTTTTCTTAAACTTAAAGCGCTACAAGAAGATATACAACAACAAATAAAGATGCAACCCAAGCCAGAATTACAAGCTTACATAAAATATTTTATACTGTACATTAAAAAGTCACACCGCAATAATCAATCATTCATTCATTCATTCATTTTCCTTCGACTTAGTCTCTTATTTATCAGGGATCACCACAGAGGAATGAACCGCCAACTATTCCAGCATATGTTTTAAACAGCGGATGCCCTTCCAGGCGTAACCTAGTATTGAGAAACACCCATACACTCACATTCACACACACACACACACACACACTACTACATTTATTTCATCCAATTCACCTATAGCTCCTGTCTTTGGACTGTGGGGGAAACCAGAGGAAACCCACGCGAACACGGGGAGAACATGCAAACTCCAAACAGAAATACTAACTGGCCCAGCCGGGACTCGAACCAGTGACCTTCTAGCTGTGAGGCGACGGTGCTAACCACTGAGCCACCATGAGTCCCTACTGCAATAATCAATAAAACAATAAATTAGCAAAAACCTCCTGTAACTTACTCCTATCCCCTCTATCTGCAGATATATGATGGTGACAGTGCTAATTATCCACTGGTCGGCACTTTCTGTGGAGATGTGATTCCTGCACCCTTCATCTCGGCCAGTAACTTCCTGACTGTTCACTTCATCTCGGATGGCACAGTTTCCCGCCGCGGCTTCAATGCCACCTACAGCACAATAAACAGTGAGATTACACTTCTTCTCAACTATGTGTACATGTATTGGCACAAATGATTAAACAGGATGGGGATTTAGAGGGGGATACTGTAGTTACAGAAAGAGTAGAACACTAAATCTGTATGTATGCAGATGATGTTTTGGTGACGATACAAAACTCATGTTTAGGAATATACAGTTCAGAAAGTCAGAATTATTAGCCCCCCTGAATTATTAGCCTTTCTGTATATTTTTGTCCCCCAATTTCTTTTTAACGGATTATAATTATTATTACATTTCTACACATAATAGTTTTGCTAACTCATTTCTAATAACTGATTTATTTTATCTTTGCCATGATGACAGTACATAATATTTTACTCAATATTTTTCTGGATATTCATCTTAAAGTGACATTTAAAGGCTTAACTAATTAGGCAGGATAGGGTAATTAGGCAAGTTATTGTATAACGAGGGTTTGTTCTGTGGACTATTGAAAAAAAATATTGAGTAAGGGGGGCTAATAATATTGACCTTAAAATAGGTTTAAAAAAATTAAAAGCTGCTTTTATTCTAGCCGAAATAAAACAAATAAAACTTTCTCTAGAAGAAAAAAATTATAGCAAATTACTGTGAAAAATTCCTTGCTCTGTTAAACATCATTTGGGAAATATTTGATAAAGGAAAATAATTCACGGGAGGGCTAATAATTCTGACCTCAACTGTAGGAGTAATTGTTGAAATGTGCTTAACATTAATAAGACTCCAGTTTTGTCACTAAACTTTACCCCCAAGAATTATTAAACTTTGTGTACATGTTGAATTAGTACGGAGACACGGAAGGGATGTGATGGTGGGGAAAATATTGAGTGGAAGAAAAAAAAAAGTGATAGGAAAACATTTTTTTTTTTAGTTTTTGCGTTCCCTCGCAAAGTTTGTGTTATCTCACAAAGATGTTTTGCATTCTCTCGCAAAACCATTTTTCCACAAGCACTTACTGTTCACTTCATACATGCCAACCCTCCTGTCGATCATAACCCTGCGTCAATCATCGCCCTTCATATGCAACCTCTGAATCAGCGAATGCATGTATGACTGACTGACAGACGCGCTTCGTATGTTAAACTGATCCCAGATCAGCTTCTGTACACGCCATTTAAAGAAGAGTTAAAGTGCAGGACACTTTGGGATTCGGGTGTGTGTTTAAACAGACAAATACACTTAATGATATCATATGTAAACATGTCCGTCCTGCGTGTTTTATTTTAAACACCTTTAATTTTCTCTTAAATGAGCATAAACAGTTAAAGTAATGGAATGCTTTCATTATAGATCTGTGCATTCTTAAAGTGACACCTCTGTTTTCAAACAAAACAAAACTAGATTCATTTGCTGCTCTGATAACAGAGGTGCTCTTGATAACAGAGGTGTCACTTTAAATGGAGTGTACAGAAGCTGATCTGGGATCGGTTTATCATAAGCGGGTCCGATGTCAGTCAGCGCTTATACATGCATTCGCTGATTCAGAGGTTGCATATGAATGGCGATGATCGACGCACAGCTTTAATAGAAAGAAATGGAATGCAGACATTTTTATATTAATTTTAGCGTGCTTTCAGTATTAAAAATATATGAGAAATATGTAAAAAGACTTAATGATCTGATGATAGTGGGATAGAATGGTAAAATATGGTAGAATACTGGCAAAAATGGGACGGTTGACATGAAGTAAACAGGAAGTGTTTGTGGAAAAACAGTTTTGCGAGGGAACGCAAATCATCTTTGCATTCCCTCGCAAAACATCTTTGAGAGATAAAGCAATCTTTGCAAAGGAATGCAAAAACTTTGAAAATATATATTTTCCTATCACAGTTTTTTTTTCCCACCAATTTTTTTCTCCCACTCAGTTTTTTTCCCCACCATCACGTCCCTTCCAGGTCTCCGTAAATTAGGGATGTGCAATATGACGAGATATATTGTATGGACAATATATAGTTTCATCTATGCACATTGGGATGTAAAAATAAGGGATATGCCCACCATAATAAGGGATTCCCCCGGTGCCAGTTCAGTTCAGCTTATTAAAATGAATAGCTATTATAATGAAATAAAATCAAATCAAATCAAATCTCATTAGCCGTTTCTTCACTGTATAACTGACACATTCTTATTAAAGAGCAACGAATGAATCTCTTATTTATTTAGATTTTTTTCATATGATTACATTTAATAACAGGTCACTTTAAAAATGCAACCATCTAACGTTATAAAGCAAGCATTAGATTGCTTTCCTAACTTTTTATGCTCCTTTAGGACGAAATGAGTTGTGTTTGGAAAAAAAAAAAAAAAACACCAAGATCGACATCTTTAGATATTATTATTATTAATTGTTTGTATATGTCGGTTCAAACACGCACCCAAAACCCAGACTTTCGCTCTGCTTCAAATCGCCTGAATTTGTTTGGGAAACAGCCTCTATTTATCACTATGGAGCGTGTCAGCTGACAGTCATGCACCGCTATATGACTGTTTTGAGGATTGCATATGAAGGGGTGACGGCATCTGTAATAAAAGGAAAGGGAATTCTGCCGTTTTTAGATTTATTTTAAAGTGTTTTCATGCCTAAACAAAGTGAAAGCACAGAACAGACTCACATTTAAGAGCAACGGGCGGCCTCTGGTGGTTTAGAAGTATGGCTTGCGTATAGGGAGGATCAGCTCTTTAATGTTTATTGCCTCCCTTCAGAGAAAGACTGAAAATACGGGAGAAATACTGTAAAATACCTTTACAGGATGATAGTGGGATAGAACTGTAAAATACGGGAGAATCCTGTGAAAAACAGGAGGGTTGACTGGTATGAGACAAACATGAATGACTGCATGATGAGAAAGTCACAGTCTCCAAAGTACAATGTTTAAATTTTTTTTATGTTGGACTGTTGCTGTAATCATTACTTTGAAATGTGTTTTAGTCATTAATATTTATTTTAAATTTCTACATTTCTAATTAAATTTGCCCTGAAGTTCTACAAATGAAGTGAAAAATATAATCTCACGTGAATTAGTACATTTATTTATTTATTTATTTATTGTTTAATCATCTTTAGATTAACAAAATAAAAGACATTCAAACAAACAAACAAACAGGGGAGGGGGAGAAACAGACTTATCAACAATATTCAATCTGAAAGAAGAGAATAGAACAGAAAAAAAAACCTTTACATGGTCATACCTTTATATAGTCCAAAATGCTGGAAGAAAAACATTGCCATGCATCAATGGTACTAGGTTTAGCCTTATTAATTTGTGCTATTATACTTTCACAAGTCACTATTTTAAGGAGGCTATAAATCCAAAATGTTTTTGCACTCTGTGGAGTAAACCAATTTTGTATGATTGCCTTCTTTGCAGCTGTAAAACCAGCAAACAACATTCAGAAATTAGAATCATCATTGAGAGGACATAAACCAGGATTAGACACATAATCAACTTGTAGTAAAAAGGACAAAACAGAATTTACATAAGACCACAGGTCGACAACAATTGGACATTCCTGAAACATATGTAGAAAAGTACCTGAAGATACAGTGTTACAGATATGACAGTTGTAGTTTGACTGCAGTTTCGTTTAAAACCTCTTATAAGGAGTTATGTATGCTCTATGTATAACTTGGAAATGGGAAAGACGATGAGCTAAGTTTATAGAAGTTAAGATTAGGGTGAATGAGTACATTTCTGAGTATATGCATGTACCAGGAGTGTCTAAACTCGGTCCTGGAGGGCTGGTGTCCTGCATAGTTTAGATTCAACTTTCTTCAACACACCTCCCTGGAAGTTTCTAGTATACTTAGAAAGTGCTTGATTAGCTGGTGCAGGTGTGTTTAATTGGGGTTGGAACTAATATATGCAGGAGGCTGGCCCTCCAGGATCGAGTTTGAACACCACTGGTATACAGGGCTCAACAATAAGGACTGCCCAATGGCCCGGGGCCAGCTTGAGAGACGCTCAAAATACAGTGTTAGAGTTGAGAAGCAGTTTGTGCTTTCTAAGCCAATAAATGCTACCTTCTCTGTAATATCGTAAACACCTTATTGCTTTGAACACTTTGAATTTTGCTCATTATATATGTATTAACATTTTTAAAATATTAAAATTGTAGACGCACAGATGTTATTTTTGACACATTATTTAAAATATGTGGCTAAGAAATAGCTATTAACTTTTTTTTTTTGCTAGGGCCAGTGAAAATTTCGGCAGGGCAAGTAAAAATCTAAACCACTGGTCCAATCGGGCCAGTAGAAAAAGTTTCTAGCGTTGAACCCTGGTATATACAGTACTTTAAATTGTAAAAAAAAAAAATACTCCTTTACATACAGTCAATGTATATAAATTATTAATTAATTTTAGAATTTTTTAACTTTACAGAAATGGAACAAAATCATGATTTATGTACTGTTATCAGGATATGAGATGACTTATGACTTATGTTACGAGATTTTTTTTTTATATCGCCCAATGTTGAATGAGTCATGTCCTTCTGCCACAACTTTAGGTCTTTGCGGAGGAGCTTTCAATGCCACAGAAACATCTCAGACCATCACATCTCCATTATATCCCAATGCCTACCCGCCGTTCACCTCCTGCCGCTGGGTGCTGGATGCTCCGCCTCAGGAGGGGGTGAAAGTGTCTGTTCAGCAGTTCCACCTGGACACCAGCCAGAGCTGCACCAGCAACTTCCTGGAGTTTAAGGACTATCCTGTGGTGAGATCCAGTTGCATGCATTATATACACTTAAAGGGGAACTATAATGGAAAAATCACTTTTATAAGAGGTTTAAACACAGTTGTGTGGCAACAGTGTGTGAATATAACCAGATTCCAATGGTAAAAATGAATCCATTCTATATTTTATAATCACACGTCATAAAAACAGAAACACTTTGATTGACATTCTCCCTTTGTACATGTAATTAGAGAAAGAAGGCCCAGCCCATTAGTGACAATCTCTCCCTCATTAGTATAGACAGCCCTGAGTGAGAAGCAGCCATCCGCCATTAGAGCTTTCAGGCTGTACCCGCTGAAGATAATCTCACAAATGATCCTAGTAGTCTTTGACATTTTCAGTTTTTCACAAAATAATGTTAGTCTTGTTTTGAACCTGACACTATAGGTGCGTCCCAAATCGCATACTCATGCACTATTGTACGCCATTTTGTAGTATAAATAGTGCAAGTAGTGCGCTCACGCTGAAAACTCTGTAAGCTAAATTGTCCATAGTGTATTTGTGTGAATGATTGTGTATGGATGTTGCCCAGTGATGGGTTGCAGCTGGAAGGACACCCGCTGCGTAAAACATATGCTGCATAAGTTGGCGGTTCATTCCGCTTTAGCGACCCCATTAATAAAGGGACTTAAGGCCATCAAACACCGGATGCGCCACTCAGCGCCGCAACACGGCGCGCACATGACAATTGAAAGTATCGCACACCAGACGCGCACATTTGCAGGCTATTTAAAACAAAACTAATGAGATAGCGCTCTGTGGCACGACAGAAATATGAACAGTGTCCTGAGTCATGGCTGTGATACTCTGATTGAAACTTATGTTTAAAATTCTGAAATGCGTGGCGCTGCGCGTCGCCGAGCGGCGCTTCTAGTGTGCGACCTGCTTTAGCCGAAAAGAAAATGAATGAATGAATTGAGAAGCAGAAGCAGGTTAATCTGTCATTCACGAGTCTTTCATGCAGAGAAATCTCCTCAGGTCTTTGGATAATTATGCATTCAAATACGTCTTTATATAAGTTCACGTTGTTGTTGCAGATAAAATATAACAGTAAAAACGTAATTTAAATATTTTCCAGTTGGCTAGATATTAATTAACAGTCATACAAACATATTTACCGACACCTCTTTTTGACTGTTGGTTCATCATGTTTAGAGTTTATTTACACTTTTTGCCCACGTTTGTAGTCACGTTTGTAATCAAATTCTCGTCGAATGCGCAATGTATTGTGGGCAATATCAGCAATAAGAGTATGGACCGTTGTACACTTATCTATTTTCAAATACTATTTAGTATTTAGTATGCAAATTGAGACGCAGCACTTGTTTAGCTAGCCCAGGTGTTTCTGATTGCGGTTGGAGCTTAAATCTGCAGGACACCGGCGCTCCAAGACAGAGATTGATATAAAGTATAACAGTTGAATTAAACAAATTAGAATATTTTAGTTTGTCAGTGATGTCAGTTTATTTTTTAGAAAAAAATCTAAAAAGATATACTAATTATTTTATTATTATGGTGGCTTGAGAAAGCCACCATTCTGATACTCTACATAAACTTCTTCTTTTTCTTCTTCCGTCTTCTGAGACTACAGTCTATCTCCTTCTAAGCCTTTCAAGCTACATACTTCAAACTTTTGTCAGACCTTCAAACTGGTCTGACCCGGGTTGCTATATCTTTTCTAACTGATTTGACTTTCGGTTTTCTAAAAAAACGACCCAGAAAATTCCAAAAAGTCCCATTGACTTAACATTGGGTCAAATTTGAGAGCTCATAACTCTGCATCAGACTGTCATACAGACTAGAGTCTGGCCTCATTTAACTCAGTCTAGCCAGCAGCCAACCACTGATGACTTTTAAAATTCCTAACCACTCCCTAGCAACCAATTTATGCACCCTAGCCACTGTCCCATATACTTCCATTGTAAAAGACTGTCATTGATTTACCATTAAGTCAAACTTTCTAAGCTCATAACTCCGCATCAGACTGTCCTACAGACTAAAGTCTGGCCTCATTCAACTCAGTCTAGCCAGCAGCCAATCACTGACTTTAAACTTACTAGCCACTCCCTAGCAACCAATTTCAACACCCTATCAACTATCCTATAGACTGTGACTAGCTGTTCTAACACATGCTAATAGTTAGCATATGTTAATTCATGCTAACAACATGCTAATTCATGCTAGAAACAAGCTGATTCATGCTAACAACATGCTAAGTCATGCAAAAAACATGCTAGTAACATGCTAATTCATGCTAGAATCATGCTAACAACATGCTAATTCATCTTAGAATCATGCTAGTAACATGCTAATTCATGCTAGAATCATGCTAACAACATGCTAATTCCTGCTAGAATCATGCTAACAACATGCTAATTATGCTAGAATCATGCTAACAACATGCTAATTCATGCTAGAAACATGCTAATTCATGCTAGAATCACGCTACTTCATTCTAAAATCATGCTAACAACATGTTAATTCATGATAGAATCATGCTAATATCATGCTAATGCAGGGCTCTTAAACATTCTTTTAGCCAATTTGATACTTTTTCAAACTAAATAAACTACTTCCAACAGGCTTTCTCAAGCCACCATAAAGTTTGTCCTCAAACTTTACTATCTAGTTGTTGTTGTTATTATGAACTATAGCTTAATGAAGAAATATTTTAGAAAAACCCTCAGAGCAGTGTAATTTTAGTTTACATATACAGTTTGAGACGCAGCAAACTACTAATATTTTGAACTTATTTTTACCTTACTTTAGGTTTTACCTTTGTACTAATTCAACTTTATGTTTGATTATGTTTAAACTCGTTTTAAGTTAGTTTTATCTTAGTTTATCTTTTCATTTTAGGTTATTACTAATTACTACTATTATTTTACAACATTATCACTTGACCGTATTCAATTTATTTATTTGTTGTTTTGTTGTGTGCGTTAATTGTTGTGTTTTTAATATTATTATTTTATTTTCATGATATAATTTTTACATTCTGCATTAATATTTATGTTTATTATTAACTTGCTGATCATTGCTTTGTCATTAAAATCACTGAAACGGGTTTGTGTTGTCTTTCAGGGAGATTACGGACAGGCTCATAAATTTTGCAGCGCAGACTCACATGTGCCAGATTTCTACAGTTATGGACGCACCATGCACATCACCTTCAAATCTGAGACCTTCATGACTGGAAACGGGTTTAGTCTGAGCTATCAGGTGGCGGGTGAGTCTTTTCCCTGTGGCTGCAGAAGTGTGTTTAATCTTGTTGTTGTTGTGATCTATATGTTGTGTGTATATGTGTGTATGCAGGTTGCAGCAGGGTGTATGAGCAGGAATATGGTTACCTGAAGAGCCCAGGCTGGCCTGATCTGTATCCTCATAATCTGGAGTGCAGTATCGTCCTGCAAGCGCCTCAAAACAGCTTCATCTCTCTCTTCTTCACCAATTTCGATGTGGAGACTCATCCGTCCTGCAACTTTGACTATCTTGAGGTGAGCTGAAACATATTGACTTTTTTTGGCTGCTATTTTAAATGATTATAATATAATGTGTTATTATTTGACTAAGATTCACAAAAAAATCACTAAAATAAATATACATATACAGCATAACTTAACGGTAGCAAAACACGAAATGAAAAATAAACATATAAATAAGGAATTCCCTTGGAAAATAACTAAAATAAAATTACTTTAAGTAACTATAATATTTAAAAATAAATCTAATAAAATTGTAAAAAAGAAAAACACATTTTAAACCTTAAAGTAAAATTGAACCACCACCACACAAAAAAGTATTTGCCTACAATTATATTATCGTTTGACTCTTGACAAATGTCATGTGACCCAGTGTTTTTGTTAACTGATGCCATTCAAAATTAAGTTAAATAAAAAATGTAAAAAATATCAGATGAAAAATAAACAGAAGAATTGTCTTGTAAGTTTACTAAAATGATTCATAATTAAAATACATGAAACAAAAAGACAACATTAGTATTAATCCATAAACAAAAACACTGAACCACATTCTTTTTTCAAATGTTGCTGTTATACTAATATATTGTATTATTTGATTAATATTCACTAAAATAAAGAAGTAAATGAACTGTAACTTGCTACATTATCACTTGACCCTTAACAAATGTCAAATGACTCAGTGTTTTTGTTCATCCGTGTCACTCAAAATTAAATTAAAGTAATACAAATACACAAAACAAAATATCAGATGAAAAATTAGCAAAAAGCCAACATGATTTTTTTATTTATTTGAGGTACTAAAATGATAAAAAAATAAATATACAGTTGAAGTCAGAATTATTACCCCCCCTTTGATTTTTTTTTCTTTTTTAAACATTTGCCAAATAATGTTTAACAGAGTAAGGAAAGTTTCACAGTATGTCTGATAATATTTTTTTCTTCTGGAGAAAGTCTTATTTGTTTTGTTTCAGCTAGAATAAAAGCAGTTTTTAATTTTTTTAAAAACATTGTAAGGTCAAAATTATTAGCCCCTTTAAACTATTTTTTTAGATAGTCTACAGAACAAACCATCGTTATACAATAACTTGCCTAATTACTCTAACCTGCCTAGTTAACCTAATTAACCTAGTTAAGCCTTTAAATGTCACTTTAAGCTGTATAGAAGTGTCTTGATAAATATCTAGTCAAATATTATTTACTGTCATCATGGCAAAGATAAAATAAATCAGTTATAAAAAATGAGTTATTAAAACTATTATGTTTAGAAATGTGTTGAAAAAATCTCTCTATTAAACAGAAATAATAAACAGGGGGGCTAGTAATTCAGGGGGGCTAATAATTCTGACTTCAACTGTATGTTAACAACTAAACTAAACAAAAATTTAAATATATAGCAAAATAAATGCTAATGTAAATAAAACCAAACTCTAAATATCCACATATTTCAAGTTCAGGACCAGGTACTAAAATAATAAAAAAGAAAACTACAAAAAAAAACAAAAACATATTAATCCCTAAACCAACACATATACTGTACTAAACCACCATGACACAAAGTTTTTTTGGCAACTCTTATGCTAATATAATGTATTATTAGACTGATATTCACTAAAATAAATTAATAACTGAACTGTAACTTGCTACATTATCACTTGACCCTTGATAAATGTCACATGACCCAGTGTTTTTGTTCATTCATGTTGTTCAAAATTAAAGTAAAGTAATAAAAAAACTCAAAAAAAAATATCAGATGAAAAAACTGAAGCATTCGCACAAAGCTTACATTAAATTATTAAAGTTGAGATACTAAATACATATAATAATAAAAAAAAACTAAAATTAAACTAAGCAGCACGGCGGCTCAGTGGTTAACACACAATTCATTCATGTTGTCCCAAAACAAATTGATTAAGTTAACTTAACACTTTTAACAAATTTATGTGGATTGAACAGAAAACAGAGAACAGAGAACAGAAAGATGTCCCAATGAAATCTCAAGAATTGTGTTGATTCAGCTTATTTTAATTAAGTAGTTTAAACAAGTAAAAAAAATATTTTTGAGTGTACATGCACACATATACATACACATACAAACATACATATACATACACATACATACATACACACACACACACACACACACACATACACACACCCACACACACACACATATATATACACACATATATATCTATAAATTGTACAGCTTAAATTTGTCAAGTGAAAATGCAGAAATAAACCATAATATGACATCCTAAATTATAAAAAACAGACTGTACCAGGGTACAACAAATTATACCAAAAATGTATCCAAAAAACCTTTAGCCAAACACCTAATAAACATCAAAGAAATATTAAAGAAAAGGACGAATGTCAAACTCCTCGTTTAAATCTTTTGGAGACAATGTATCTTAAGTGAAAATCCAAAAGGCTTCACGTTGTAACAACAATTTGTTAAGATCACCATATATATATGTGTATGGGTGTGTGTGTGTGTGTATGTGTATCTATATCTATGTTTGTATGTGTATGTAGTAGTATTAGTAGTAGTAGTAGTAACTTTATTGTCCTTGACAGTAAATTTGTTATGGGCATCACCATATTGCTGCAGACATTCCATAAAAACTGGCAATAAAAAACAATACAAAAATACAGCAGTTACAAAATTTATAATACTAATTAAGATAGATGCTTGTTAAATAAACCCAATAAAACAGGTACAAAGGATTTCTTATAACGGTTCAATCTCCACTACCAGAGGGAAGTAGTTCATAATGTGGAAACAAAAAATGAGTTGGATCGTTCACAATCCTTTCCACCTGGTCGAGGACACAATTCTCATATAAAACTTGTGCCCAACTATTTTCAATCCTGTCTTCAAGAGATGCATCAACTTGGATCTGCACTGGACAGATAGGTTGCCAAACCACACTGTGATACCATATCTAACAATGCTTTCAAGAACTGCTTTATAAAACAACATCATGAGCTTCTTGTTAACTCCAAAAATACGTAACCTCCGTAAAAAAATACAATCTCTGGTGTAAACGAGAACAAACCCACTTAATGTGTGTTTTCCATGTGAAAGAACTATCGATGTAAATGCCCAAATACTTATAGGTTTCTGAATGAGTGATAGGATGGTTGTGTACAACCACTTGACGATGGTCACCTATACACTTTGGGTCAAATACCATCTCTTCTGTTTTCTTAGTATTTATCTTTAGCTTATTTATGTCACACCACTCAACAAACCGGCTAGTTTCTGACTGGTAGATAACACTAATATCATCATTCTCATAAAGTAAACTTAGTATGGCTGTGTCATCAGAATATTTAAAATATTTATTTATATGTATGCATGTATGTATATGTATGTGCATTTTTTGCACCATTTGCGTTTTTTGGCTGAGCACCCAGTTAAGAGGGATGTGCGTGCTTTTGTACAGTTTTTCAAAAATACTTTTTTGTAAATAAATATTTTAAAACAATCCAGATTTGGTTAAAGAAATATTAGTTAGTCTATAATAAACCCACATGTAAATCTTAGATAATATACCAGTACAGTACTGTAGGTGTCTGCTGCTGCACATTTAGGCAAATGCAGATCATTTACATATTTTATGCATAAAGAAGATGTCTATACTATTTACAGACAGCAGGTCAGCTATGTTTATATATTAGAACTTCTATTAGATTGTAATGCAATAGTGTGCACATTTTGTAAGGCTGCTTTGAAACAAAATAGTTTGTAAAAAGCACTATCCAATTAAACGTGTATTGAATTTAACAGCAAAAATGAAATAAAACAGTATGCTAGCTCTTCTATTAATGTCTTTCTGCTGATGTAGGTCCGAAACGGCAGCACCGCCACATCTCCTCTATTAGGAAAGCATTGTGGAAACACACTTCCCAATCCCGTCTTCCCAGGAAGCAACCAGCTCTTTTTATTCTTCAAGAGTGACTTTACTACCACCCGTAATGGCTTCGAGATCACCTGGACTTCCTCACCACAGGGTATAAACAAATTATTCATTACAATTCACTAGTTCTAACTAATTATATCATACCAATCTCTTGTCCGATATTCCACCATAAGCTTTTATACGAGTCCTAAATGTTGTCCAGGTTGTGGTGGTGTGTTATATGGAGACCATGGCTCTTTCGCCAGTCCAAACTACCCTGGTACTTACGCCAATGGTAGTTCCTGTGAGTGGTCAATCAGGGCTCCTAGTGGCCGAGTAGTGACCGTCACTTTTAATCAGATCAGCATTGATGACCCAGGAGACTGTCAAAATAACTACCTGAAGCTGTTCGACGGGCCAGATGCCAATTCACCTGCTGTTGGGCCGTACTGTGGATTGGTATGTGTTGTAAAAACATCCCACTTGTAATGCTCATCTCTGTTGCTAATTCATAATCATTTCATATACATTGATTTTCACCAGGAATGCATTCAATTGATCAAAATATGACATTATTAGCCTTGTGTTCTATTGTTCAATAAGTTGAAACATTAAGACAGGGCGGGGCATAGAGTAGCTCCTCCCATTTAAAAAAAAAACACCCAATAGCATTTTGTTTTTATGACAGCCGTGCCAGTGAGACCATTGAAACCAAAATAAAAGCGTTTGATCTCAACCAAAGAAACCTAAAGAAAATTGTGTAAAATAATAGGCAGCACAAAACTGGTAAAAATACATATATTTATCTTTTTTTTTTAATGACTGAAGTAATGATGCTTAAAATCCAGCTTTGGATCACAGTTGTGATTAAAATCTACTAAAGGCGCAGTAGGTGATCTGCCAAAATGCTGTCCGTTAGCATAATATCTTTAAAACACAGTCCCCCCAAAAGCCACGCCTCCTGAAATCACGAACATGCACCGTAAAGATGAGAGTAGACAATCCACTAGATCATGTCACTCGCCAGTTAGAAAACTTTATAGTACTTTATAATACTACAAATTTCAATGAAAAACCGTATTATATCGAGCACGTTTTCAGTTGTGTAGCAAGCAAAACTTGTCATAATGTGCAATATTACATGCATGCAAGGTTCGCTGGTCTCACTCTTTCACACGCTCTCTTAAAGCGACTACTGTATAGTGGTTGCCCGGCAGGGTGCAGGAATTACATGCTTGCAAATTAAATGCTTACAATGTGAGTTTGAATGCTATTTCACGTGACTTTTATTGCCATTTACTGAAAGCAGCAGCAGATAGTTCACCTCAGATCTTGAAAATACAATAAACCGTTTGAAATTGAACTTTAGAACTAAACACATATGAGTGATTCAGCATCTACATTTAATGATGTTAAAGAGGGTTAACATGTATTAAATAGATTCTAAACCTTACCGTTTCGTGAGTGAGTGCATATTCTGTGCTTCTGAAAGGCTGTATTTACATTTCTTTCGTGTTTCGTCTGGTGCAAACAGCCAAATGGCTCATCACTGCTTATCTTGTCATGAAGCATGTTGTTAGGACATGCGGTTACAATGTAACCTTCTCACCTAATGTTTATGTTCGTAATATTTATATAATTTGCTAATTAATAACCTCATGTGGTACTGAATCTGTCTCATTTTGACATCTGATACTGTCCACTGACACTTACGCATTTTCGCTCACTGACGCATGCTTTCAGAGCTTTTCTGAATGAATAAATGAAATATGCTGTTTTCCAACAAGGCAACCCGGAGTGCTGAATTATAATTGGCTAAACTGGCATTGTGGAGGTTAAATTTACCTAAACAAAGACAGCGTTCCGGCATGGAAAAAAACATTTTCAAAGCAGAATATCTGACTTCAGCATTGTTTTTCAGTTAAACAAGTGTGTTAACTTGGGATGTTTCTTAAATATCTGCACACATATTATGGTATTTTTATGCTTTAGAAGAGTCAAAAACTAACATACAGCACCTTTAACTAAACTTAAACTAAATAAAAATCTACATTATCAATGCTGTAAAAGGTCCCTCATGAAACTGAAAATAGTCACATCAATCTTTCGCCGGGAGATTTCAGTGGCTAAACAACACTTCTGTGCATATAACCTCTTCGTAACAACACAATCTACATAAGCTTTGCCAAAGTCCCTTTAACTGTGTGTTCACACCGAAAGCGGTGAGAGTGTCAAAGGTCACTCTGGCCGCCCTGGCGATAACGCTGTCTGCCTTCAGCTCCGGCGGCGAGAGTGTCAAAATTCGCTACATTGATCTCATATTTAAAGTGGCCATGGCAGGATATCATATCAGTTACCTTCCCACATAAACACCTGCTTAACATCTCTGAAAATGTTGCACACTTATTATCAAGTTCATTTAACTACAGAAGATCAAGTTGCATTAGGTGTGGCTTTGCCTACTTAATTATCCAATGTGTCCATATGTCTGAAATATTCTGAAGCAGCAGTACTGTTTTGTATTGTCGTATGAGATTCCCGTTTAAAAAAAAAATACATTAATGCATATCATTAACTGTGCAACATGCCAGTAACTTTTTAAATGTATGTTCCTGTAAAAACATTGCAAATAATTGGAAATCCGGCAACTGCAATAATCAAACCCTTGGGAACAACTGTTCACAGTGACTGTGTTCTCTGGACTTCTCTCAAGTGGTGGACTTCCACATTCCAATTGCTTGCCGCCGAACCACATCATTGCTCATTACTAGGGCCGGACGGAATCTGCAGACGATTTTTGCTATTTCTGCGGAGAATTTTGATGATAAACTGCGGATTTCTGCTGAATTATTTTAGGAGTATCATAACTAAAACCTTAATATGTTAAATAAAAAATAATATCTTTTTAACTTGTATTTAATGTTTAAAATGTAAATCCAATAGATTAACTGTAAATTTAAGTTAACTTAAGTTAACTTTAAGTTTTTAGTTAACTTTAAGTAAATAAACAGAATTAATGATGGGCTAAAAATCTGCGGAAATCTGTGGAAAATCTGCAGAAAATCTGCAGAATTCTGCGCGCGCAGATTCCGTGTGGGCCTACTCATTACCATAAAGTTGACTTGATTTCAACTCTCCTCGACTCCCCTCTGCGCTGCTCCTCGCTGCTTATTGCTGCCGGCTCCCATTGAAAATGAAGGACTTCCGGCTACTTTGACGCTCTCGCCGCTTTGGGTTTGAAAGTACAGCGAGGCAAGTCGTTTCACTCGGCGGCCATCTTTGAAATGCCTCTCGGGCAGTATGCTCAGGCATTCTGTTTGAATGGAGAAACATCTATTTCTCCAAAATTGCTTCCCAAGCTTATGATTGAATTCATATTAGGAATCAGCAATAAAATTAAACAACAACTGTCCCTTTAGTTTTATTTCTAAACGTCTAAATCACTCAGAATCTGCAGAAACTCACGTCTGGTCCAAGCCCCTCCCCCAGAGTATCGTCAGTCTATATCGATCGATGATTGGCTCCTGTACTAAAAGGCGGGCTTTTTTCACCATATAGTGATCGATGATTGGCTCCTGTACTAGTAGGCAGGGCTTTGTTTACCATATTGACAGTTACACTTTTCCCCATTTTAAAAGATACGAGTGACATGGCTTGTGTATTCTTGAAGCTGTGTCTCATTTCAGAGGCTGCATCCTCCGAAGGATGCAGACTTCAAAGGTGAGTCTTTCGAACACAGGCTGAACCGAGTGTTTTGAAATGAGACGATCTAGCCTACAGATGACGGATCTCATCACCAGGCAACCATAACACCCCAGCACTTACCAGCAATATTTCGACGAGTTTCTCCTGTGAGATTGCTGGCTCTCACATTAAAACATCTACTTCTGTCAAAAATGTAGGCGTAATCTTTGACTCCACACTCTCTTTTCAGTCTCAAATTAAATCGGTTATTAAATCTGCGTTCTTTCATTTAGGTCGCATTTCCCAACTATGTCCCTTTATCAGTAGCAAGGATGCTGAGACTGTCATCCATGCATTTGTCTCTTCACGCATAGACTACTGTAATGCCCTTTTCATTGGTCTGCCTGCCAGCCTCATCTCCAGATTACAATATATTCAAAACTCTGCGGCTAGAATACTCACTCATACCAAACGTTCTGCTCATATAACCACAATCTTGTACGACCTCCATTGGCTCCCAGTTGCATACCGCATTAAATTCAAAATTCTCCTCCTTGCATTTAGATCCCTAAATAGCCTAGTTCCCTCTTATCTTTGCAGCATGCTTGTCTCCTACACCCCAACTCGCTCATTACGTTCTGCTGACTCTGGCCTTCTTGCTGTCCCTTGGTACCGCCTTTCTTCAATGGGGGGCTAACCATTTAGTGTTATTGCACCCAAACTCTGGAACTCTCTACCACGCTCACTCCGTTCTGCTAATAATATCTCTGAATTCAAATCTTAACTTGAAATATACTTATTTTCTGAATGCTTCACTTCTGATCTGCCAAACCGACCACTTTATCTGATCCACCTGCACTCTGCTTATTTGTCTCTTAGGTCTTGTTTTTGTGTTTCCAGTTTGCTATATTTGACTACCTGTATATGTGTGTATCTAATGCTGTCTTTACATTTATCTGCTTGTACTATCTCCTTTTGTCACATTCAAGTGTCTTTGAGCTCTGGAAAAGCGTGATATAAATAAAAATTATTATTATTATTATTATTTATTATTATTATTTGTATTATTATTATTATTATTATTGTTATTATTACTATTATTATTATCATTATTATTATTATTATTATTATTATTACTACTATTATTATCATTATTATTATTATTATTATTATTATCATTATTATTATTATTATTATTATTATTATTATTATTATTATTATTATTATTATTATTGTTATTATTACTATTATTATTATTATTATTATTATTATTATTATTATTATTACTACTACTACTACTACTACTATTATTATTATCATTATTATTATTATTATTATTATTATAACAGCTGTTGTTAATAGGCACTGATAACATTTGTCATGACCTTTTTTCAAAGTGATTTGAAAATTATTTTAAGCGATCTGAAGGCAAAGCAAGGTATACAGAAGCTGGAAATATATTTCATTTGATCCATACATGTACACATAAACTGTCTATAAAATCACTCTTTCATAAGACATGTCATACCCTTTTTGTATTTTTAACATGTGTTTAAATATCCAAGTAAAATAAACCTAATTCATACATTTAATCTGTAGTTTTCTTTTAAAAACGTCCTGCCGTTATCAGCGCGTAGTGAATCTTGGGATGTTGGAGGCCACGAAGGATTCACCGGTTGTGTCCTTAATGCACGCTCAAACGGCAGATCTGCTTGAACGGGTGTGCAGATGGGCTACTTTTGAGAATTATGGGAATTGTCGGCCCAACAAATTTTAATAGGATTAATTTTTTTTTGTTTTATGCCTCACCCAGATTATAAAAATACATATAAATACATTTAGATAATTTATTTTAATCAATACTACTGGAATATGAAGAGACTTTCAACCAGCACAACAAAAAATGTTTCTGAAGACAATCATCTACTGCTCCTTTAAAATAGATTTTTTAGTAATTTTTTTTACTGTAATACAATATTACTGTTTTAACATTGTTTTTGATTAGATAAATGCAACCCTTGTGAGAATTTTGACCTTTCAAAAAAAAAAAAAAAACATATAACCATTTATAAATGAATGTGTACAATTTATTTTCTTTCTGCAGGAGACAAATATCGCCCCTTTCAGAGCGTCTTCAAACCTTGTGTTTGTGAAATTCTCGGCTCAGTCTGCTGTTCTTCCATCGGGATTCAGACTCACCTGGAGCAGCTGAGAAGAAATTATTTTAAATATGAATAGTAGTCACACATGCACACACACAAACACACACAGTTGGAAATCATGTAAACAGTTATTGAGTGGCAAATCAAACATGATGTACAAATTATCCATCGTCTGTAGATAATTGTTTAAAGAATGAATTTATGTATGTATTTTAATGTCTTTTTTGGAAAATAAAGATGTTTGATGTAGTTGTCGAGTAACTGTAAGTTTTAAACTGAGCCAGAAATTGCTTCTTCATATAAGGGCAATATTTGTCCTGCTGGTATTGATTTAAAGAGCATTTACCCTTACATAAAAACACTTTATACTGTATAATTACCTTATTTTAATCTGTGTTGTCTTTATGTCAAATATCTATATTACAACAATCAGGTTAAATACTAAAATCTATGTCAATGATATTGAATTAAAAGAAAAGTTCATAAAAACATAACACTTAAACAGGTTTGTAACAAGTGAAGGGTATTTTAATGTTGTTGTTTTTTAAGTGAACTATCTTTAAGGAGCATTTTTCCCTTACATTAAGTCATTTTATAAATAATCTCCTCATTTTAGTCTGTGTTATTTTATGTCAAGTACCTAAATTACACCAATCGATCAAAATACTACAAACATTACCAATATTATATTATGTTTATGTGACAGTATGTAAATTATTGGGCGAACTTAAAAGGTGGAGCTGCAATATTAAGAAGTCACTTACACTTACAGTATTATAGTAACGATTTACAGCTAGGGATGGGTACCGAAACTCGGTACTTTATCGGTATCGGTGCTAAATTATAAAAGACGAAGTATTGATAAGCTCTGACGTTAAAAATTCTGCTATTGGTACTGGAGAATTATTGCTGAATAAACATTACTTACTGTAGCATAATTTAACTGACCAACCTTTTCTAATTTGTCATATTTGATATTCATCTGCACAGTTGGCAATAACACATAAGAAATGCTCTTGTTCCCGGCGAGTGCGTCAAGTATAAAAGCCTTCACAGTTCTCAGCTGTCTAAGTGCGCACACATAGCCCGCGACACATACTCGCGCGCACACACAACTCATAACGGAGTGAACCAAATGGGTTGTATTTCCCGAGTGGACAGCGACAATGTCCGATGCAACAAACGCAACAAGTTGTTTTCTTGTATAAGCGTAAACGCAAGCAATCTGACAAAAGTGAAAGTATCTTTCAAAAGTGCATTAACTGCAGAAAGACAAATTAAACGTTTTTGACTGCTTAGCTACTAATGGTAACGTTACATCATCCACATCGTTATGCCAGCAATCTATCACCTAAATTATTATAACATTAAAAGTTAAATAAACACATTCGGTTACAATAAAAAGAGTATTTTTTCTGCAGTAGCCTAAATAAATCGCAAACATTAAAAATGCTTTTACATCAGCTGTATTTACAAATATAGCTTATGAATAGCCTAATAATAAACTATGCTCATTAAGAAATTATAAAAAAATGCTTGTTTTTACGTTGCAAGATGCTCCAAAACTGTACTAAAAACACGGTTAACTCCCAAAACACAGTTAACTCTTTTATATAAATGCATTAATGAAAAATCAAAAACATAATCTCTTTCTACTGCATTTTGCAACTCAAAGAGGCTATATTCAACTGCAGGGAGCACAATAAACCCAGAAAGTCAAACATGTTGATTTTTCTCCAGAAGAATGGTTAAAAGTAATTTTCCTTCAAACCATTGTGCATTCTTTTACGAAAAAAAAAATTATTTGTTTTACAATTATTGGTTTCATTTTATTTGACATTTAAAACTAAATAATAAAACAAAGTGTTGTTATTCTGTTTAATTTGTTTGTGTTTTTTTATTTTTTATGAAAAAAACATACAAAAAGTACAGACAAGAGAACCGTTAAAGTACCGAACCGATGAGTGGTATTGATAAAAGTAGTAATACCGTTAAAACCTTAACGATACCCATCCCTATTAACAGCTAGAATACACTAAAATAAGGCAACACAGACAAAACATCTCACGCCTCGACGTCAATGTAACGAAAGTTATGTAAAAAAAAAAAATCTAATATCATACCTGAAGCCACAAAATAAACTTCTTCTCTTCAGCACTTTGTTGTTTATGTTTGGTTAGCATTTACAGTTGCAATCAGAATTATTCAACCCCCTGATTTATTAGCCCTCCTGTTTATTTTTTCCCCCAATTTCTGTTTAATGGAGAGAAGATTTTTTTCAACACATTTCTAAACATAATAGTTTTAATAACTCTTCTCTAATAACTGATTTTTTTTATCTTTGACATGATGACAGTAAATAATATTTGACTAGATATTTTTCAAGACACTTCTATACAGCTTAAAGTGACATTTAAAGGTTTAACTAGGTTAATTAGGTTAACTAGGCAGGTTAGGGTAATTAGGCAAGTTAGTGTATAATGATGGTTTGTTCTGTAGACTACGGAAAAAATAAATAGCTTAAAGGGGTTTATAATTTTGACCTTAAAATGGGTTTTAAAAATTAAAAACTGCTTTTATTCTAGCCAAAATAAAACAAATAATACTTTCTCCAGAAGAAAAAATATTATTATCAGACATACTGTGAAAATTTCCTTGTTCTGTTAAACATCATTTGGGAAATATTAAAAAAAGAAAAAAAAATCTAAGTGGGTTCAATAACTCTGATTGCAACTGTAAAGCCCAGTCAGTGAGTGTGCGTCACTCAACGAACTCCAGCTTTTTAAACTATAACTAATCTAACGCCTCTGATTGGCTCTTGCGTTTTTAAATTCAACAGAAATCTGTGTGATTTGTTACAATAAAAAATAAAGTAAAATACCACTTAAAATAGCTGTATTTGTTTACTTTATATTCGCAAAGGTATTTTTTGTCTTCTTATATTGACTTTATGAGGCATTTAGAAGCCAAAGTCTCAATTAATTTCATACTCTGGGTTTAAAAAATGTTTAGAGGGGCCTACATGTGCTATTATCATATCATTGCTGTCTATAACAAAAAACAACAACTGACCTCTTGTGTTTTTAATATTTCCACTGAGGTCCAATTTGCATTCTTGCACTCATTCCAAAAGCGTTGAATGTTTGACAGTATTTGAGTGTTTAATCTAGATGTAACTGTGATATCCTCTTCTCTCCCGTCATCCAAACCTGACATCTCAGATCTGCTGAATTATACTTAACACACTCAAAACAGTGAGACTAAAAAGGCTGACAACAGAGGCTGAAGGAAGATTAAAAGCTGTCTGAGGCAGATATAGCCTACAGAGATACTACGAATGTATCTGCTGTCTAGTGGAGTTTTTTGTCTTTCAGAAAACAAACGTTTAATGCAATCTTTCATTTTTTTAATCGCTGCAAAATGTTCCCGTAAAGTCTAAGAGACGTCTGGGAAAAGTATCCCAGCTGTCTGATCTGGAATGAAGGCGTTCCTCTGGATTTCCACAGGGTTAAAGTTCATGAGAAAAAATTGGACCTTGGAAACAGTGCAGAAAAATGAGCTCTGTGGAGAATTTTATTTTATGATTTCTGTCTATTACTAAATTTATCACATGAATTTGAGTGATGCATTAATATTTGTTTTATTGTGATAGAACAGAGATGCCTAAACTAGGGCCTGTGGTCCAAAGTTGGTACTTGATAACCTTTGATTTGGCCCACCATCCCATCTGAGAAGACAAGGAGATGAGGATGGTAGAGAGCCTGTAAGTTCTGATTTAATGTAACCTTTTTTTTGTTTTGTTTTGTTTTATTGCTAAGCTACAAATACTAACTGAAAGTAAATATTTCAATTAAATGTTGTAAATAAATCAGATTTTTTTAAATGTATGTACTGTCACCTGATGGATAGAGGACAATGCAGAGACATCAGTGAGCAAATGAAGGCAAAAGCATATTCTGCTTGACTGGTGTATTCAGCATTGAACTCTACTGTTGTATATGTTTATGTAAATTGTTTATGTTATTTATTGCAATAAGTTATCATTTAAAGTTATACTGTATTCATTTATATAACTTAAAGTTTTGTTTTTATTTGAATAATTATTTTATTTCTTTTATTTGGTTTATTATTTATCTTTATTCATCCATTCATTCATTCATTTTCTTTTCGGCTTAGTCCCTTTATTAATCAGGGGTAGCCACGGCGGAATGAACCGCCAACTTATCCAGCATATGTTTTGCACAGCGGGTGCACACGCTGAATTCGTGATGATTCAATTCAGATCAATTCATCTTTATTTCTATAGCGCTTTTACAATGTAGATTGATGTGAATGATATGTGCATGTAGAATGTGATGATGATTGCTAATATATTATTGAATTATTGAAACCCTTTAAAGCCAAAACATATTTTAATAATCCATAGATGAAAGAGCAGGTGTTATTTATGAAGGACATAAAAATGCAGGCTAAATGTATTTTGAAATATTGAACCTTGTTAAATATCTGTATTATTTAAATAAATTCATATTTTAATGTATATCTTATTTGTCTTCAAACAGCCTGGAAACTGAACTGCATCATAAATCTTGTGCTCGGTATGTATCATTGTTTTAAAATCCAAACAAACTGTATTGTGGTAAGTCAAATTAAATGAATATTATAAAAGACTTCAACATTGTATTCATGATTACAGAAAAGAGTCATGGAACCCATATCAAGTTCCCAACCTTGGTCTGCAGGACACAAGTAAAGAGGAAGGATCACAGCTTAAAAAAGGACTCATGCCCCATCCATAATTTGACATCATTGTTAGATCACAGTCTCCAAGTTAGATAAATACGATCCAGCCCCGGACGCCAGATCTTATCAGGAAATGTCAGTTTCTCCAGGTATTTGGACAACAAGTCAGCAGAGTTTCCAATACCCAAACCTGTTAACCAGTATTCAACTGAATTAGCAGTCTACTATCAATATAAGAGTTGATGGTGTAAGGAAGCCAGAGAAGAGCAGAAGCAGGAGACGAAGTGATGATAAAAGAGCAGGGTTTATTGAATAATCTTAGTTGCATGTGTTTCGGTGCATGCTTATACTTCAGCTGAACAGCACAAACATAACAAATGTTATTATACATCAGACCACAAGACCTTGAATTAGAGACATACCCTCATATCTCATATCAGTGGAGAGGAACATTTCATGAAACACCATCAAAATAAGACTAAACAATGGAAAAAGCACTAATAAGAAATATATATAATAAATGATTAATATAATAAATGATAAACATAAAGGAATTAAAAATATGAATAAAATAAATGGATAACTAAATGAATAACTACGATTTATAATTGATTATATAACCATAACTGAAATGATCAATGTAAATCAAATAATAGGAAAACAAAAATAAAACATAATAGAATATAGAATTGATTTCATTTCAAGTACACACAGGTTATAACAAATCCCAGATTCTACATCATCAACAAGCACACCTGGTAAAGTATTGTATTTTATAACATGCGTATTTCAGACTTGGTTGTTGGGTACTAAAATAATATATTTATCACAACAATATTCTAGTACTTATTAGTGCTGTTTTAATACAGTGAGAATATTAAGGTCATTGCTTATTAACAAGTCTTGCAGAGAAAAATATGTTTTGAAAGAAAGTGTAAATTTGCCTACAGGATGCCTTGTTGGAATGTCTTCAAAACTAATTTAGAAATGAAAAGATTTCAGTGGTGAGCTCATCAATCATCTTGCAGATGAAGCAAATGTATGGGATCGAAAGGAAGTGAACTAGATTGAGGAACTTAACACAAGGCATGTTGAGTTCCATAAATGTTATTTTATGTCAAAGGTCGATTAATTCTGTGATTTAAATTAATATTTACACACTCTACAATGCTGTCTTCCTACCTCAGATTGTGATGGACCTGGAATGCGACTCATAAGTAGGGCCAGACGGAATCTGTGGACGTTTTTTGCTATTTCTGCTGAGAGTTTTGGTAAAAATCTGCGAATTTCTTATTATTTTAGGAGTGTCATAACTAAAACCTTAAAATGTTAAATAAAAAAAAAATTACATTTTTAACTTTTATTTAACGTTTAAAATGCAAATCCAATTAGATTAACAGTAAATAGTTAACTGTAAGTAAATAAACTGAATTAATGATGGGCTAAAAATCTGCGGAAAAAAAGATTTTCCGCAGAATTCCGCAGATTTTTAGCCCATCATTAATTCTGTTTATTTACTTGAGTAAATGTGTGTAAATCTGAATTTATTCAGTTTTTAAATTACACATATTTCACATATTAAGGTTTTAGTTATGAGACTCTCAAAATAATTCGGCAGAAATCCGCAGATTTTTACCAAAATTCTCAGCAGAAATTGCAAAAAACATGTCAAGATGTCAACAAAGTCAAGAACCGAATGAAATACACTCTTTTCCAGAGTACATATTATGGAGGGGTTTGCAGAACTAATGGAGCAGTTTCTTTTTCTTGGAGTGCCACTGCTTGTGAGTAAACACTGTTACATTGTGTGCTAAATAGATACGGAAAGTCAGTGTATGTTACATTCTTATAGCTCGTTTGGTAAAGCAATGCATTAGCAATGCCAAAGGTGTTCCAGGGCTCACATACTAATAAATGTATAGATTAGAGACAATCTAAGTCCCTTTGGATAAAAGTATCTGCCAAATATGATGTATGTTATTTGATATAGAGTTATTTTGTTTTGTTCCTATTTTAATTTTATTGTTTTATTTATTGTACCTACTGACTTGAGGTCACTCAGAAATGTCAATTTCATGAAATTTTGTAACAAATGAATTGCAGATTGAATAGAAAACATAATACAGCTGTCTACACTGTATTTATAATCAACTTTGTGCGCATCATTTTTTCATATTGAGCATTCGGTCTTGAAAATGCATCACTGTATGGTATACAA
The DNA here is from genome assembly GCA_903798205.1 of Danio tinwini. Classification (NCBI taxonomy): domain Eukaryota; kingdom Metazoa; phylum Chordata; class Actinopteri; order Cypriniformes; family Danionidae; genus Danio; species Danio tinwini. Next base: position 9,697,382 of record CAIGQZ010032287.1, read on the forward strand.
TTGAAACCTTGAGTTCAGGATGACTTTAAGAAACTTGTATTGCTGAAAATGTGTCATTTGGAATCTTACACATGAAGTAAACAAAATATTTTGCATTTAGGATGCTGCATAGAAAGATTTGGTGAAAAACACTGAAAGAGGGGAAGGAAAGAAGGGAGTGCTCTATGTCATTCTCATTGGACCAGCAGAAGAAACCACAGAAGGTAACTACACCCTATATCCCCCCCAAACCCAAACACACACACACACACACACACACACACACACACACACACACACACACACACACACACACACACACTTTAATTATATTAATTATAACTGTAATTCTATTTGATAACTAATGTTTATTGGTTAAAAGTACTGAACACTGAAATATTGTTTTACAGAAAATCCAAAGGTCCTACACCAACCAGGATTCAACAGCTCTCCTGATTCTGCCAAGGCTTGAAGTGTCAGCATTACAATGGACGCTATCCTTCAGCTCCCTCATTTATCAGAGGCACCACAGTGGAATGAATCACCAGTTACTCTGCCCTTTCCATCTGCAACCCAGCATTGGGAAACACCCATATACTCTCTTTTACACCTACACACATTCACTCACTATGGCCAAGTCACATATACTGTGTGCATGCCTTTGGACTGTGGGGCAAACCAGAGCACCCAGAGAAAACCCACACGACCACTGGGAGTACTTGCAAACTCCACACAGAAATGCCAGCTGGCCTAGTCGGGACTCGAAGCAGTGACCTTGCTGTGAGGTGACAGTTCTAACCAGTGAGCCACTGTGCCACCCATGGACAAAACTATTTACATAGTTTACATACTCAAGAGAGACCGACAGACATGGGCATGCTACAGGTTGTGGAATGGCTGTTTGCAGTGTTTTGTCTAATCATTTTGCAATGTTTTGTGTGCCATTAAACACTTTCTTTAATGACTTTTATTAAACATTATGTATTAAAATGGTTGTCGCCATGACCACTACATACATGTACCGTCAACTTGTTGAAATTGTTGTGTTATTTAATAGATGTTTTAATTATTTGTGTATTGTTTTTTATATGCATTGAGATTTATTTTTCTTTATTTTAGAGATGTTTGAAAGTTAAGTACTGTATTTGTTTAAACAGTAAACAAGCTTATAAAAGTTTATCAAAATGTGAAAGTAGTAGAATTAGATTGGTGAATGCCATCAAGCTGTTAATGATGTTTACTTATTAAATAATAAAATGTAAAATGTTTACAGGTATATCTGCCATCTAATACAAAGTATGCAGAGGTGCAATTTTAAATATTATTTTAAAAATATTTGTATAAATGAATTGAGTACATTTAAACAATTTGAATTTTCTGGATTGGTTTTATTTTTTTTATTTATTAATAAATAACATTAATTCAATAATAAATAAAAAAGAACCCTTAAATAGTTCTAAATAGAACCATCTAACTTAAATTCAAAGAACCATTAGGGGTTCTATTTAATGAACCCTTAAAATGGTTCCATATAGAACCTTTTTGGGGTTCCATATATGAAGCGCTTAAGAGAACCATTTTTGGTTCTATATAGAACTGTTTCTTTTAAGAATGTACAGTTGAAGTCAGAATTATTACCCCTCCCCCTTTGAAGTTTTTTTTCTTTTTAAAATATTTCCCAAATGATGTTTAACAGAGCAAAGAAATTTTCACAGCATGTATGATAATATTCTTTCTTTCTGGAAAAGTCTTATTTGTTTTATTTCGGCTAGAATAAAAGCCTTTTTTTATTTTTTTAAGAACCATTTTAAGGTCAAATATATTAGCCCATTTAAGCTATTTTTTCCAGATAGTCTACAGAACAAACCATCGTTTTACAATAACTTGCCTAATTACCCTAACCTGTCTAGTTAACCCAATTAACCTAGTTAAGCCTTTAAATGTCACTTTAAGCTGTATAGAAGTGTCTTGAAAAATATCTAGTCAAATGTTATTTACTGTCATCATGGCAAAGATAAAATAAATCAGTTATTAGAAATGAGTTATTAAAACTAATATGTTTAGACATGTGTTAAAAAATAGAAATTGGGAGAAAAATAAACAGGGGGGCTAGTAATTCAGGGGGGCTAATAATTCTGACTTCAACTGTATATACCCGTCTTTATCCATCAACACCAATGTCAAGTGCAAACCTACGCCCTTGAAACAATCAAACAAAATAAACATTGGAAATTTGTATTTCACACAGACTTTAACCTTTTAAAGTCTAGTGCTATTTTGGGATTTCCGCCTGGATTTTGCCTACCCAAATTTAAAAGCTTCCCAAATCCACATGTCGAGGTGTAAATGCAAAAATTTGGTATCATTTTAAAGTAAACCCTTTGAATTTTCATAAAACACTATTGAAAGTATTTAAAATAACTGTATATGTTGTCTGTGTTATAATAAACACCTAAAAGAAGAGGCGCTTTTTGTATTTTTTTTATAAACTCAAATTTGAAAGTATACCTTTTAGGTTCTGTGTGGTCTATATTGCTGTAAATGATTTTGGTGGTTCCTGCACATGTGTGTAATCAGAGGGAAAAAGAAAAATGTCTCTACCATAATCTATGCAAAAGTTATTGTATTCCAACTGATGAGAGGTGCTATACCATTTTTTTAATGTATTTTCCGCCTACCAAATTTTGAAAGCCTTCCATATCCAAATGCATTGCTATAAATGAAAAATTCCAGTGTAATTGAATAGAAAACCCTTTGAATTTACATAAGAAACTGCTGAAAGTAATAAATAATATTTAAAAATTTTCAAGTTTTATTATAAATCACTTCTACATTGCGCGATTTTTAATTTTTTTTTCTAAAATGCTTTTTTGAAAGGGTGTAGATTATCCATTTAGAGGTTTTAGCTTCTCCAGACAGTTCTGCTTGAAACCAGCAGAGGGCAGCAAACACTAGGAAAAAGAATTGTATCTCTATCTTGTGAAATGGCCAGTTTCAGTTCAAGTGAATCCTGGGAAAATAACTTTTTGATCATTCATATTAAATAATACATATTTGCTTCTGCTTAGTTTCACATGATAATAACTATAGGAACATGAGTTTACATTACTTATTTTATCTCCTTTACATTTTAGGCATCATAACATTAGCCTATATTAAAATTAGTCAATGACTATAAGATATGAAAATAAACCAATGTTCATTACCCAGCTCAGGTACCCAGTATACTGTGTATTTAAGTGTAAATAACTTTTGTACAGTAAAAAAAAGTAATGCATATGTGCATCAAATATAGCTTCTCCACTCTCAAACGGAGCCACTTCCGGGGTGTTGCGCAACCCGCGGCCTTTAAAAATTAAAGGGGAAGTCGATGACGTCACCGGACCCGCCACCGGGTCCGCAGAGTATCATACATCAGTAAAGAATAATGTTATACAGTAATAAAAACATAACAGCCACATCTAATCCAGACAAACGGCTCATATTCAATAATACGCCGGTGGTCTGCCGTGTTGGTGGTACAGTGAGTTCCTCAGGCACATAACTCGAGAACACCTCATAAATCAAACACAACCTCCACACATACCTTACAGCTTTGATCAAATGCAAATGCTTATAGCTCTTTATGTGGATTAGAATAAAATACACACCTCCTCATGCCGTGTCCGAAGGTTTCCGCTCTCCGCTGGCACCTGCTCCAGAGTGTTAGTTAAAGATTTTACAACATAAACAAAGCCTTGGCCCTGGAATCCAGAACTCTCGCTCCGCAAAGCAATATTCACCCATGCCGAAGCATCTGTTGCCACTCACCAAATATAATCAAGCCTATAAATAGAGCCACTGTTTTTCAGACCCCGCAGAAATGATCAACCCTGCAGAAAACAGACACAGAGCAAAAGCAACAGGCAAAAGGAAAACCAGGATACTGTGTAGGTCCATAGGAACCCAAGCATTGCTCATGTCCTGCAGACGGAGACGGAGAAGACTCTTCCAGCTTCTGCAGACGTCTGAATAATGTGTCTCCCTTGGAAGGTACGTGATAGCTGGGGGTCTGGGGGAGGCAACAAGACACTTGCTGGATTCAGTAATGATATATTCATTCAGATGATCAGTGGACAAGATGGATAAGTACATTTTCTGTGATATTTTGAATGGCTTTATATGATACTTTTAAGTAAAATCTAAAGTAAAATTACACAACAAAAGTGTGCATTGTTCTTTTTACAGAAATTAGTTATATTTCTGATTTACTTAACCACAATACAGTACTGTGCAAAAGACTTAGGCCACCAGTACATTTGTTGTTTTAATGAGGCTATAATAACGATGCCATTATATATTACTTCTCATTCTCTTTATTAAAATACAACCAGAAAATACAGGTTCTAGTTGGTTCTTGGGTCTACCTGTTTAAGACATATGAAGGAAAGAGTTAAAGATGGAAGAATGAATGAACAATACTGGAGTTTGGAGTTTCTGACTTGGTTTGATCTGCAGAGCTGTTGTCAATATTGCCTGAATTGATGGGATTGTGAATGCTGAAAAGTACAGACAGGTTTTCATTTGTCATGTAATTCCTACTAGAAAGCACCTAATTTGATATAGTTTTATTTTTCGGCATGATAATGATCCCAAACACACTGCTAATGAAATCATATTTGGAGAGATAAACAGCTGATGAAACAAAGACAGTCATGAAATGGCCTCCAGAGTCCAGACCTGAATATTATGTACATTATGATAGGCAATATAACAGGCAGTATGAGATTCACCTAAAAAGAAAAAGAAATAGAACAGGCTAAATCTAAGAAAGAGGTCTTAGGAATGCTGAAAGATGCTCGATATTAAATAGCACATCATTTCAGGAAAAACTCAACAAAAAAGTTCACGTTAAACAGACTTTTGATGCTAGTCTTCTGATTTTGATTATATATATGTGGAGTTCAAATGCAAATACATCCAAGTGCCATCATATTTCATGTAATATAATATTTCCCTGGGTTTTTTTTATTTTTTTTACATTTGTTCATGATATTTTTTTGTGGTGGTATCAAACTAACCCAGGTAGCAAAGAATTCTGGCCCAGATTTGGCATAAAGCTGGCACAGCAGGCATTTGTGCTGTGGGTTAAACATAGCCTGGATTTCGCAGAGGTGGCACACAAGACTTGGGCCAGATATCAAATGTATACTGTAAAAGAAATCCGTAATTTTACAGTTTATTTCTGGCAGCTGGGGTGCCAGAAAAAAATCGTAAAATAACGGCCGATAAATTACAGAAATTTACTGTATAATAACAGACATTAAATTATAAACATTTGCTTAAATTTAAATTTCTGGTAAACTTCTGTAATTCAACCTCTGTTATTTTACAGTAAATTTCTGTAATTTAACCCCAGCTGCCAGAAATAAATCGTACAATTTTACAGTGTAGTATTTGGCCCAGATGTTAAAAATGTATATGTGGGCCACGTAAGTTTGGCCTATCTTGAAAAATACATTTTAATTATTTGTGAGTAAAGAAAAAATTTGACCAATTGGGTCGCTTCGAAAAGGAACGTGGCCATGAAGTGAAATGCTTCATGGGTTTATTCATTTTATTACAGATTCATGTTTGGCCTTTGTATAGAAGCCAGACTTAGAACAATAATGTACCGTACTTCACTGTGGCATGTGGGCCAAGCAAAAGCTGATTGTGTGGGCCAGATCTGGACTAGAGAAAGTTTGCTATGTGGGAAGTTTTTCAAGAATTTATTACAACAACAATGAAAATAGAATAATGTGTAATAATTTTAAAATTACAATATAATGCCCTGTGCAAAGCAAAATGTTACGGAATAATAATAATAAATTAATAAATAAATATATATATAAACTCTGTTTTGTTAGCTTATTTACTCATGAAGCCAAACAATCAAATCAAAGAATAGCATTTATAACTAGATCGTGTCAAACGTTATCTTTGCGTTAATGAAATTACATTTGAAAGTGAATATAGCTAGAACGCTATTCCACATGTCTCTTCTACCTTTTTCTGATGATTGGCCACGGAATCAACACTAATACAGTGGCGCTCGTTCTGATTGGTTATTTGTGTTACTTTTATCAACGATCGCTGCGATTTTCTAGCAGTTGATTGGACAATAGAACAGAATTCTGCCTGACATTCTTTTCCCCTCGTTGGACCCCGGAAATACCCTTTTATGGATGGAAACTGAGACTTTTACGCACCTACTATCAACTTCCGCTTGGGTGTGAGCCGTTGTCTTGTTTCAGAAATATCTATTTTTATTGCCCGCGGGGCCTGGATTTTTGTTTACAACCTTTTCCTGTATGTTTGCGTATTTTTCGTACAACTAGGTAAATAACCGGGGAACTCTTTGTCTCTTTTGATGACTAGATCTGAGCCGCTATACGATGCCAAAGTGGCAAAACTATTTGTAAGACTGACTGTGAGTATTCGGGTCTTATTAAAATGTAATTTATATTTGTAGAAAATGTCAAAGTCACTGAAGAAGATCGTGGAGGAGAGTCGGGACAAAAATCTCCCGGAGGTGGACATGTGTGACAGAGGAATATCAAATCTGCTGGATATTCCTGGACTCTGTGAGTGTTTAATATGTTTAATTTAGATAGTTGACTGTTGACAAGTCATTAAAGTTTAAATTGTTATGTTAAAACCTGTTTGTGTAATGAATTGGACTTGTTTACACTGTAAATAAGTGGTAGTCATAGTATGTAGTGTCTTTTTTCACTGTTTATTTTTGTCAGTGCTTAAAATACAAAGTTGGCATGTTTACTATAAACAATGGTGTATAGTACACAAAACGTATCAAAAGTACACACACAGGAGAATACAAAATACAAAAGTTGTCAATTTACTAAGATATGAAAACAATTTAATCCAGAGAATAAGACATTTAATTATGTATTTCAGTAAAAGTAGTTTAAAATTTCCTATTTACAAATTTCCTATTTACTGAAGATTGAAATGTCAAGATATTAAAACAAAGATTGTTTTGTTGTTGGTGAGTTTGTATTGTATCGAAAGTACACACAGGAGAATACAAATTAAAAAAAGTTTACAATTTCCTAAGATATGAAAAAGTTTAGGACAATTTAATCCAGAAAATAAGACGATTAATTATGTATTTCAGTAAAAATAGTTGCAAATGTTTCTATTTACTAAAGATTGAGATGTCAAGATATTAAAACAAAGATTGTTTTGTTGTTGGTGAAGTTACATTTGTGGAACTAAAATGTAACTAGAAGATAAATTAGATTTAAAACATAGAAAAGCAATGCTTTTAGTAGAGTATCATTTTTCTAAAAGTTGTGATCACATCTCGCTGGTTATTATCGTCATTGATAAATGTGAACATATTCTTTGTGAACATATTCTTTCAAAACATTCAAAATATTAAGATTCAAAATAAATAAAACAGTTTCTGTATGAATTCAATGAAGCAAAAAAGATAACGTTTTATATTTATCATGAGATGTTTAACTAAGGTAAAATTGCTTGCATCATTTAACAGATGATATTTTTGCTTTATTAGTAAAAAAAATAGTGCTACAAGTGTCTCTACAGTAATGATCTTCTGAAACAGCAAAGTAAGCATGTATTGTTATTTTTTTTGTAGTCTCTTTGTCCACCATAACTCAACTGGTCCTGAGCCACAACAAGCTAAGTGGTAAGTCCTTCTTGTATATTACCCTATATAACAAATATATGTACTAGTAACTTACCTGTCTTACAAAATATAATGCTTCTTTGAGAAATAAAAACACATTTGGCTGTATTATGATTAAAGTTGATGATAGTTACTTATCAAAAAAATTCATTCATTCATTCATTCATTTTCTTTTCGGCTTGTCCCTTTATTAATCTGGGGTCGCCACAGCGGAATGAACCGCCAACTTATCCAGCATGTGTTTTATTCAGCGGATGCCCTTCCAGCCGCAACCCATCTCTAGTAAACTATAAAAAAAAAATTCTAAAGTTTAATTGCAAAGACAATTAATATGAATCTCAGATACGATATTTAATTTTAGGGATGCAACTATATGGATTTTTGGGCTAATATCAATAACCAATAACCCTTTAAATTTGGAGGCCGATAACCTATAGATATCTTAGCAGATAAATACAAATATTTCGAAATGTTATATTTTTATACAGTGAACAACTAAATTTATTTTAAAAACTTCATAAAGGTTTAAAAAAATCTTAGAACAGCATACCTAAAGAGCAATAATTAAAAAATTGCAAGGTGATTATGTAGACATATTTTCATGATTTCACATAAATCAGCATGCCAAAAAAAGACTATTTCTTTTTCTATACATAGCAAATTAACATGCAACTTAACTGTTGCAAAAAAAGAATGGGTTAAGTAACAAAACGAGAGGCAGGCAATTCTGTACAATGACAATCTATCGGCTTAAAAATATCAGCCTAATTTTGATATCGGACCGAT
>CAIGQZ010032287.1:9715960-9734754 GCA_903798205.1 Danio tinwini
CTCTCTCTCTCTCTCTCTCTCTCTCTCTCTCTCTCTTTCTCTTGCTCTCTTTCTCGCTCTCCCTCTTTCTCCCTCTCTCTCTCTCTCTCTCTCTCTCTTTATTTCTTTCTTTCTTTCTTTCATGTGCCATGTGAATTTTATATATTTATTTTCTCTCTCTCCCTGTCTCCCTCTCTGATTGGTCTAGTCTGATCATGTAATCTAAATGATCATGTGACTCTTCAAATTAAGGTGGCTCCCATTTCCAGTTACATTGTTGGATTGACATTGACAATGGTCAACAGTCAACATTTGACCAAAATGTTTGCTTTAAAGTGAAGTACTTTTGAAATGCTTTTTCCCGTGAAGTGCTTTGAAATGTGCATTTTTATTTGATGTCTGCTTGATTTAAACTGAAACATGAAGAGAGGGTGGAACATAGTGTAGCTCATTCCCTTTAAATAAAACAGCCAATAGCATTTTGCTTTATCACCGCATTACCAGTGAGAGTGGTTGAGCTCAATCGCATCAAGTGTGGAGCATCTTAAAGGGAGCAGGGCATGCCAGATACTAGAGAGCATTTGATTGGTCAAGATTTGATGAGGAACTGAAGTATGAGGTGACGTGAATTAAACTGTTGATCCGATTGGTGGAAGTGACAAACTACAAGCTTTAAATGTTATATCCGTTTTATATCTTCTGAATGCAAATTTTGTCACTGTTTTGGAGCACACTAGCAATACTAACATCTAAAACCTTTATTTTAATTTCATAAGACCTTTAAAGCTAAATCCTGTAGTAAGTCTGTGGTTTCATATGAAAAGTGTAAGATGTCTGGTGGAGGCATGATCTGTCTTATTAATGAAAAAAAATAATAATAACAGGACAGAGATCAGTCTTGTGTGTCGTTTGGAGACCCTGACATTGAGCGGAGGGTTCAGTGTCCTGCAGTTCCTCCGAGACCGTGGGAAACAAATTGTATGTTTCAAGTATCTCTTATAGGTGAGAAGGTCAGAGATGCAAAAATGGGAATTGAAGAGTTTGACTGAAATGCGTTCTACTCGCAAGGACACAGCAGTTTGTTGTAGCGTGACTGAAATGTGCTTTTATTGTGGTTAGAAAATGCATAAAAAATAGTATGTGTCTATCGGAGTAAGAATAAACTTTGGCCATGTTCTGTGGGCATACGGTACATGTCTAAGTACTTTGTATTGGTATTCAGTGCTTGGCATTAACTTTTTTGATCACCAGGCACTGTGGCTAGTAGTTTTCCAACAGTACTAGCTACTCACCTTTTTCACTTGCCACAATTCGGTTGTTGGGAAAATACATTTTATATGCATAAATTTGACTTTGACATGCTAAAATTTCTTGATTTAAATTGTGTGTTATGTCCACATGCCTCCTCATTCATTTCACTTTTTGTGTGTTGTGTATGAGCTTGCTTAATTAATATGGGCAAATGGGTCATTGTTTCATAGTGTCGTATTACAATTAGTTTTTATTTCACATGACTTTTCAGAGCTTAAAATGAAGGATTTACCAAATTTATCTCTAACGTAAATAAATAATTATTTCTTAGCCACAAATTTTAAATGTGTCAAAACAAGCAAAATATAGCTGTATACTATACTATACTATACTTTTTATTTAACAAAACATAAAAAAAACTGACATAAAAAAATGACTATCATCAGTCTTCTAAAACTATGCACAGTTGTGTGTCCTAGCTAAAGGTCCCAGATCACCAGTTACCTACACCTAAATGGGGAGTTAACCTCCTATTAAAGCAATGTTATTGTAAAAGATGAAAATTAAATCATATTAACAAAAAAAAAAAAAACGTCAACAAAAGAAAGCAGGTAAAAAACATATCATGTGTGATAATGAAAGGATGATCAGGCACATAATAATGTTAGGCAAATTAATAATCTGTTCAAAGAAAGGTTAAAGCGAAAGCAACCGGTGATGCTTACAAAAAGATGAATCTAGAGCTCTTGAAATCAGCAAGACTGTGGGTGCATGAGCATAACTTTTTGTTTAGTCTATTTGAAAGAGAACCGATCACACCAGTTGTGTTTCTAGGCACAGTTGCTTCACGCAAGGAAACGGGAGCGTGCATGCGTTTTAAACGCGCGCATCACATCAGCTGTTAGCGCCAGTGATCATCCTCTCATTTGGTATTCACCTGCTTTCTTTTGCTCGCGCGTACACAATTATTTTTGTGCTGCATCTCGATTCTAAGATCACATTTGCACGCATATTGGGCCATCTTTATTGTCGAACCCTGCTTTTAAGACAACTACAATTAAAAAAGTATTTTCAACTGGCCAAAGTGGCCAGTGGGAGAGTTTGTCTAACTCGCCACAGCAGAAATCTACTCACATTTGGCAGGTGTTAATGTCAAGCCCTGTTGGTATTGAATTGGAAAGACATGGATAAACATAAATAAAATAGTGTCTAAAGTAAAATCTTTTTTATTTATTTTTTATATTATTTTTGCAGTAACAGTGCTGCTGGTAAGTTACCGCAAGTGCCTCTTCACAGTAACTTACCTGTAAATGTGTTTTACAGTAAAATAGCCTTAACATAACTTATTGTTATGGTAAAATGCCCTTTACCACATTTTAATTTTACAGTATGACAATTTTTACAGTAGTTTTTTTGTAATATATTTACATTTTACACTAGCAGTACAAAAAATTTTATTTTAAGTTTTTACTATTGAATTTAATAAATTGTAAACAGGTGATTTTTCATTAACTGTCTCATTCATGTCTTCAACTACAGTAGCAGTACTTTGATTACAGTGGAATACAGCAAATTCTTAATATGTTACTTAAGTCATGGTTTTAAAATGACCCACAATGCAGGGCATATTACAGTAGTGAACTGTAATGAATGTATGTGGTATTTTACTGGGCAGTTTTGCAGTAAATAGCTGTAAAATTGCGTCAAAATCTAACAGTGTATATTTAAAGAAAGAGAAAGGAAAAGCGAGCTGGGAAATATACAGTTCAAGGCATAATTATTAGCCCTCCTATGAAATTTTTTTTTTTTTAAATATTACCCATGCGATAATTAACGGTGCAGTATATACAGTTGAAGTCATAATTATTAGCCTCCCTGTTTATTTCCCCCCCCCCAATTTCTTTGTGATTGAAAGAAGATTTTTTTCAACACATTTCTAAACATAACAGTTTTAATAACTCATCTCTAATAACTGATTTATTTTATCTTTGTTGTGATGACAGTCCATAATATTTAACTAGATATTTTTCAAGACACTTCTATACAGCTTAAAGTGACATTTAAAGGCTTAACTAGGTTAATTAGGTTAAGTAGGCAGGATAGGGTAATTAGGCAAGTTATTGTATTTTTTTTTTATAAAAAACGATATAATAAACCGTATATATGCTAAAAATATTCAGACTATACATTTGTGCGTGGTGTGTAAAATGGGGCAGTGTAAATGCTATTTATACTTGCATAAATATTGCATTTTGTGTAGGTGCACGCATAGTGTAAGTTTGATCTGTATAATTATTAGTGTAAAGTGATCAGTGACTGATTGCTGTGGATACAGTTTGTCATTGTATATTTTAAGTTATGCTTTGTATTGTTTTATCCTTAAACAATACATTTGTTATTATCGTTTTTAATTATTGTATTGTTGATAGTCAGGTGTCATACTAAAATAAACGCTGACTAATGACAAATCCAGGTAACACAATTTATTTTAAGGTGCCTCGTTTCACATGTTCTGTGTACTTATTGTAGTAATTACAATTAATTATGCATAATTACATGCAACTACATCTTACTCTGTAGCTAAATGAAGGACACTTTAAAAATTATTGCAAAGTCATGCAATTATAATAAATAAACAATAATTATAAAAAACTAGTCTGCTTCTTAGGAAGCAAAGTAATCAGACATAACACAAAACAAGAACAAAAAAACTAAACTGATATGCTTGTCTACCATACCTTTAATTGTGCTTTAGACTGTTTAATGAAAACAATGTGGATGCGTAGGGATTTTTAACAAATAATGGTAACACTTTAAAATAATGGTCTGTTAGTTCATGTATTTACTAACATGAACAAACAATTAGTAATACATTTATTATGGTATTTAATGTTAATGTTAAGTTAAATAATATTAGTTCATGTTAACTCACTTTGCATTTACTAATGTTAGCAAGCTCAACTTTAGATTTTAATTAATGCATTAGTTAACGTTAAACTAATAAATGCTTCACAAGATTATGTATACTTTGTTTTTTAATGTTTTGATCATTAATTAGTTATGTTAGTAAATTAGAGTAATGCTCCATTAGTTAATGTTAGTTAAGTGTTACCCAAATAATAATTTTAAATAATTTTTCTTATCATTTTAAATCTTGGGCATGCATGTATGCAGGCTGTATTAATGGCTTGATGTAAACGTAGATTTTTTTATGTTTATTGGTGCATATTTGTTTTACATAAAATGGTTTTGTTTAATTTTTTTAGATTTTGTTTGGTTTTTATTCATTTATTATTTTTTTTTGGTATTTTGTATTGACGCATAAATGTAATTTCTCCAGTAATTAAATATTGTCATTGCTGTTTAGAAAAAGTAACTAAATCTCAAACTTCAACACAATAACAATAATAATAATAATAATAATAATAATAATAATAAAAATATTAAAAGTGGCAAATGTATATCATATAAAGTGACGCCTCGCTTATCAAGCTCATATGCTGAAGAGCAGTGTGAGCATGTGCACTTGTGTGTGCGTATGTGTAGTTTTGAATTGTTTGTGTGACGGCTGAATCATTTGTTCCTCTGTCTGGGGCGGAGCGGTTCCCGTTGATCTCTCTGGAGGTATTCGTGTCATGCTGTTTGTGTAAACCTCTCTCACCTCCCCTCCTCTGTAATGAGGGCTCATTGATCAGCCAGTAATCGGATAGAGCGCCTGTTCGGCCCATCCATCTCTGTCCACAGCAGAAACGGGGCAGGATGGCCTTGCAGGAAAAGAGGGAGGAGGGAAGGAAAGGTGCTGATTCGATATGCTAAAAAACCTCCATCATTAAAATGTCAAATCTATCGCTGAGGGAATGACCCATAATTGAGCCATCAAAGACAGGATGTATGTATTCGCTGACTCTTGATGATTAGCTGTTAAACTTTGACAGGTCGGCCTTGGGTGTCTGTGTGTTAGGCTTCGGCACTCGTTTTGGGAATGCTTTACCTTGATTATTGTATTGGTGGTTAGACATATGCTGATTTTCAATAATAAAATATATTGTGGTCAGGGCTAAGGCTGGGCGATACAGAAAAAAAAAACTTTACGATATAATGTTTAATACCATTCGGTATCGATAATTATAAAAAAAATTACAATCTATTTAGGTATAGTATTATTATATTATTTATTTAACCATTTTATTTCACTTGACCAACATTACTGAGGCAAATAGTTTTAATAGTAAAAAACAAACACAAAATTAACAAATAGCTTGTCTCTTATGTCTTATAATTAAATAAATATAAGTACTTAAGAGACTCAAACTTAATAAATAAAGTGTCACAAAGTGTGTGCAACGATAAAGTGTAAACGCTGAACAATCAAAGCAAACTTTAAGGTTGATCAACATCTGTAAGGTGTCTATAATAATCACACAGTAAACCACAAACTCTATTAACAAAACCAATCATGATAATCAAATCTGAGCTTTCATTATTTGAAGAGCTGAGGGAGACGGGCGATTTCTGGGTGATTATCATTCATTTGTAGGCATCCGGGAGTCTACCGCATTTGCAAACTTGCGGAAGACTTGGGATGTCTGTACTTGCACTATCGTGGTGTGCATGCGGCATTCTGAAATGTTTTTAACTTGGTGCGCCTGGAAAATGTGCTTGCTTCACATGCCATGCCATGCACCTCGATTGGAAAACCCTATAGGCTTATTGACATTTCTTTCAAGGCACACGCTCAGCAGCCACATTTTAATAAAGATATAGCGCTTCATACCGAAACTTTTGTTTAATCGTTATTGACAATGGTGTTCAGTCAACAAATATCGAAATTGTTTTATTGGCCCATCCCTAGTCAGGGCTACACATTATATATCACAAAATGTATCGTTATCGCGATTACAGAATATATCCAATATACGGTTGAAGTCAGAATTATTAGCTCCCCTTCTGTTTTTTTACCCTAATTTCCGTTAAATGGAAAAAAGATTTTTTTACATGTTTCTAAACATAATACTTTTAATAACTTATTTCTAATAATTGATTTCTTTTGCCATGATGAGAGCACATAATATTTGATGTTTTTCAAGATAATAGTATTCTGCTTAAAGTGACATTTACAGGCTTAACTAGGGTAATTGGGGAATAATAATATTGCTTAAGAGGGCTAATAATATTGACCTTAAAATGGTTTTATAAAAATTAAAAACTACTTTTTTTCTAGCCGAAATCAAATGTATAAGACTTTCTCCAGAAAAAAAAATTATAGGAAATACTGGAAAAAATTCCTTGCTCTATTGAACATCACTTGGTAAATATTTGATAAAAATATAATAATTTTGAGTTCAACTGTATGTATTGCAGACATGTGTGATGCATGACATTTGTTTTATGCATTGGCTGTTTATCTAAATTTGACCAATCAGCTGGGTCCTTACTCTTTTTATCTCCACCTCCCCAGTATTCGCTATCAGCTATTAGCTGGGGCGGCCCCAAGGAAAATCACAGCAGCCAATCAGAGTCCGGAGTTTACAACTAAATGTTTGCACCTTGACAAATTAGAATTTTATTAAATAGATAAATCATACAAAAAAACTGCTAATAAAAATAACATGTTTTTTGGGATATATCGTATCATAAGAAATATCGTTATCGCAATACTCAACAACAGTATTGCATATTTTTTCCAGTATCACGCAGCCCTAATTGTCATAATTAACATGCACAATATTAATATTTTGTGCACTTAAAAGTACTGTGAGTTATTATTTGTTTACTATTTAACCTTTTTAGAGGACATTTTATAGGATTCATATTGTTGTATTGTATTTGGTGTTGTTAACAGCAACACATGCTTAAAGACTTAACAGAATATTTATTTTCAAACATGTATTATTTTCGACATATAGTAATATTCTGTGACTATTTATAGACCTTTTTTAGTTAACTCTGTACAGTAAGATTATATTAGTTAACAGTTGATTATGAAGTAAATGAAAATACAAAAGCATTGATCAGTCTTAAGTGATGTTAATTTCTTAGTTTTCACCTAATAATGAATTAAAGTCATAATCGTTTAATCAAATGGAGTTAATAATTGATAAATTCAGTTGTTTTTTATTAACTTTGATTTTAATGCATAACTAACATTTACTAATGATACTTTATTGTGAAGGTATACTTATTGTACGTTATCATCCCTTTGCAATTGAATTAGTTTAAAACATTTATTCACTCTCAACATGTACTGTTTATAAGCAATAAACTAATTATTTTTTAGTTATTATACCTCTTAAAGTAACCTTTTTTTGCAGTTTATAGCAGCAGGGATTGATGATTCTTTGAAAAAATTGAATCTGTTTATTTATTGTCATCATATTTGTCTCTTTTTCCAGCCGTGCCTCCAAATATTGCTGATCTGAAGAACTTGGAGGTGTTGAACATGTTCAACAACCAGATAGAGGAGCTTCCGACGCAGATCAGTAGCCTTCAAAAACTTAAACACCTCAACCTTGGGTTAGTCTACTTTTCTTGTCTCTTGCTTTGATATATTAGTTTTTTCTTCTTTTGTTTTGCTTTATTAAATTGTTCAAATTGACAAAATGTACAAATCTCTAGCCGTGTTTTCACTCCTCTTGTCTTTTTTCTTATCAACTTTTCTTTTTTTCTTTACCTTTGTTTACTTGATTTCTCTTGATATTTTTAACTTTCATTTAGTATTTTTGTTTCATCTTGTCTCTTGCCATCTTGCTTAATTTAATAAATAATAATTTAATAGCTTAACTAATTTGCAATAATTAATTTTTGTCTTCCGTTTTGACAGTATATAATTTTAATATTAATAATAAGATATTTAGCAAGAAACACAGAATTCATTGGATTTACTAATTTTTTTAAGGTAAGTGGTTGCAAAAAATGTATATGGGCTAAATGTAAACAAACTAATTAAGTTGAATTATACTAAAATATTTATTTATTTATTCTTTTTACTCAATTCAACCCATATAAATTGTTTGCAACAATTTTGCGCATATATGCATTTATATTTTTCTACTAGTATTTAGCTTACAGTACAATTTTAAGACTTAACTAAGTTAAGTTAATTATGCATTAGGTTAATTGCCAACTCATTAGACGACAGTGGTTTGTTCTGTAGCCAGTCAAATAAAATAATTTCTTATTAGGGAAACGCTATTTATGTAGGTATTTATGGAGGCAACATCAACAGCCTGAGGTATCAAGACATTTGTGCTGCCCATTACATTACAAACCACAGGAGAGGGTAAATTCTTTAGTTTTTGTTCCGAAAATTTGGATTGATGACAGGACTTTGGTCAGGTAGTGTATTTTTCAGTCAAACTAAAATAAATTTACTAAACTAAAATAACTTACACACGCATATTTATTGAAAGGGGAAGAAAAACCTATTTGTGACATATTTTAATAGTATGTGTATTTTTAAATGATGTTAGAGAATGTTTTTATTCGGAAAACATTGTTAGTGAAGTGTTTGAAAAGATGTCTTCTGGAGCTATTTTAGAATATTTATCCTTAATCAAACTAAAAGATCGTATATGACTCTTGTGTTGTTGCTAATTGTATACTTTTTGTTGTTTTTTACAATGTATGTTTGTTAAGAAACTGATTTGATTATATTGTATATTTATTAGTATATGTTTTTACCATGAATATAGCTAAGTCTGCTGATATGGCATTAAAACCTAAATAATAACTTAACTAAAATAAAGACTTCTCCAGGAGAAAAACAAATATTATGGAAAAAACTCTTAAACTCTTAAAATACTTAATAAATAAATATAAATACTTATAAAAGAATAAAAAATTCACAAGATAACTAATCATTTTGCCTGTGTTTCATGACAAAAAATAAATATGTATATAGTTGATAAGTTGATATATTGATTATTGCAACAGACTTTTAAGTAGTTAAGAAGTCTTGATCGTGCCAGTGTTTCTGTCTGTCTGCCTGTCATCCCTGGTCAACTGCTCGTCCTCCAGTGTTCAGAGCCCACCTGAGCACCACCCGAATCCCGTGGGTTTTTCCTTCTCCTCCTAAAGCGGAGCCTCCGCAATGTCACGCGGGATTAAAGCACGGCACAATCTGCCCCGTGTCTGATACCGCACATTTTTATCGATTTGCTGTCAGGCGCACCATTTCTACACATAATCTTGAAAACATAAGCCGGCTTGTTGTATTCCCGACCGCTACTCTTGACTCAAACGCGTGTGAGTGTGTGTTTGCCCGTTATCCTGATCTCATTTGTCAAAACAATTCCACCTCCTCGTGTAATTGCTTCACAAACATGCGGCGTAATCAATTTTGTTTGTTTCTTTAAAATGTGTTGCCGAAAGTTTCAGTGTCTTCAATGCAGCCAAGTGTCATTGGAAAGGAAGAAAGAGATGGAGGATAGACGCTTAAATAAGCAAGAGTTAATCAGCATGATTTGGGTGCCCTTCTCTCTCTCTCTCTTTCTTTTTTCTCTCTCTCTCTCTCTCTCTTGTGTTTTATCCACATCGTCGGGCACCTTGAGCATTTCTAATTTCAGAGTCTGGCTTCTCTGTGGAAGTTTTACAGACGAAATTTAATCCTTTGCGTCTCAAGGGCGAATTGGAGTTTAATGTTTATGAACGAGACACATTTTTAATATTGGTGGACTTACTTGAATATTGACAACAACTTTTATTTCATTATTTATTATTTTTATTTAGTCTTTTTTATTATCATATACATTTTCAATAAATACCAGCATTTTTAACCCGTAAAAAGTTTGGTTTATTATTATTTTTAATTTAAAATAAAGTTGAATTTATTTTTTAGAGTATCAGCAGGGTCTTAAAATGTCTTAAATTTCAAAAACTAAATTTTAGGCCTTAAAGAATTCACTGAAATATGGTGTTGTTGGTCTTAAATCATTTTAAACAGGTATATGTAAAGCTACCCAATCGTTACAACCAACAATCTATCTAAAATATCAAATAAATATGTTTAACAAAAGATACATTTATTAACTCTTATTTACCAGTTTGGTTTAATTATCTTCCTTACTATAACATTTGTTCATAAGTTCTCCATGTATTTATAGTTACCTGGTAAGGACGCTGACCTGGGCACAGTGTTTATTATACTTTTAAATCATTTTTAAATCATTTTTTACACATTATTAAAATATGTGGCTAAGAAATTACTAAATTAAAATAAAATATATATATATTTACCACCGGCCATTAGAAAAACTAGCGTTTTGCCCTGTACAAGTCTGGAATTTCGTTCATAATGGTCTCAAAAGGGTCTTAAAAAGTCTTACATTTGACTTGGTGAAACCTGCAGAAACCCAGTTTTTTCAATTAAATTTAAATGACACTTTTTTTTTAACCCAATGGTTGGGTTTGTCCATTCATTCATAATTTTTTCTTTGGCTAAGATCCTTATTTATCAGGGGTGGCCACAGCGGAACGAACCACCAACTATTCCAGCATATGTTTTACACAGCGGATGCCCTTCCAGCCAAAACCCAGTACTGGGAAACACCCATACACTCACTCACTGCATTCACACACACATTCAGACATGCGCATGTCTTTAGACTGTGGGTGAAACCGGAGCACCTGCAGAAAACTCATGTGAACACGAGGAGAACATGCAAACTCCACTCAGAAATGCCAACTGGCCCAGTCGAGACTCGAACCAGTGCTAACAGTGAGTAATCGTGCTGCCCTGGGTTTGTCCATATCGCACCAAACATTGGGTTAAAACAACCCAGCATGTTTTAGAGTGTACAATAAAACAGTAATAATGTTATAGGGCTGCATGATATTGGAAAAATCTGGTATTGTAATATTTTATTTTTCTGCGATAAATATTGTGATATAAATACAGTTTTACAAGATAGTTTGAATAGCACCATTTGACGGTTTTCTGGGCAGTATTCAGGTACAGAAACTGAATAATCACAATGCAGTAAATGCTTTTCCTACTTCGCTGTGTCTTGTTTCTAGTCCAAATATCTAAAAATTCTAAGAAGGAAGTAAAAATATTGTTTTGTTTTCAACTTGGAGAAAAAAGTCAAAACTAAGAACTTTTTTCTTTAAAACAAGTGAAATGTCTTGAGTCCACTAGAAATGTCTTGAGTTCACTAGATCTGAGGTGCACCCAGCTCTGTGAATTAATTAACTCCTCCAAAAAATATACCTGGATAATGGAAGCTTTCAGTGGTGCTTCAGACTGAGCCGAGCCCAGTTTGATGAGCTGTTATCCCGTGTTGGCAGGAGTATTTCCCTTGGGACACCAACAACAGGGGCCTTTTATAACTAGAGCAAAACTCCAGATTAGTTAACGCGGCGCGAATGTCCGCTAAAGTTCAGATTTCTCAACTTGAGCGAACAATGCGTCAAACTAGCAAAACCCTCAATTTGCACTGATTAATTAGGCTGTCTATTCATCTAGCCTTTGTTAGATGTCTATTAGTGTCTTTGCATTGACTTAACATGTAAATCACTCGCCCTTGATGCTTCATCCGTGTTTGGTGTGAATGCACCTTTAGAATTAAGGAGGCATTCAGTGATTCAACAAGGCAATACACACAAGAAGTGCTAATTATACAAAGGAACTGTTTTAATTTCATTTGATTAAGTGTTTTGTTTTCAACTTGATGAGAAATAAGTCAAAATTAAGAGTTTTTCCTTAAAACAACTGAAATGATCTGCCAGTGGAAAAGTAAAATAATCTTGTTTTTGCTTTAAAATGAAGATATTACAGGGCTCGAAATTAACTTTTTTACTTGGTAGCACCGGTGCTCCCAACTTTAAAAATTTAGGAGCACCAAAAAAAATTTAGGAGCACCCACCAAAAATGAATGAGCACCACTGCAAATTGTATATTAAGGGATTTATTGTATTTGAAAACAACATGAATTAGGACTAACAAAAACCAGAAACAACTAACTAATGCTGTGATGACTTATTGATATCTGTGCAATAATTCCAAAATGAATGTCTAATAATTATAAAATATTATAAATGATAATGATTATGTCAATAATACTTACAATGAATTACATTTCTCATTATCATGCTGCCCTGAATGTGCTTGAATGCGAGCTATGTACTGTGAAAGGTCCTGCTGTTACTTTCAGAAAAATAAATTTATGGTTTGCATCAAACTAAAATGAAGCATTGCAGTAAGTAATATTTATTTAGCACTATTGCTTTTATATGCATGTCAATTTAATAAATAATATTTCTGCTACAAAACAAACAAAAGATTATAATAAATCATTCAATCCGATGCTAAAAGCTGCAAAGCAGTCATCAGTAAATAGGAAAATAATATACATCTCAAGAAAGAATGGACCAAAGAAAGTAAGAAAAGTCTCACTTCTACCACTCTTTAAAAGTTTTGCTTTTCGCTTTGTGTCATTGTAAATGCTCGGTCTCGTTATGTGCTGATTTTCATTTTTCTGTGTTTGTGGAAAAGCTGGCGAGTCAGCCGACCCAATATAAGAGCAGGCAGAGCAGGATTCTTGTGATGACCACTGGTGCAAATACCGTTCTTTGTTATGAGCCGCAGATTCAGTTTAAACTTAGTAAAGGCGAGCTTCTTTGGCGATGATGTGTACAGTGTTGGATTTTACATTTAGCGGACATTTGCGCTGAACATGGAGTGAATGCAACACTTCGAGATTCGGGCACCTTCTCCGAAAACACTCGATTGATCTTGGCTGGCACACTTAAAAGCTCCCTGTTTTCTGACAGCGGAAAGCCTTGAGTGATTGACAGCTAATATGAACCAATATAGCGGCAGGGATGTCCGATTCAGCACGTTTTTAGAAAAAATCGAAACAAGTCGCACTGCGACCATTATATGCAGTCGCACAAATGATCCCAAATATATTATGAGGTCACATAGATTAAATTTCGGGCGCATATGCGACCAAAATGGTCGCAATTTCGAGCCCTGTATTAGGATTAGAAACAAGATTTTTTTTTGCATAAATCATATATATTCCATATAAATACAGTAATTAAATACAATACCGTGGCTCCTGTTCAACTAGACTCAACATTGCATATCTTGCGATGTGACTATTGCGGGTGCGTATGTTGCGATTATAGATCTATTGCGCAGCCCTAGTTATTACAATATATATTACACAGTTTATTGGTCAGTTTCTATTGTGTTTTTTTCCTCTTAAGGATTTGTTTACTAGGTAAAATTTATATTTCAAGATTCTTTAATGCATATAATGTTTAAGGTAATTTTTTTCTTGAATTAGTAATGCTTTGTATCATTATAAATGCATTTACTTTCACTTTTAACCAATTTAATGCATCCACATTAAATAAAAGTATTGTCTTTAAAGAAAAATGCATTGACCCCAGACTTTTGAATGACAAAAAAGAAGCTTTCTGGCAAAATCTGTAAAATATTTCATAATTCACAACCATGTAGTACAAACTAAATGAAGATACGTGAATTCATTGTTTTTCCTTCACGTAATTGTAACTTAAATTGCTCTGCTGAAATTATTATTCATAATCTAAAATGTATTCAGTTATATAGTTCAAGTGGCTTTGCACGTTTAGTAGTGAATTAGGACTTTCAGACTCCTCCTTGTCTTTAACTTTGAGCTTATAAATGTGAGCAGATCTCTTGAGTTGTGTTATAAATCTGTGCTGCTCTTGAAATATCAATCTCAATCAGTGAGATGGATCTGTGCCGACTGCATGTGTCTGGCTCATGTCTCTTAGTAGCTCCACTATGGATTTTCAATAGGTTCCCCTGTGCGTTTTGTTTTTTCATAATTTGAATAATGTATTTTTTTTTTATTGTTTTCAAATGTAGAATGAACAGGTTGAGCACTCTTCCTCGAGGATTTGGATCTCTTCCGGCTCTGGAGGTTCTGGATCTGACATACAATAACCTGAACGAGTCCTCACTTCCTGGGAATTTCTTTTACCTCAGTAAGTCTGCAGAAACACACAACCTAATTAACTCCCAAAAATGCAAGTAATGCACAATTTTAATGTAGAGTGTTTCTGTCTCTTTTGGAAGTGTGTTGTAGTGAGAAATCGCAAGGAAATATGAGTTGCCAGATCATCTAGAAAAAACAGCACATTTACATTGAAACATTTAGCAGGTGTTTTTATCCAAATTGATTCATTGGTGTTTTCACATTAGACACGGCTTGCACAAAAAAATGGTAGTATTCACGCGTAAAGTCACGTGAACATTTTGAGTTTACTTGCTTTATTTGCGCGTCAAATTCACTTCATTCGCGTGTAAAATTTGCTTTATTTGCATGTCAAATTCGCATCAATCGAATATGTAATTGACTTCACAACAGACGTGCATTCGTGTCATGGGCGGGGATTCTGTCTGCCCGGTGATTCTTGTTTCATTACTAAATGGCTAACATGGATTTTATTCAGAGTAGCTGTGCTTTATGTGCTTTAGGAAGGATGAAAAACACTGCAGATTTGTTTGACACCATGTCTTGAGTCCACTAAATCTTTTCTGAGTTGCACCCAGCTCTGTGAATTCATTAACTCCTTTAGAAACTATACTTGGATGATAGAAGCTTTCAGCTGTGCTTCAGACTGAGCCGAGCCCAGTTTGATGATCTGTTGTCCAGTGTTGGCAGGAGGATGTTCGCTAGAGTTTAGATTTCCCACCTCGAGCGAATCATGCATCAAACATGTAAAACCCTTAATTTGCGCCAGTTTATTCGTGCAAATTGGTGCAGGATGTCTATTCATGTCTTTGCATTGATTTAACATGTAAATAACTCGCACTTGATGCTTCATCCGTGTCTGGTGTGAATGCACTATTAGAATTGAGAAGGCATTCAGTGATTCAACAAGAAGAGGCAATACACACAAGAAGTGTTAATTATACAAAGGAATTATTTTAATTTGATTAAGTGTTAAGAGTAAGGAGGGGGATTGTTTTTTTTTTATTTAATAGAGAGAAGAGTTTTTATAGAGTGAAGCAGTGTTTTTTTTTTTTTAGAGAGATATGGAGTGATTGTAAGAAAGTGTCTGGTGCAAATGTGCAACAACTGCCGCAAGTGTCGGTTAAAGTGTCACAGAGATGAAAGAGTGTGCTTTTTACAGATGGTTTGTCAAGCCCACTCACCTGTGTGAGGCACACTCACAATTGCATAATGTTTTAATTGAGGTGCGGTGGGGAAAACAAAATAAAATACAAATTAAACTAATTAAATTGACATATTTCATATTAAAAATAAAATCAAAATATAATTACTTGCATTTGCTCACTCTAGAAGCTGCATCAACTTAAAGGTGCCATATACCTCATTAGTTTAATAAGTTAAATTGTTCTCTGATATCTGCGTAGTAGGTTTATGGCTTCGGTAAGTTCAAAAAATCACTGGAAATTTTTTATAAGCTCATTCATTACTCCACAAAATACCCCTAGAATCAGAACGTCCCCAATTGACCATATATGGATTGTGTCGTGAATTTTAATGAGCTCTGCTCTGACATGCAGCTCTCACACATACAGTTGCAATCAGAATTATTCAACCCCCTGATTTATTAGCCCCCCTATTTATTTTTTACCCAATTTCTGTTTAACGGAGAAAATATTTTTTCAACACATGTCTAAACATAATAGTTTTAATAACTCATTTCTAATAACTGATTTATTTTATCTTTGACATGATGACAGCAAATAATATTTGACTAGATATTTTTCAAGACACTTCTATACAGCTTAAAGTGACATTTAAAGACTTAACTAGGTTAATTAGGTTAACTAGGCAGGTTAGGGTAATTAGGCAAGTTATTGTATAATAATAGTTGGTTCTGTAGACTATGGAAAAAATAAATAGCCTAAAGGGGTTAATAATTTTGACCTTAAAATGGGTTTTTAAAATTAAAAACTGCTTTTATTCTAGCCAAAATAAAACAAATAAGACTTTCTCCAGAAGTAAAAACTATTATCAGACATACTGTAAAAATGTCCTTGTTCTCTTAAACATCATTTGGGAAATATTTAAAAAAGAAAAAAAAATCAAAGGGGGTTCAATAATTCTGATTGCAACTGTACACACACTGAATGACATCCAGTCAGAGAAAGTAACGTTAACCCTTTTTTCCTCCCGAAATGTCGATTACGGCTAAATTATAATTAAACTTGACAAAAGCAATAGAGATGTATCGGAGTTGTATTTTTAAGCTATAATGTCAAAGAAAACAGCCTGGACTTAATATCATCTGCATGAACATATGACAGTTGAGCTGAGTGATTTAACACGATGCAGTAGTCATCACTTGTTTGTTGAAACATACGCATCAAATTTCCCAATAAACACAATAAATTGACTAAAGATACAATAAAACATACCTTATGCCTCTTCGGAGTGGAGATGAATAAATGTGTCATCTGTAAATCTTGCATTTTGCATCCTGAAGCACATGTCTTGCGCAATCGTTGCCCAGTAACTCATAGTTAACAATCTGCGGTTGCGTTTTCAAAATAAAAATCCCACATACATAGTAAGTTACTTATACAGTATGTATTGTAGACCCACACGGAATCTGCGCAAGCAGAATTCCGCAGATTTTCTGCAGATTTCCGCAGATTTTTATCCCATCATTAATTCTGTTTATTTACTTGAGTAAATGTGTGTAAATCTAAATTTATTCCATATTTTTATTAATTACAGTAATATTATTGACTAATATGAAAATGTTCTGATTTATGTACAATGCAGTTTGTAAAGTAATATTTTCTGTCTGTTAGTAGACATATTATATGAGAGACTTGCTTTGTTTACCAAATAAAGTGAATCTAATTGGATTTGCATTTTAAATAATAAATAAAAGTTTTAAAAACAAAAAAATGTAATGTTTTAAAAATAAAATAAAGGTATTATTTTTTATTTCACATATTAAGGTTTTAGTTATGATACTCCCAAAATAATTCAGCAGAAATCTGCTGATTTTTACCAAAATTCTTGGCAGAAATGGCAAAAACGTCTGCAGATTCCATCTGGCCCTACTTATAAGCTTTAACATAACTAATGGAGGGAAACTATCATTGTTTTCTCACTAGAAAACATTGTTGCTTATTAAACACAGCCTTAGGCGTGCAAATTTATGATCTCAGAGCTACATGAGTCTGCATTCTCTTGATGTGATGTCAGGTCAGTATAAACAGCCTAAAGTAGTCATACATGCAAATTAGAGGAGGGCATGGCTCATGAGTCTCATCACAGTTTGTTTTGTCTTTTTATTGGCACGTTGTTCACCGTGGTTCTACACTCATGGAATTTACATGATAATGAGTAAACAATGCTTCTCTGAGGCTCCGCGGTATGTCCATTTCCATATACTGCTCTCTTATTATTTCACTATGCCTTGGTATATCCAGATTTTTATTATAGGGCACCTTTTAAAAACAAAATGTTAGCCATGTTTTAAAACATATTTTAGATGGCAACACTTCAAAAGCCTGCTCTATAAAAAAACCTTCCAATAATTACACAAAAAATTTAAATACATTAGTTTAAAAAGTAGTTGTTTAAATTCACTCCCTTATTCAAATGCAGTTGTCAGTCCTGAAACTCACTGAGTGCATGTGGACATAATTTCCAGATTCCTTGCATTTGCTTTTTTTAATTTACACATTTTAATTGCACTACCATTTTAAACTTGTTTATCGTAGTAAGGTTATTGATTTCACATTTGCCCACTTAAGCATCAACAAATTGTGGTCTGTGGCTTGCACAACATATGGGCAGAATTAACTGCGAATGGAACCAGGCTACCTACTAACAACATGCAAACAAAATAACCGTTAACTTCATCGTCTGCATCATCATCCTCATCATCATCATAATTCTCATCAGTCCAATCAGCTGGTCCCGTCAGAGGACACTGATGAGCAGTGATGGGCTCTAATAGCCTGTTATTTTAATGGCAGCCACATAATGAAAGCACCATCTTAACATTAATCAAGGTCTCTGATCTCACACACACATACACACGCGCACATGCACACGGCCAAACCTCCATTTATCACTGCTGTTTGGAGTATCTGTCAGATCGACTGTGACTTCTAATGCGAGTTGAAAAGGATATGATTGTCTGTTGCTGTTTTTTTTTTTTTACCATTCAGAACATTGGATGAAGTGTAAATGGGTGGGGCCACTGAACATTTTAATACAAATCTAAGGTTAAAAATAATGCTTTTTTAGTTTTGGGTTTATGAAATTGTTCATTGCTTTTCTGTTTGACTGTGTATTTATCTTAGGTGATGCTTCATGCCACACTGTAGGCAAAAACACATTTTTCATGCAAAATGGCTTTTTTGTTTTTTCTTAAATAGTTTTTTTTTTTCGAATTTAAAGACCGTACTTTGTTCTTATTAATTTATTTCTCTTAATTCATTTACAATTTACATTTTAAAGGCCATTTCTTCAAAAAGAGTATTGCCTGCCTGCCTATCTATCTATCTATCTATCTATCTATCTATCTATCTATCTATCTATCTATCTATCTATCTATCTATCTATCTATCT
>CAIGQZ010032287.1:9736180-9746627 GCA_903798205.1 Danio tinwini
GTGTGTGTGTGTGTGTGTGTGTGTGTGTGTGTGTGTGTGTGTGTGTGAATATTGTAAATAAATAATAAAAACAAATATAAAATAAAATAAATGAATATAAAAATTGTAATTAATAAATATAAAAATAAACAAATATAAAATAAATAAATGAATATAAAATACATATAAATATGAAAATAAATAAATATTAAAATAAAAATAAATAAATATAAAACTTTAAATATATAAATATAAAAATAAACAAATATAAAAAAGAAATAAACAAATATAAAATAAATGAATAAATATGAAAATAAAATAAATTAATAAAAATAAATTAATAATTTTCAATATTTTTTAAATAATGTACAATATATGTTTATGGTTGTTTAAAAAAATCTATTTTGAGAATGTCCTCACTAAAGGTTCAGATTTTTGGAATCCAGAATGTATCCAAATTTGTGCATATTTAATGTAACAGAGAAAGCTTGTGACACAAAATGTTTGCAATTAATCAACTGGGTTGATATTAGGTCATGGTGATAACAGCTAGTCATTCACTCAATGCACCGGCAGTGTCTTGCCTTTAGTACACATTGTGAGTGTATTTGTTGCTGTTTGTCGATGATGTGTGTGTACTTGTAGCCATGCTGTATCAATCAGAGATGACCGCTTGTATTGATCAGTGTTTGCAATACTTCTCCCAAACACATACACACACACATCTCTCTCTCATTTCAGCCACCCTGCGTGCGCTCTATCTCAGTGACAACGATTTTGAGATTTTGCCCCCAGACATCGGCAAGCTGGCCAAGCTACAGATAGTGAGTAATTTATCTAAATTCCCTCTGAAATCAATTGCTTTTGTGGCGGTGCTCTGTGCCGTGTGTGTTGGATTTATTCTCCGCAGCGTGTGTTCTTTATCAGACGTGGTGAGAGGTGATTTAGAGACTGATCTTCACCCCTGTGCTTGCTTGCAATGGATTCTGTGCAGGGTCAGTCACACAAAACAGCTGATCAGTACAACTTTCAAATTAAAAATTGTTTTCTACTATTTTGGATTGGTGTGGCCTTAAAATATGGGTGTAATTACACCTGCGGTTTGTATGATGTGAGTGTTATGAGATGCTGTCTGGTACCACTGAAAATAACTTTGTTCCCACAAAACAAACTTTTTTCACATGTTCAGGAATGCATTTGCAGTGGAAGTCTGTGGGACAGCGTTAAACACTGCTTCCATTAATTGACATTTCTGACTAAAATCGAAAATATAATTTTTTATTTAATTTTATTATTAATTGCAATACAATTCACATTAGCTATTTTATTTTTTAATTTTTTATTAATTGCGATACAATTCACATTGGCTATGTTTATTTTTAATTTTTTTTGTTAATTGCAATACAATTTACATTGTTTATTTTATTTATTTTAATTTTTTTTATTGATTGCTATATAATTCACATTTACTATTTTATTTTATTTTATTTTTGTAATTGCAATACAATTCAAATTAGCTATTTTATTTTATTATAATTTTTGTTAATTGCAATACAATTCACATTAGCTATTAAATTAATTTAATTAATTTTTTTAATGTAATAGAATTCACATTGGTTATTTAATTAAATTTTATTTTTGTATTAATTGAAATACAATTCACATTTGCAATTTTATTTTATTCTTTTATTGATTGCAACACAATTCACATTGGCCATTTTATTTTATTTATTGTATTTTTATTAAATGCAATACAAGTGACATTAGCTATTTTATTTTATGTTTTTATTAATTGTAACATTTCACACTGGCTATTTTATTTTATTTGTGTTTATTTTATTTTTATTAAGTGCAATACAACTCACAATGGTTATTTTATTAAAAAAATATTGATTACTATATAATTCACTTTGGCTATTGTGTTTATTTTATTAATTTTTTTGTTAATTGCAATGCAGTTCACATTTGCTGTTGTATTTATTTTATTAAATTTTTTACTTTATTTTTTATTAATTGCAATATAATTCACATAGGCTATTTTATGTATTTTTATTTTTAATTTGTTTTAGTAATTGCAATACAATTCACATTGGTTATTTTATTTTATTTTTATATTATTTGCAATACAATTCACATTAGCTATTTTATTTGATTAATTAAAATGTTTAATTGCAATTTAATTCTTAATTTTTTTAATTTAAATAATTTTTTTTTTATTTCTATTAGTTGCAATACATCTCACATTGGTTATTTTATTTTATTTTTTATTGATTGCTATATTATTCACATTGACTATTTTTTTTATTTATTCATTTTTTTGTTAATTGCAATACAATTCACATTGACTATTTTATTTTATTATTAATTGCAATACAATTCACATTGGCTACTTTTTTATATTTTACTTTATTTTATTTTATTTATACATACCCTCACTGTGTTGTCAGGAGTATTGTCTTTTAATACAAAAAATGTATGACAACTTTTTAATATATATTTTTTATAAAAAAAAAAAATAAACATTTTATACATTCATTATCAGATGAGTGGCACAAAGATGATTATTTAGATTTCGTGTTGTATTAAATTATTTCTCTTCTATTTTTCTCTTTCCATTTTTTCAACTCTTGTCCTTCTCTTCTCAGTTGAGTTTAAGGGACAATGACCTCATCTCTCTACCCAGAGAGATTGGAGATCTGACTCAGCTGAAGGAACTTCATATTCAAGGGAACCGACTCACTGTACTTCCTCCTGAACTTGGTAAGACCTGTATAACTAACCTGTATCAACATCCTTTATGTATTCCTAATGACCAATCAAGTCAGATAATAAAACTGGAGTTCAATGATTGGTCGATAGAAATGCAGAGTTATGCAAGCCCTGCTCGACCAATCAACTTCCACACCAGACACAAACATCCACTCAGATTGGCTACAAATTTATCATCTCTTGTGTGATTTGTTGCACCTTGGAGTGGTGCTGTTAGGTTCAGCTCGGGTCAAACATCTCTCTACCTGAATGCCTTCAGTTTGGGAACACCTCCACACACATGCATGCACGCACGCACGCACACACACACAAACAATGTCCTTCTGAAAGTAGTTCTTCCTCCTGCTAGTTCCATCCCAACAATTTAATTTATGATTCTAGTGTACCAGTATTCCAGCATTATGTCAAGACTTACCTTAAGGGTCATTTAAATGTCCTCCTTAAAAAAGTAAGTGGCCGTCTGCAGGGGGTGAGCGCATATACTGCACATTTTAAACTGTTGCTGTATAGAAATTGTTTATGTTTGTTTGCTTCATGTGGTATATTGCTGGAATACATTTAAAGGTGCAGTATGCAAGTGTGACACCGAGTGGTTGAACTAGGTATTGCATTCCTGTTTCAAAACACATGCAAGCGCAGGTTGCCAGATTGACGACACCAACAGGAGTGTGCCTGACTATCGAGCCTAAAGCTTGATTTAAGGCTGATTTGAACCGTGTTCTAAATAAAAGCAACGACACGTGATAGAAGGAATATTTTTATGTTAAAAGTAGTTTTTGTTCTAACAAACACCTGAATTTTTTATATTTTAGAAAACCGTTTCTATTTCTTGTAGCTGAATAAAAGGATAAACTGACAATAATCACCTCAGGTACACCTCATGTGCTTTATTCAGTGTTAAATGATAATAATAATAATAAGTTTGAATGCCATTTTACATGACATTTATGTCATACTACTGAAAGCAGCAGGAGATAGTTCACCTCAGATGTTGTAAATAAAATTAATCATTTGAAATTGAACTTTATAACTGTGACTCAGTGGAAGCCAACAAATATCATGTGTATTAATTAGGTTATAAGCCTTACCATTTCGTTGAAGTGCAGTGAGTGCATTATTTTGTGCTTCTCAATGACTGTAGTTAAATTTCTGTTGTGTTTTGTCTTGTGCAAACAGCCAAATTGCTAATTACTGCAAATCTCGTCATGTAGCATCTTGTTAGGACATGGGGCATGTAACCTGCTCACCTAATGTTTATGTTTGTGATATTTATATTATTTGCTAATTAATAACCACCTCATCTGGAACTCTGAATCCGCTTCTCCTTTCGGAGGCTGTTACTGTCCACTGGAGGTCCTGTTTCGGTCACGGATGCATGCTTTGAGAGCCTTCATGACTGACTGAATGAAATATGCGGTTTTCCACCAAGGCAACCCCAAGTGCTGAATTATAATTGGCTAAACTGACATTGGGCGGGTTAAAAGAACCAAAACAAAGACAGACGTTGCAGCATTGTTTTTCAGATACACAAGAATGTTCACTTAGCATGTTTCTTAAATATCTGCAAATATATTATGGTATTTTTATGCTTTAGAAGACTCAAACTTATGTACAGCACTTTTAAGTTTTCAAGTTTCCTTTATTTTTATATACTCAAAATGTTTACTTTCTCTTGTTTAAACTACTTATCTAAAATGAGTTAAAACAACACAATTCCTAAGGTTTTTTTGGGGGCCAACTTTATTGTTTTATGTTCAATCCACTTAAATTTGTAAAAAAAGATTAAGTTAATTTAATCAGAGTTTAAAACAGCCACTCGACTGACCAAAGTGCTTTACAGCATCATAAAATTTAGAAGATAGATAAGATAAATAGATTAAAATAAAAAATTAAAACAGAAATAAGACATGACACAGGCAAAATATAATTCCTAATAGAAAACATTAAGTCGTTTTTTTCAAATATCCCAATTACTTTGACACATTGAAATGTCCACTGTCTGCTTGAATTTGTGAGGTGTATGCAGTCAAATGTTCTACAAAAGCAAATTTCACCTCAAGCCATGTTTATACTTTGGTTTTTATACTTGCACCTCAATTCACAGCATGAAACTCCACTGACTGCACATTCGCAAAATCACTATGAGTTTTGACTCTATATGCACTTACTGTTGTACTATATGAAGTACATTGTACTTTACACTCACCCTAGGCAAAATTATCGGATGAAATACATGCTAAATTCTTCCCTCAGAGATCAGGCCTATGGTTGCATATTAAATTACTGGCAAGAGGAGTGAAATATATGGACAAATATAGCACCTTGTAATTTCAAACAGATTTTTAATACATTTTTTAGATGAGATTTGATCAAGTGATTTTTGCCAGGTGTCATATTGGACATACAAGACATAAAGGTGAAGACCCCACTCTGTTTCTACTAACTATTTAAAATATATATATTAGGGCTGCACAGTATATCGTTTTAGCATTGAAAACGCAATGTGCGCATCCGCAATAGTCACATTGCAGTGCAATGTTGAGTTGGGATTATAGTTCTAAAAATCACAGTTTAGTGCAGGTGATTTGTTGAGTCATTTTGAATTTCACCCATAATCTATTAGTGTGATTTATTTTATTTTTTTACTCTGTTTTTTTAAGGCCCGTGACCGTAAGATTTAAAGCAAATTTAAACCATTTGGGAACAAGAAATTCTAAAGTTTGCCACAATCACAGCTATTTATTCAAATGAAGAATATATAGTGTTATTTTAAATTTAATTATTTAATTTCTTTTCCTCAATTATGTAATATTTTACCAAAAACCATAAAGCACTGTTTATTTAGGTTTTATCTGTGCTTAAAATGTTCAATCACTTTTTTTATATGTATTTTATATGTATTTTCGGCTTTACAAAATTCTCCCAATCAATGTAAAATTGTGAATTCTTCCCAAACAGTTACTTAAGTCATATTGTGAAATTATACTTGTATCGCAGTATATATTGCAGAAATACAAAATATCGCAATGTCTTTGTTTCAATATCGTGCAGCTCTAAATATATATATATATACACACACACACACACACACACACACACACACACACACACACACACAGATACACAAACCCCCAAATATTAATACAATTCAGAAACTAATGATTACAGGTCCAACATATAAAAACCTAAAAACATCGCTAAATAAATTCACAACATTGTTTTTTCAAGATTGTAACTTTCTCTCAAAACTGTTATAACTGTTTCTGTCTGCATCCCTGTAATGGTGTTTAATATTGCGCTTATATAAAATCAATTAAAAACTATTGTCATAATCTATTTTGCAACACCACAAAATAAATGACAGAGCATCGTTTGAAACAATAGACTTTTGTTTGTCCATCCATTCGATATACTCTACCTGACAAATTCTTGTCATCAATCCCAGTTGTAAAAGCAACAATTAATATCTTGACTTCTAGCTGATCATTTGGAAAAGTGTCAGAAGGTAGATTTTTCCGATGAATTATCTGTTGAACTGCATCCCAATCATCACAAATACTGCAGAAGACCTATTGGAACCCGCATGAACCCACGATTCACACAGAAATCAGTCAAGTTTGGTGAAGGGAAAAAATCATGGTTTGGGGTTATATTCAGTGTTGGGCCATCCGAGAGATCTCCAGGATGAATGGCAACATCAACAGCCTGAGGTATCATGACATTTGTGCTGCCCATCACATTACAAACTACGAGAGAGTGCAAATTCTTCAGCAGGATAGCGCTCCTTCTCATACTTCAGCCTCCACATCAAAGTTCTTAAAAGCAAAGAAGGTCAAGGTGCTCCAAGATTGGCCAGCCCAGTCACCAGACATGAACATTATTGAGCATGTCTGGGGTAAGGTGGAGGAGGAGGCATTCTTTGCCATTCCAGATGACTTGATTAATAAGTTATTTGAGTCATTGCAGAGATGTATTGATGCAGTTGTCCAAGCTCATGGGAGTCATACACAATATAAATTATTTTTCCACTGCACCATGACTTTATATTCTAAACTGTACATTATTTCTTACTTACCTTACTCTACTAATTAAATAATTAAAAATCAAGGAATGATCATATTTTATTTTAGTAAAATAAGCGTAATCTATCTATCAAATAAGCCACTTTTGATACCAAATGATCAACTACAAGTCAAGTTATTATTTGTTTTTCCTAAAACAGCCCTTATTGTAATTAGCTTTACATCACTGTTTTAATATGTCAAAATTCGGCAACGTTCCACAATATTAAGCCAATCCTGTTTTTACGACTAGATTTTGGGTTTTCAATATTAGCACCCTCAAAACCACCATGACTGAAAGAAAGTAAAGCAAACAGCCCTCGTATTGTCTTAGGATTGTTCTGTATTGACTTGCATTGTGCTTTAGCAATTGTCAGTTGTTTATCAGCCCTCTAGGTGCATGTGAACGCTCTGGTCAGCAGGTCTTTGTCCTGTGCTCTCAGTAGGGGAGACTCTTCCTGTGTGTAGCTTATTAGGACCCCTCTGTCATGTCCCTGTAATCCCACTCCACAGACCAGCCTCGTTAAACTACCACCGCCGCCACTGTGTGTGTGTGTGTGTGTTTGAGAAGAGAGCCCAGCTAACAAGGAGCAACCAAGCGCACATGCCAAGAGCAGCAAAGGAAAAGGAGGGATGAGAATAAGAGTGTGCAAAGAGGACAGATAGACAGTCTTTACCATTCAGAACATCTCATGTGTAAAGCTGATGCTTTAAACTGTTTTATGAAAAAGAGGAAGGAAATTGAACCTTGAGATCTGAAATAGTTGTACATTCTTTTAGGTCTTTCGTCTAGGTCTTTTGGGTTCAGGGCTGATTTACAGTAATGGTCATGTCTGGCTGCATTTGTGAGGTGTGTGTCATCGCGTGCTGGGGTCCAGGTTTAATTTCACCCCCTCCTTTGACAAGGCCGCTCAACACTTGCTAATCAGAAACTATTTAATTAGCCCCCCTGTGAGCTGAGATGAGCACATTAAAGCTTTGACCTGGACTGTTTTGTCTGTACTGTGTGAACTGATTTCTTTTCCCGGTCTGGTGTCGTCATCTATTCTTGTCTCCTTAATTCTCCATTTGTCTCTTGTTTAGTAATCCTCTTTTGTTTATTTCTTCATCTTATCTCGTCTCATTTGGGCTCTTTTTTTGTTTTCTGTCTGTTTCTTTTTGTCTCGTGTTTTTTCCATCTCATCTCGATTCATGGCGAATGTTTTTGTCTTGTACTTTATCACCTTGAATGGTAGCGTCTTGACTTTTCCTATTTCTCCATTTGTCCCATGTTTAGTGATCCTCTTTTGTTTAGTTTCTTCTCTTATCTTGTCTCGTTTGGGCTCTTCTTGTCTTTTTTTTTCTTTCTGTTCCTTTTTTGTCTCTCATCTTGTGTCTTGTTCTTTTCTTTCTCCATCTCATCTCTTCTCGATACAAGGCGAGTGTTTTTGTCTTGTACATTAGAACCTTGAATGGTAGCGTCCTGACTTTCTTGTGGCGTCATCTATTCTTGTCTCCTTATTTCTCCATTTGTCTCCTGTTTAGAGATCCTCTTTTGTTTAATTTCACATCTTCTCTCATTTGGGCTCTTCTTGTCTTAGTTTTTTTTTTCTTTCTGTTCTTTTTTGTTTCTCTTTTTACCTTGTTTTTGCCTTGTTTCTTTTCTTTTTCCATTTCATCTCGTCTCGATACAAGGCGAGTGTTTTTGTCTTGTACTTTAGCACCTTGTATTGTAACGTCTTGCCTTTTTATGTTCATGTTTTTCTTGACTCTTCTCATTTCTTGTTTTGCTATTGTCTCATCTCATCTCACCTTGTCTTTTCTCATTTTGACTCGATATGTCACTATATCTTTTGTTTATTGTTTCCACTTGTGTGATCTTATTTTGTTTCTTTGATTCTTGTTTTGTCTACTTGTGGGTTGCCTCATTTTGTCTCTTCATTTCTCATTTTGTTTTCTTGTTTTTCCATCAATTTTTAAATTTCTTGTTTTGTCTCCTTGTGTTTTATTTTATTTTGTCTATTAATTTCTCATCTATTCATCTCGTCTTTGCTCCTAATTGCTCATTTTGTCTCCTTTTGACTCATCAAATTTTTTTTCTTTGTTTCCTGTTTTGTTACTTTGTCTGATTTTTCTCACCCCATATTTTTGTTTCTTGTTTTGTCTTTTTATGTGGAATCATATTTTGTCTCTTTGCTTCTCTTTTCGTCTCCTTCTGACTTTCCTCATTTGGTGTCTTCATTTCTCATTTTGATTCTTTGTCTCTTAATTTCTTATTTTGTCTCCTCATTTCTCATTTTGTCTCCTTGTTTTTTTATCTCGTTTCATTTCTTGTTTAGTCGTCTTGTGTTTTATCATATTTTGACTTCATTTCTCAATTTGTCTCATCTCATCTTGGCTCCTTATTTCTCATTTTGTCTTCGTTGGACTCATCTCATTTTTTTCTTCCTTTCTCTTTTTGTTTTCTTGTCTCATCTCATCTTGTCATCTCATTTTGTGTCCTCGTGACTCATCTCATTTTGTCTTCTTGTCTGATCTCATCTTGGCTCTTAATTTCTCATTTTGTTTCCTTTGACTTATCTCATTTTTTTTCTTGGTTTCTTATTTTGTCTCCTTGTGTCTCTTCTCATCGGGTGTTTTAATTTCTCATTTTGTCTCCTAGTCCCAGTTCCTCTTGTCTCTTCTTGTATCCTAAGGTCTCATCTCATTCCATCTTGTCTCTTCTCATATTTTTTGTTAATTTGTTTCTAGACTTCTTGTTTTGTTAGGTTTTTTTTTCTCACTTCATTACATCTCTTCATTTGTTCTCTCATCTATCTTTGGTTGATCTCATCTGGTTCTCTTTTGTTTGTATCTCTTTTTCCTTTCCTTTCTTTGCAATTTCAGCTAATTTCTTTTCTTTTTTATTTTGTCTGCTCCTTTCTTTTCCAAATTTTCCATCATGCCATCTCAATGCAACTTATATTAACTTATTTTTTTGAATTGTCTTATTGCTCATGTCTTCACCTTCTTGTCTGATCTGACCTCCTCTACCACTTACTCTTTTGTTTAAAATTTAAATTAATATCTAATTCTCTCTCTCTCTGCCTGTCTGTAGGTAATCTGGACCTGACGGGCCCCAAGCAAGTGTTTAAGGCTGAGAATAACTCCTGGGTGACTCCCATCGCAGACCAGTTCCAGCTGGGCATTTCTCATGTCTTTGAGTACATCCGCTCCGAGACCTACAAGTAGTAAGTAAATCTCTCCATTCCTCTGCCCTGATTTTAAACATCCAGGAGCATGTGCTGTGAATCGGAGTGACACAGACAATATAGTAGCTCAGTGGTTAGGGATTCCACCTATTTATATAAAGGTTGAAGGTTTAATCTCTAGTACTGGTGACCTAGACACTATCAAGTTTTTCATGCGTCCTGGTAAATTACTGACCAAAAATATTGGTCATTATCAGACAAAAAATTGCCACACCAAGTAAATCCAGAGCAGGACAATTCTAGGTTTTTTATGTACAGTTCTGTTTTGTTGGTGAATGAATCTGTGTTTTTGAATTAATCATATGGAAAAGGGATTCAGTGTCCCAGGCATTTGGAATGAATCTTTTGATAGAATGACTTACTCATTAAAACTGCTATTTACTGGCACCTATTGTTGGATTTAGTTTA
>CAIGQZ010032287.1:9751627-9767100 GCA_903798205.1 Danio tinwini
AGCATCACACAGTTGCTGCAGGTTTGTCGGCTGCACATCCATGATGCGAATCTCCCGTTCCACCACATCCCAAAGGTGCACTATTGGATTGAGCTCTGGTGACTGTGGAGGCCATTTGAGTAGAGTGAAGTCGTTGTCATGTTCAAAAAAACCAGTCTGAGATGGTCAGCAACAATACTCAGGTAGGCTGTGGTGTTGACATGATGCTCAATTGGTACTAATGGACCCAAAGTGTGCCAAGAAAATATCCCCCATACCTTTACACCACCACCACCACCAGCCTGAACTGTTGATACAAGGCAGGATGAATCCATGCTTTCATGTTGTTAATGCCAAATTCTGACCCTACCATCTGAATGTCACAGCAGAAAACAAAACTCATCAGACCAGACAACGTTTTTCCAATCTTCTATTGTTCAATTTTGGTGAGCATGTGGGAATTGTAGCTTCAGTTTCCTGTTGTTCGCTGACAGGAGTGGCATCCAATGTGGTCTTCTGCTGCTGTAGCCCATCCACCTCAAGGTTGGACATGTTGTGAGTTCAGAGATGCTCTTCTGCATACCTTGGTTGTCGAGTGGTTATTTGAGTTACTATTGCCTTTCTATCAGCTCAAACCAGTCTGGCCATTCTCCTCTGACCTCTGGCATCAACAAGGCATTTGTGCCCACAAAACTGCCGCTCACTGGAAATTTTTTCAACCCTAGAGATGGTTGTGCGTGAAAATCCCAGTAGATCAGCAGTTTCTGAAATATTCAGACCAGCCCTTCTGGCACCAACAACCATGCCACATTCAAAGTCACCTTAATCACCTTTTTTCTCCATTCTGATGGTCCGTTTGAACTGCAGCAGATCATCTTGACCATGTCTACATGCCTCAGTGCATTAAATTGCTGCCATGTGATTGGCTGATTAGAAATGTGCATTAACAAGCAGTTGGACAGGTGTACCTAATAAAGTGGCCGGTTAGTGTATATTCTGTGCTGTGTATACACTGCATACAATTGCTTAACATATACAATATATAGACCGTTTCATTGTGGTGATGCCATTGGCCCATGAACATTTCCGTTTTTTTTGCCAAACTATTTTAATAGCTGTAACAAGAGGCTATTCAATCACATCTCACTGTTAAAACGGCTGTTATAATGTTATTTATCAATATGCGGACCTTTTAGGATTCTCAGGAGCTATGGAAATTAAAAATGTAAAACAAGAAATGCGTTAAGACCATTGTTATTGCTTACATCACTCAAAATGGTCTATAACACATCAAATATATTATGTTAACACTATGTATAATATGCCAAATACCATGCTGCTCTACAATACAATGAAATATTATAGAAATTTTAAAAAATGATATCTGACTAAACAAATATGGCTGAAGCCTAACAAAACCCTGACGTAATCCTTTTGACCTGAGGAAGCATATTTCCAGTCTAATTGTAGTATATGTTTCACAGCCCTGTTCCACTTCCCAATCCCCTTGAACAGGAGAGGCAAATCCCCCTCTGTTTGATCATTTAGCTGCTCGCTGTGCCGCTGTCTGGAGAGGAGCGTCGTAACCCACTTACCGGAACTGATCTTCCCCTACAGGCACAGTCAAAACCACCGCGTGTCTCAGTGTGTGCTGACACCGTGACCGAGTGTGTGTGTGTGTGTGTAATAATCAGATACTGCCGCTTGAAATGTTTTGAATAGTTTCGATACGTTGACTGCGTATCATCCGATGTAATGCGCTTGTGTTTTGGCAAAACTCAATAGTTCACTTCCTGCACGCTGTTTTGTATTGAATTAAAAGTCTGCAAGGTTTGAAGGTTGAGAGCTGACATTGCAGATTTACGTTTGATAAATGGGAATTTTTTGAGGGAATCAATGGCATCTGGAGCTGTCATCCATTTTGTGTCAAGCAGTCATCAAAACTGCCGCGTACGTTTGATTTTTGAGTGCGATATCTGAGACTAAGCAGTTCTGACCACCATTTATCTTTCTGTACTTGTCTTTTTGCACTTGTTGGGATGTTTAGAATTGGTCCTCAAGTTTTTGAATTGAGAGCTCTATAAATGCCTATTGTGCTGAGTGCGATTGCTTGTTGAAAAGCAAACCAAGAGGTTTTACTTGGTCAAATCAAGAAAAACTATTTTCGTGTAATTAAAATATGTGCTTTACAACAATAAAACATGCTTTTAAGTAAAAAGATGACAGACATTTAAGAAAATGATCAAATTTCTGTCGTTATTTGCCTAAAAAAAATTGTTTGAGAAGTCGATTCTGAGATTTTGTGTTCTAGGCTAGTGTTTAACAGCAGATGTCGTTCTATGCTAGTTTTAAGCTAGTCATTAACAGCAGATTGTGATCTAGGCTAGATTTTAACAGCAAAACGCGATCTAGGCTAGCTTCAGGCTAGTTTTTAACAGCAGATGGCGTTCTAGGCTATTTAAGGCTAGTTTTTAACAGCAGATCTAGACTAGATTTTAACAGCAAAACGCACTCTATGCTACTTTTTAACAGCAGATGGTAATCTAGGCTAGTTTTTAACAGCAAAACGTGTTCTAGGTTAGTCTCAAGCTAGTACAAGCTAGTATTTAACAGCAGATGACGCTTTAGGCAAATTTTTAGCTAGTTTTTAACCGCAGAAGGCACTGTATGGGGTAGTTTTTAACAGCAGATGCCGCTCTATGCTAGTTCTAGGCTAGTGTTTAACAGCCTATGGCAATCTATGGTAGTTTAAAACTAGTTTTTAACAGCAAATGGCGATCTAGGCAAGTTTTTATCAGCAGATGCCGCTCTATGCTAGTTTTAGGCTAGTGTTTAACAGCAGATGGCAATCTAGGCAAGTTTTAACAGCAGATGTCGCTCTATGCTAGTTATAGGCTAGTTTTTAACAGCAGACGCCGCTCTATGCTAGTTATGGGCAAGCGTTAAACGGCAGATGCCACTCAATGCTAGTTTTTAACAGCAGATGGCACTCTATGCTAGTTCTAGGGCAGTGATTAACAGCAGATGGCAATTTAGGCAAGTTTTTAACAGCAGATGCCGCTCTATGCTAGTTCTAGGCTAGTTTTTAACAGCAGATGGCAATCTAGGCAAGTTTTTAACAGCAGATGACGCTCTGCTAGTTTTAGGCTATTGTTTAACTGCAGATGGCACTCTATGCTAGTTTTTAACAGCAGATGGCAATCTAGACAAGTTTTTATTAGCAGATGGTGGTCTAGGCTAGTTTTTAACAGCAGAATGTGCTCTAGGCTAGTTTCAGGCTAGTATTTAACAGCAGATGACGCTTTAGGCTAATTTTTGGCTAGTTTTAACAGCAGATGGCAACCTAGGCAAGTTTTTAACAGCAGATAACACTCTATGCTTTAGGCTAGTCAATAAAAGCAGATGGTTCTCTAGGCAAGTTTTAACAGCAGATGGCATCCTATTATAGTTCTAGGCTAGTGTTTAACAGCAGATGGCAATATAGGCAAGTTTTTAACAGCAGATACCGCTCTATGCTAGTTTTAGGCTAGTCATTAACAGCAGATTGTGATCTAGGCTAGATTTTAACAGCAAAACGCAATCTAGTCTAGCTTCAGGCTAGTTTTTACCAGCAGGTGGTGTTCTAGGCTATTTAAGGCTAGTTTTTAACAGCAGATCTAGGCTAGATTTTAACAGCAAAACACTCTATGCTAGCTTCAGTTCGCCTAGACTAGAGCGCCAGTTCAGCTTGCTCTGGCCCTGATTACACTATATACATTACACAAAATAATAAAATAGGTTAAAAGTTTTATTCGTGAGGGCTAGAGCTTAATTAATTTGATTGACATATAGGCAATGAGACCTTGACTTCGGCTGACTGAGCGTGAGTTATTGTATGCTGCGCTGTATTCGGTAGCACAGATCGCTCTGATCTGGGTGAGAACTTTACCAGCGACTACATGCAATAATATATCCATGGAACACGAATTTGCAGACTCTTTGAACAACGAGGAAATAATTGCACCTAATTCAAAGCCCAGACATCTGGTTTTGTATTTTATACCTGCGCACCACCTGAAGGACGGTTACGGCGTGTTGTGAATGTCAGCTGTCACCGCAGAAAGTCAAATCTTTCTTTATTTGGACTTTTGCTTGAAAGCTTTACGGAGTGGCACAGTAGCTGTCCAGGGTACTGTAGCTATAAACTAAATCATAACCCAGATATGCACCAATGAACAAATAAAATGAGTTAATAAATAAAATAAATATGGATTCTTAAATGTCGGTATTGTTTTTACTCCAAAAAAATATCAGTACATTTTGACAAATGTTTTATAAAAATAAATTGAGCAATTTTCAACATTTCAGATAGGCTGTTATACGATTCAGTTAAATAAAAGATAGACATTTTAATATAGATAGATATTTAACAGGTTTCTGTGGGGTTTTTTGTTGTTCACGGTGATCATGTGATAATATATACTGGCTGGTGTAGCTACGCACAAATATTTTCTAAAACTTCAAGCAGGAATTTGTCTATAGGAATGTAATAGGCTACACCTTGTTGACCAATTTATGTATGTATGGCCATTAAAAATACATGTTCCTTAA
Organism: Danio tinwini; assembly: GCA_903798205.1. Classification (NCBI taxonomy): domain Eukaryota; kingdom Metazoa; phylum Chordata; class Actinopteri; order Cypriniformes; family Danionidae; genus Danio; species Danio tinwini. The sequence continues at coordinate 9,756,197 of CAIGQZ010032287.1, forward strand.
CCAGATGGTTTTTCAAGTTACTTATAAAGAGATTGTTACTTCAGTCATGTTGTTGTAATGTTTTAAGTTGACTATAGTTACACAGAAAAAAAAAATCGTGAATCGGTCAAACTTTATAAAAAAAATCTAGATTTTTTTTTTTTGCCATATCGCCCAGCCCTAGCTGATGGTAATCTAGGCTAGTTTTTAACAGCAGATGGCACTCTAGGCTACCCTGCATTGGGCTAGTTATCAATGCATTTTTTACCAATCATATATGCAGGTACAACAATGGAAGGTATTTTTTAGCAAAAGTGCAGTTTATCTTTTGTTTGACAAATGTTACATGGTTTGATTTGTCTGTTAGATTTTTGTTAATTATTTAATGGTCAGCTTATTTATTATTTATTGTACCATTAGTAACACTAGCAGCAGTCATGTTCTAAAAATGAATAAGGAGTTAATACTTCTTATTACTGTAGTGTTAATTTATTTGTACTCTGTTTCCTCGCCAATGGATTGCTTTCTGCCTTTTATCAATGCATCTCTCATTTAACCATTAGGAAAACAACTGTCTAAACAATTTCCAGTAAAAAAAGTGGCAAGTTCTGTCATCCTGTTGACTTAAAAGCTCACCCTTACTGTTGTTTATTAGCATTCTAAGATGTTTTGTGTGGTTGTGTGTGAGTGTTTTGACTATTTCTGAACTGAAGTTGTTGGTCATCTTTTGTTTCCAGCTGTAACTCAAAGCAGAGATGTGTTAGTGTGTGTTTTTGTTTATGTGTCTGTGAATGTGCACCAGAGAGACCAGCAGGTTGTCTCACATTAGACAAGTGTTAACGGTGTGTAATTCTCAGTAGGTGTGTGTCCGCGGTTCAACAGTTTCATTCTCACCTGCCTAAATGTCCTTCAGCTAAGAAATCACAAGACTCGCACCTCTCCCTCTCTCTTTCACCATTCCTCACCTCATCCAGTCTTTACTCCTGATGGACATTTTCTCATTTAGGACCACTGATCCAGCATCTCCAAATACCAGTGCATTAAACTCGCAGAAGACAGACACTTCCAGGCTGCTTTCTTTTTAATTGGCAGGGCAAACCGTTATGTGCAGGCATGCTTCATTTGTTTTAAGTGGATCAACAGAATATGTCTATAAAGTATTGACCAATATTATTGCTTTTTTCCCCAGTATTGACCAGTATTGGTGTTTATGCAAATTGCACACACTCGTTTACGCCCCTTTTTTGCATTTCAAATAGCTTTGCATCAATGTGGAACTCTATTTTAACCCTATGTCATGTCATGTTCTAAGTGCAAGTTTATTTATTATTATTGTCTATTATTACTATTATTGTTATTAATTCTTTTTTTATTATTAATTTTATTTTTGTTACTATTATTATTAATAGTATTATAAATTATTTAATATTTGTTATTTCTATTATATTAATAATAATAATAATAATAACGATAATTGTATTATTAATTTTATTATTGTTACTATTATTATTAATAGTATAATTCATTCTATTATTATTATTATTATTGTTATTTCTATTATATTATTGTTGTTATTATTAATAATAATACTTGTATTTATTATTAATTTTATTATTGTTACTATAAATTTTTTATTAATTTTATTATTATTATTATTATTATTATTATTTCTATTATATTACTTTTGTTATTATTAATAATAATAATTGTATTTATTAATAATTTTATTGTTGTTACTATTATTATTTTTATTTTTTATATAATTATAATTGTTATGATTACTCTTTTTATTATTAATATTTATTGTTATTATTTTATATTATTATTATTAATGCTATTATTGTTATTATTATTATTAATTGTATTATTATTATTACTATTATTATGATTATCATTATTATTATTACTATTATTATATAAAATAAACATTGAGAAAGATACATTTAAGATATGTTTATTTTTCATATAATATTAATAGTAATAGTATTAAAATAATAATAATAGTAATAATAATAATAATTTTTACGGTTTATTTAATTATTCATTCCACTATTTGAAATAGTAAATAATAATAGTAATTATTATTATTATTATTAATATTATTATTATTATTATTATTAATTATATATAAAACAAACACTGAGAAAAGATGCTCAAGATGTATTTATTTTTTATATTATTTTATATTTAATATTTCACAACAACAATAAAGATAATGATAAATTAGTTTTAATAACACTAACTACACACACACACACATTGTAAAATGTAATTAAAAATTCAAAAATAAATTTAATAATTTTTTTTTAAATATAAACCCTTCAAATAATATAATACATTATAATATAATATAATATAATATAATACAATATAACATAATATAATATAATATAATATAATATGATATAATATAATATAATATAATATAATATAATACAGTTGAAGTCAGAATTATAAGCGCCCATGTTTATTTTTTCCCCAATTTCTGTTTAACAGAGAAAATATTTTTTTCAACACATTTCTTAACATATTAGTTTTAATAACTCATTTCTAATAACTGATTTATTTTATCTTTGCCATGATGACAGTAAATAATATTTTACTAGATATTTTTCAAGACACTTCTATACAGCTTAAAGTGACATTTAAAGGTTTAACTAGGTTAATCAGGTTAATTAGGCAGGTTAGGGTAATTAGGCAAGTTATTGTATAACGATAGTTTGTTCTGTAGACTATCGAAAAAATAGCTTAAAGGGGCTAATAATTTTGACCTTAAACTAGTTTTTAAAAAAATTTAAAACTGCTTTTATTCTAACCGAAATAAAACAAATAAGACTTTCTCCAGAAGAAAAAATATTATCAGACATACTGTGAAACTTTTCTTACTCTGTTAAACATTATTTGGGAAATATTTAAAAAAGAAAAAAAAATTCAAAGGGGCACTAATAATGTGCTAACCAATGTGCTTTCTCTCAGAATTTATAAATATTTTAAAACAGGTACTATCCTTTTAAATTAACTGCGTAGTTGCAATCTAAACAACTACATTCTACATCATGTTGTCCAACAGCAGCAATATTTGTCAAGCTGTAGAGTGTCCTCTGGTTGTCACTGTATGTGGGCGGAATAATACAAAGGTTAAGAGGCTGGACGAGTGCTCCTATTTTCAGAATATTGCACAGCTATCAGCCAATCAGATTCAAGAATCAGACAGAACTGTTAAATAAAATATAATATAATATATTGCAATATAATTGTCATTATTTAACATTACAGAGGCCTACATTAAGAATTACTTGCATATTTGTATATATGTAAATAAATATGTAAATAAATATGTATATACACATACACATTTATGGCAAACTTCTTTGCTATGCCCATGCAGTTTTACAACACACAACCCTTTATTTCAAACCCACCCCTTTATCTTAGTATATTATGTTGTACTTCTGTTGTGCCCATTCATTTGATGGCCGTTAAGATCATGAGTCACGTAGTTTCATGACTGCTGACGTTTTGTCGAATATTCTCGTCATTTATCTGGAAATGGAGCCGATGTCTGGAATTAAAGCGGCTGACAGCGAGTCCTTACCCTCCTCTCCATTTCTGCTCTTCTGTCAGTAGGTTTGGTCGTAGCATGAACCGCCGAGGAGGAGGAGGAAGGAGGGTAACCTGTCATGCATATTTCATGGGCCGGCTTGTTAACCTGACAGAAGGATCTTATATCTGACTGACAGCATTGGGGAGACTCTTCGTGCTCATAATGCATTAACATATCGTAAAGCCGCCTTCCCGCCATCTTTTATTCATCGCTAACTCTAAACGCTTGTTGACCCGCAGTACAAGCACCGCAGATTTCTTCACAGCTGTCCAGGGCTGACTGAAAAAAAAACACAGCCACAATTAACTTCCCAGCGGCGCAGACATGCAAGCCTGTATAGAGTCAGCGGGACGGAAAGGTCGCAGATTAGCTTTAGGATGCCTGTATGTTTTGGATAAAGAGATACAGAGATGCTTTATTCTGTGATCGCTGGGGTCAGAGGGTTTTTTTTTCTTTTGGGAAAAGTTCTGTAATGTGAGATATAAAAATATTTGTTATTGCAACACAATCTCATGGCAATTCGTAACTTTTTGATTTATTTGGCTAATTTATATGAATTCGTACAATCTCATTCGTACAATTTAGTACGATTTGCTTATCCCCCAATAACAGTTGGGTTTAGGGGCGGGGTTGGGTTCTACGCCTCAATTTTAAAATTGCACATTTTTATTAGAGCTGTGAACCTACACTGGTCTCACGGTTCGGTTACGATTATCATGCCATCGATTTGGTTCAATTTAATATCTCTGTGCATCACGGTGCATTGACGATGCTTTCCATACACTGTGGAAAAATGTATAAATATATTTATATATTTATATCTATTTGTAATACAATTTTGTCCTTTAATACAAACAGTCAGATATATAAACTGTACCTTTAAACAACATGAGAATTTCAGCAAATAATATAAACAAATATAAATATCCCGCTCACTTTCTGATCCTTGTCTATCAAGTTCTCTTACACCCCTATGATTGGTCACCCGCTCAACAGAAAGGACTGCGATTGGCTCTTGCGTGCTGCGCTCTTTACAGATGAGTGACAGTGTGTGTGTGTGTGTGTGTGTGTGTGTGTGTGTGTGTGTGTGTGTGTGAGAAAGAGAGTTTACTTTCATTCTCTCAATCTCAGTGAAATAGGGGCTACTGCTGTAAGTGTCAGTGAAAGTCTGTCCAGCAAACACACACGCAGTGAAATTGTGCACAGTTTCTGCGTTTTTAAGTAGTTTAGAGCGTTGTAAATACTCGCGCTCACGGCTCGCCTCCCTTGCCATAGTAAGCTACGGCGTCGTCGCATATGAGATAAATGACGTCAGTACATAATAACCGGTTTCGATTATTACTGAACCGATATCTAAATGTTCGCTTCTGCATCGCAGAAACAATTAATTTTGACACCCCTAATTTTTACACAACTGAACTCGTACAAATTAGCCACTAAACTGACAAAAATTTTAAATAGTACCATTTCCTTGTGAGATCAGGCTGGTTATTCTTACCGAAATGATATTGGGGTGTGCGCTAGGGGTTGAACAACTTTAGTTTTTTTTATTATTATTTTTTAAGTCTAGTTTTATGTTAATATCATAGTCGACCAAGTCGGTCGACCCGTAGTCGGGTTCTCTTACACCCCTATGATTGGTCACCCACTCAATAGAAAGAACTGCGATTCTGCATAGTCGACCGTCGCTGGTGATCTCATCAATAAAACACAGTTGAAGTCAGAATTATTAGCCCTTTTGATTATTTTTTGTTTAATGAAAAGATTTTTTTAACACATTTTTAAACATAATAACTAATTTCGGGCAACGCGGTGGCGCAGTGATGTCTCCTCACAGCAAGAAGATCGCTGCTTCGAGCCTTGGCTGGGTCAGTTGGCATTTCTGTCTGGAGTTTGCATGTTCTCCCCGTTGTGTGGGTTCCTCCGGCTGCTTTGATTTCCCCTACAAGTCCAAAGATATGCGGTACAGGTGAATTGGGAAAGCTAAAATTATCCTTAGTGTATGTGTGTGAATGAGTGTGTATTTCCTAGTGATGGGTTGCAGCTGGAAAGGCATTCGCTGCGTAAAACATATGCTGGATAAGTAGGTGCTTCTGCTGTGGCGACTAAAGCAGACTAATAACTGATTTATTTTATCTTTGCCACGATGACAGTAGAATATTTGACTAGATATTTTTCAAGATGCTAGTGTTCCAGTGTTGCCAACTTAGCGACTTTGTTGCTATTTTTGCGACGTTTCAAACCCCCCTAGCGACATGTTTTCAAAAAAGCGACTAGCGACAAATGAAAAGTGCAAATTCACTACACATCTACATTGATACACTGTACTCAAACAGCAATACATTTAGTTAAATTGACATGCTTACATAAAGCCTAGTGCAGCTATATATGCCCCTTTATTAACGATAGGCTGTTAAACAAACAAAATGGTAGAACGTGATGACGTCAGTAATATGCAAATCGACGTATGACGTAATCTAACGACTTTTAGCAACTTTTCGGGCAGAGCTTAGTACCTTTTCATTGAAAATAGTTGGCAACAGTGTAGTGTTCAGCTTAAAGTGACATTTAAAGACTATGGGTTAGGGTAATTAGGCAAGTCATTGTACAATGATGGTTTGTTCTGTAGACAATCTAAAAAAATCATTGCTTTAAAGGGGGCTAGTAATATTGACCTTAAAATGTTTTTTAAAAAACTCAAATCTACTTTCATTCTAGCCGAAATAAAACAAATAAGACTTTCTCCAGAAGAAAATATATTATAGGAAATACTGTTAAAAATTTATTGTTCTGTCAAACATCATTTGGGAAATAATTGAAAAAGAAAAGAAACAAATTCACAGGAGGGTGAATAATTTTGACTTCAGCTCTATATAAACAAAATATATCGACCTGCTGTTTGACAGCAATTCGAAAACAATGCAGCATTACCAATGACCCGCCGTTTGCGCGTGTACATGCGTTCACCTGCACACAAGAGAGAACAGGAAGGAAACAGACCAACATTCAAGTCGTTATTCACTTTAAATCGCTGACATCGAATGACTTAATGGCGAGCTAACAAGGATTTTCATTTAATGTGTGAAGTGTCTGGTAATGTGGGCTGTATATTAGGTTCTGGACAGCAACGCAGTGAGTTTTATTCTGTGTGCTTACTTCCTCAGACATACTCTTTGCTTTCCATATTCTCTCTAATTATATTCATGCATTGCTGCTTCCTCAGACCGATCTCTACTGCAAAAATCAGACACCAGGTTTCCCATATAGCCTTATAGTCATGCAGTTTAAAGGAAAAGAGTCAGCAGGTGTCTGCTCTCAGGCCTCTGCATCAACTGGACATAATGGAGTGCAACAGTCGGGTGCTAGAAGTTAAAATCTCCATTCATTTTCTCTATAGGGAAGTGGATTTTCAACATTAAAGTCAGCTTGAAATCGAAATGTACAATGTTTTATTTTGAACTACTTATTTGGATGTCTGATTGGTTTTATTCATCTTATCAATTATTGCAAAAGTCTGATTAATTGAGAATTGGAGAATGAATGTGTGTTTGTGTATATTCAATTGTGCTTATAGTTTTTTTGTTGTTGTTGTATTATTGTAATTTATTTATATTATTATTAGTGCTGGGCAAAGATGAATTGTGATTAACTGCATCCAAAATAATAAAAAAAGTTTGTTTTTATGTATTGTGTGTATGTGTGTGTGTGCTATATGTTTATTATGTGTATGTGATACACACACATACATAGAAACAAAACTGTACTAGATAATTTTGTTACATAGATATTTTAATTTATATATATATATATATATATATATATATATACACTTAAATTGTCAAAACAAACTTTTATTTTGGATGCAATTTAATCGCAATTAATTTTTGCCCAGCACTAATTATTATGAGTATTATTTTTATGATTAAATTGTAATATTGTCTCAACACTGTAGTAAAACTGTAAAAGCTAATGTAACTAGTGTGACTTAAATTTTGTCAAAACAAATGTTTATTTTTTCCCAGCACTAATTATTATAGCACTAATTATTTTTATGATTAAATTGTAATGTTGTCTCCACACCGATGTAAATTTGGAAACACGAATGTAACTAATGTGACATAAAGGATGTCAAAAGAAACTTTTATTTTAGATGCGATTAATCACAATGAATTTTTGACCAGCACTAATTATTATAAGTAATATGTTTATGATGAAGTTGTAATACTATGGGAAAATGGGAAAAGCTAATATTTCTAGTGTGAATTGAATTGTCAAAACAAACCTTTATTTTGAATGTGATTAATCGTGATAAATTTTTGCAAAGCGCTAATTATTATAAGTAATATTTTAGTGAGTAAATTATAATAATATATCGTCTCTACACTATAGTAAAATTGGAAAATCTGATGTAACTAGTCTGACTTAAATTGTCAAAACAAACTTTTATTTTGGATGCGATTAGTCAAGATTCATTTTTGCCCGGCACTAATGATTGTATGTAATATTTTTATTATTAAATTGTAATAATGAATCCACACTATTGTAAAATTGGAAAATCTAATGTAACTAGTGTGACTTAAATTAAAAAAACAAACTTTTATTTTGGATGTGATTAATTGAGGGTAATTTTTTGCCCAGCACTAATTATTATAAGTAATATTTTTATTATTCAATTGTAATAATGTCTCCACACTGTAGTAAATTTGGAAAAGCTAATGTGTGACTTAAATGATGTCAAAATAAACTTTTTTGGATATGATTAATCACGATAAATTTTTGGCCGGCCCTAATTATTATAAGTTATATTTTTATAATAAATTTATAATGTTGTCTCCACACTGTGGTAACTTTGGAAAAGCTAATATAACTAGTGTGACTTAAATGATGCCAAAACAAACTTTTATTTTGATACAATTAATTGAGTGTAAATTTTGCCCAGGACTTATTATTATAAATAATATTTTTATGATTAAATTGTAACTTTGTCTCCACATTGTAGTAAAATTGGAAAAGCTAATGTAACTAGTGTGACTACCGGTGATAGTTTTGTCTGTCTGAGTGTGTGTGTGTGTGTGTGTGTGTGTGTGTGTGTGTGTTTGTGTTCTTCATCTGTGGGCTGTGGAGGTTTTAAAGGTTGAGAGCAGCTCCATCACTCCTCATTAGTTTGGACTCACAGACAGGAACTCCAGCTAGAGTTTATCAATAAAAGGCCATGTTAACAACCCAAACTCAGCACAGCCGCCCTGCGCACTGTTCACACTGAGAGCTGGATAACCCACAGCCCACAATGAATGATTCATAAAACATTCATCTCGCAGCTGATCTCATCTAGCAGGACGGTACATGCACAAAACCGGCTACAGGAGCACTGGTAAAGCAGTCCGGTGTCCCGTAATGGTCCTGTTGATAATACGGAGGCATCAGGGGAGAGATCAGTTATGAGGCACTCGGCCCGTTCACCATCCGTCTTCATTATTGTCATTTACTCTCATTTAGCTGCTGCATGGATTTCCGTTGAGCCTGTCAGCACAGATAGTGTTTTATACTGAGATGAGTGTAGCGATTTGTGTGTTTGTGCTGTTGATAGAAGTTTAGCGATGGGGTTTCTTTGTGTTGAGCAGTTGTTAAGAGAGCAAGAAATGATCTGTCGCATGGCAGTGATGTGCCTTCTGCTTTCTCTTCCTGCATTCTTTACAGTACTTTTGTCGGTGCAATTTTTTTTTACTTCCTAGAACTTCCCATAGCTCTGCATTCGGTTAATCACATTGCATTGTATTTATTGACAGCACTAAATGTATTGTGTTTTCTGATTTGTTTGTGTAAATGAATCAGAAAACATAATGAATATAGTTCCGTCAAATGATTATTCTTGATTAACCGCATACAAAATAAAAGTTTGCTTGCATAATATATTTGTTTGTACTGTGTATCTTTATGTACAGTTGCAATCAGAATTATTGAACCCCCTTTGAATTTTTTTTTCTTTTTTAAATATATCCCAAATGATTTTTAACAGAACAAGGAAATTTTCACAGTATGTCTGATAATATTTATTTTCTTCTGGAGAAAGTCTTATTTGTTTTATTTTGGCTAGAATAAAAGCAGTTTTTAATTTTTAAAACCAATTTTAGGGTCAAAATTATTAACCCCTTTAAGGTATTTATTTTTTCCATAGTCTACAGAACAAACCATCATTATACAATAACTTGCCTAATTACCCTAACCTGCCTAGTTAACCTAATTAACCTAGTTAAGCCTTTAAATGTCACTTTAAGCTGTAAAGAAATGTCTTGAAAAATATCTAGTCAAATATTATTTACTGTCATCATGTCAAAGATAAAATAAGTCAGTTATTAGAGATGAGTTATTAAAACTATTATGTTTAGAAATGTGTTAAAAAAATCTTCTCTCCGTTAAACAGAAATTGGGGGAAAAAATAAACCGGGCGGGGGGGGTAATAAATCAGGGGTTGAATAATTCTGATTGCAACTGTATACACATGCACACATACAAAAATGTAATAAATAAATGCATATTTACTACACATTTTACACACTACCTCACAAAAGTCTTGTCGCTGATCCCAGTTGTTAGAGCAACAAATAATAACTTGACTTCTAGTTGATCATTTGGGAAAGTGGCAGAAGCTAGATTTAACTGATGAATCATACTGCAGCAGACCTATTGGAACCCGCATAGACCCAAGATTCTCACAGAAATCAGTCAAGTTTGGTGAAGGAAAAATCATGGTTTGGGGTTACTTTCAGTATGGGAGCGTGCGAGAGTTCTGCAGAGAGGATGGCAGGATTAACAGCCTGAGGTATCAAGACATTTGTGCTGCCCATTACATTACAAACCATCGGGAAAGGGCACATTCTTCAGCAGGATAGCGCTCCTTCTCATACTTTAGCCTCCACATTAAAGTTCCTGAAAGCAAAAAAGGTCAAGGTGCTCCAGGATTGGCCATCCCAATCACCAGACATGAACATTATTGAGCATGTCTGGTGTAAGATGGAGAAGGCATTAAAGATGAATCCAAAGAATCTTGATGAACTCTGGGAGTCCTGCAAGAACACTTTCTTTGCCATTCCAGATGACTTGATTAATAAGTTATTTGAGTCATTGGAGAGATGTATAGATGCAGTCCTCCAAGCTCATGGGAGTCATACAGAATATTAATTCTTTTTCCATTGCACCATGACTTTATATTCTATACTGTACATTATTTCTGTTAAGTGACAAGACTTTTGTCTAAGCAAAGTCAGACCTTACTGTCGTATATATATATATATGTGTGTGTGTGTGTGTGTGTGTGTGTGTG
>CAIGQZ010032287.1:9777100-9802121 GCA_903798205.1 Danio tinwini
TATTATGTAAGAAATGTTCTCAATAAATTCTGTCCATATTTTGATTGTTTTGGGTTCAGCTCTGTTAATTCTTGCTGTAGAACATTCTAACAACAGGCCTGTAGCCAGGGGGAGGATCGGGTGGTTCGAAAGACCCACCCCCTCTCCTGACAAAGTCCATAATTTGTCTGCTATAGGAGCTCATTTGTCCCATTTTTGACAGTATGCCATCATAAATTGTGAAAATAACCAATAGAAGAAGGCTTTAAGACAATTGGAATTTTTCAAGAGTTCACACTTAGCTGATGATTGATTATAAAGCGAGTTTGGCATGCTGTCGCAGGAGAGAGCACTCTCACGGCACCGGGAGTGTCCGTGGGGTCTTAAAAAGTATACATTTTTCAATTATGAGAAAATTAAGGCCCTTAAAAGGTATTAAAGTCTTAATAGCGTTTTTACAAGATCTTAATTTTTGTTGACTGCAAAAAATATATATTTATTTTCCACTGAATATTAAAACTGCATGCTTGATCAAAGACTACAGAATACACAAGACGCGTCACTTGTATTCTTTTGAATGGGGAAAAGTGTAACAGTCAATATGGCGGATAAGCCCCGCCTTCTAGTACAGCAGCCAATCAGCGATCGCTATATGGTGAATAAAGCCCGCCTTCTAGTACAGGAGCCAATCAGCGATTGCTGTAGAATGACAATTCTACAGCAAGAAACCGGAGAACCCGGGGGAAACCCACGCGAGCACGGGAAAAACATGTAAACTCCGCACAGAAACGACAGCTGGCATGTGAAGGACTTGAACAAGTGACGTTCTTGCTGTGAGGCAACAATGCAAACCACTGGACCACTGTGCCTCCCCATAGAGGGAAAGATGGAGGAGTAGGGGTGGAAGGGGGATTCTTCAAGGCAAAGATAACTGTAGTAAGAAACTCTGGTTATTTATAGTGAGTTAGGAATCATCTAATTGGTGAATCATGCATTAGTTAATGTGGGACCAGCTGTGTTCAATCATAATCACGTGCTCCTCTCGATATTAGTTTATAAATAAACTTCTCAAATGGACAAATTCTGACTGAGGATATGAGCTGGCCAGTTTGTTATTTGCCTATAGGCTACTGTTTTTCACTTAAAACAAGTTTTAAACAGATTCCTAATTGTTTTAGTTTTTTAAATGATGAATGATGATAAATTTGTATTTTAAAATAAGCAACTTTTAATGTTTCTTTGTTCTAATCTCATTACATGATTTATAAAAATGTAATAACTTACACTTTCAATGCACATTTGTACATAAACACTTTGTGGTAAAATAGTATGGTAAGCACTTTGACAAAAATGTAGGAAATTGTTTTGTTGCATCCAAAAGTGTGGTTATGATCACCATCCGATAAGCTAATCCAGCAAAAAATAGTGCTTAAAACGTCACTAAAATGCAGTATTTGAACCACATAATTTAATAGAAAATAAAGTGAATGGCTGCAAAAAGGTCCCCTTTTAAGGAAAAAGAACCACCCCTTTCAATAAGCAGGATACAGGCCTAAACTATGCCAATTGTTCAGTAAGCCAAATTTTGTCCACTGAGAATGTGGGCTCATGCCAAATTTTCAATATAACCTTCTCTACCGCAGCAAATTCCATTTTTACTGTTGATATTTGGCGCCAGTTAATCAGGAAGTGACTATTTTGTTCAATTTGACTCATTGGATGGAAACGCTATTTTATTTGCACGTCTTTTATGCAATTATCCAGTTTTGCGTATAAAGTTAATTCGCATTTTTGGATGGAAACATAGTTGACTATGAAACCCTAACCTTTCATACTTTTCCTACTCATGCTTTATTACTTCTTATATCCATTAATGTCATAAAGATGCAATATATTAAGTTTAATTAAACTCCTATCCATAATTATCACATCATAATTTAGACTTTTTTTATCATTATTTTAATTTATTTGCGCATTTTTAAAGATCATCTTACATGAAGGCATTTCGTAAAAATTTCCTTCCATAAATGTATCAAAACTTAATTTTTGGTCAGTAATATGCATTAATCAAATCTCAATATTTAGATTTTTTTGAACCCTTGAATAAAAAAAAAGCATATCTCAATGTCTTCAGGGACAATCCTAATGATTTTTGCCATAAAATATAAAACAATAATTTTGACTAATACAATGTATTTTTGGTTATTCCCAAAAATAAACCAAGACTTGTTTTGTGCTCCAAGGTATAAATGTGCTTCCAAAGTATGTTTTATCTCCCAAAAAATGTTCTTTAGTATTCTGGAAAATTTATGAAGGAGAGTAGATGATGATCTGACCAATGCTGTGTATAAAGGCGGCTCAGATCTTCACCAGTCCAGTCTGCTTCCGTTACCTCATTAATACTGCTCTCTGATTGGATGTTGACACAGCGGCTGGTGACTGCAGGCTTATGGCTCTACACCAAGCCAGCCTGGACCATCACTATGACATCCTCAAGTGTAATTACAGTACACTATTTGAGGGAGAATTTATAATTGCAGTGCAGGGAAATGTCAAGCAGCAGCTCAGATTCATGACTAAAGTTCATATCAAATATTTACAGCGGCCGTTCTCAACCCGACGCTCAGTGTTCGAGTCATTTTAATTACATTGCAGAAGAGGAGACGCTAAACGGTCCTTCTGCATGCAGTCAAAGTGACCTACAGTACACTGTGCTTATTACAGTTCACTCTGCATAAACTATACTTACAGTGGAATCATGTTAAAGGAAAAACTCAGTCAATAAGAGTTTCAGTTATCAATCGCACTTGAAAAAATTTAATATACTTAGTTTATTGATCATAATTGTGACGTGTCATGCTTGCTCTTGTTCTGTTTAATGGAGAGAAGATTTTTTTTCAACACATTTCTAAACATAATAGTTTTAATAACTCATTTCTAATAGCTGATTTATTTTTTCTTTGCCATGATGACAGTAAATATTATTTCACTAGATATTTTTCAAGACACTTATATACAGCTGAAAGTGACATTTAAAGGCTTAATTAGGTTAACTACACAGGTTAGGGTAATTAGGAAAGTTAATATATACCGATGGTTTGTTCTGTAGACTATCAAAAAAATCTAGCTTAAAAGGGCTAATAATTTTGACTTAAAATGTTTTAAAAAAAATTATAACTGCTTTTATTCTAGCTGATATATATATATATATATGTATATATGTATGTATGTATATATGTATGTATGTATATATGTATGTATATATATATATATATATGTATGTATATATATATGTATGTATGTATATATATATATATATTTATATATAAATAAACTTTAGAGACTGGTCTAGAGCAGTGGTTCCCAACCTTTTTTCCAGGCGACCCCTATTTTAAGGCTGACATTTTTTTAAAGACCCCCTCCCCCCCACACACACACAGAAACATACACAAAAAAATTGCACACAATGACTAGCATATAACATTGAGCTAAGGTTGTGTTTAATATATGCAAAAACAACCACTCAAAACTATTGACTTTTTCTCAACAACAGTTCACTTTTTTTTCCAAAACCTGCTTTTTAACTGCAGCACATTTAACATTATGTTCAAATAACACATACAAATTTATCTGTTTAACTTATTAAAAAGTGAAACATGCACACATGCATGCAAAGGTTTTTGGGTTTACCAACCGTCTGTGGATATCTGGTGCTCTGATGTCTCTTTAGTTTGCAGGGCTTCATACTTTCATTTGCTTGTCTGTCACCACAGATGACACACTCAATTCTCACCTTGTCCATTGCTTCAATAAAACCAAATTCAAGATAACTATCCAAATAAATCTTTGCTTTAGCACATTCATTTTTATCTCCTCCCTGGTGCTTTGCCATTTCTTCTCTTTGGTGCATCTTTTTAAAAAATTTGCTAATGTAAGCTCTGGTCTACGTTCCCACTCTCACCATACGCTGTAACATTCTCGAGGTTAATGAAATCTCTTATCTTTCTATAGTTGATTTTTCCCCCAAATAATCAGAATTGCATTATCTAATAAATGAATGTAATTTCTCCAAAAAAAAAACAAGAAAAAAAAAAAAAACCATGAGTGCTCTTGGCGACCCTTTGAAAATCATTAGCGACCCCTACTGGGGGTCGCGACCCCCGGGTTGGGAACCACTGGTCTAGAGCATTCCAAATCCCTTCATTTTAGGATGCTCCCTATGTAGGCAATGCGAAGCAGATTTCAGTACAAGCCAATGAATCCAGCCTCCATAACACATTGTCACTCCCATTCACTCCAAGTCTCTCTCTCTCACTTTGTGTTCTCCCTGTATCACTGAAGCCAGTCTTTGAGTGCTGCTGAAATGGAGAGCGTCCACTGGACTGGAAATTGCTCTTTCTCTCTCGGCGTCCACTGTGTGTGTAGGGTGGTTGTGGATAATTGTCTCTCTGTGCCATACACAGCTGTAGCCGAGGGGTGTTAGACAGCACAGAGACTTCAGTGTCCCGGTGGGCGACCCATCAGCGCATTCGACTCAATTAATCCTCTTTCAGCTGGTTAACACTAAAAATATAAGTCCCCTTCCTAGAGCACTCTGCATTCAAGGCCTTTTGAAGAACCTACAAGCAGCCAGGTGTGATCTCACAATGTCTGTTTGTGTTTTTGCAGTCTGTACGGGCGACACATGCAGGCCAATCCAGAGGCACCCAAAAAAAATGCAGACAAATCCAAGAAGATCAGCCGCAAGCCGCTGGCGGCCAAGAACAAGTGAAGACCAGGAGCTGATCTGAGATCAATGCAACGTCCATGCATGTGCCTTCTTCAGTTCATATTTATTGTTCTTTTGTTTTTTGTATTGCTTCAGTATTATCTAACCACCCTACATAAAACATTTAAAGATGTAGTTCACTTCCAGAATAACTGATCACCATTGACTTCCATAGTAGGGAAAAAATACTAAGGAAGTCAATGGTGACTATCAACTGATTGGTTAGCATCATAGTCACCATTGACTTCCATAGTAGGGAATAAAATACTATCAACCGGTTAGCATCATAGTACTTTTTCACTACTATGGAAGTCTATGGTGTCTGTTAACTGATTGGTTAGCATAATAGTCAACATTGACTTCCATAGTAGGAATAAAATACTATCATCTGATTGGTTAGCATAATTTTTTCCCTACTATGGATGTCAATGGTGGCTATTAACTGATTGGTTAGCATCATAGTTTTTGTTCTACTATGGAAGTCAATGTTGACTATCAACTGATTGGATAGCATCATATTTTTCCCCTACTATGGAAGTCAATGGTGACTATCAACTGATTTGTTAGTGTCATATTTTTTTTCTCCATAATATAGAAGTCAATGGTAGCTATTAATTGATTTGTTAGCATCATAGTTTTTTCCCCTACTATGGAAGTCAATGGTGACTATTAACTGATTGGTTAGCATCATAGTCACCATTGACTTCCATAGTAGGAAATAAAATACTATCAACCGGTTAGCATCATAGTATTTTTTCCCTACTATGGAAGGCTATGGTGTCTGTCAACTGATTGGTTTGCATAATAGTCAACATTGACTTCCATAGTAGGCATAAAATACTATTAACTGATTGGTTAGCATCATTTTTCCCTACTATGGATGTCAATGGTGACTATCAACTGATTGGTTAGCATCATTGTTTTTTTTTTCTACTATGGAAGTCAGTGGTGACTATCAACCTGATTGGATAGCATCATAGTTTTTTTTTCTACTATGGAAGTCAATGTTCACAAAAGAAGATATTTTGAAGAATGATCAAAAATGGTAGCCATTGACTGAGTATTAGTCATTTGTTTTTCCTACTTTTAAAGCTGATGGCTGTCTGTTTTCACATTCTTCAAAATACCTTCTTTTGTGTTCAACATAAATGTATTACAGTTTGGGTGGTGAGGTTTGCCGGTGAGCAGATGGTGTGTCAATTTTTAACAGTTTAGAAGTAGTTCACTTCTAAAATGACTAGTCAACTATGACTTTCACTTCAAGCTGGTTTTCACTATTGAATGTGACAGTAATTTTTTTCCCCACTACGGATGTTAATGGTGACCATTGACTGTTTGGATACAAAATATCTAAATAATCCAAGTTATCTTCTGCGTTAAGAAGATAAAAAAAATGCATGGTGAGTGAATAATGATTGAATTTGCATATTGGAAATAAACTCTTTTTAATTGCATAACTGCCCAACCTAAAACACTTAAAGGTACAGTTCACCCAAAAAAATGAGCATTCTGTTGGAAAAATAAAATCCATTGACTTCCATCTTATATCTTTATCCTACTGGGGAAGCCAATGGTTCCCAGTTTCCACATTCTTCAAAAATACCATTTGAGGGTGACCAGAGTCTAGAACTGGTGACTAGAGAGTTTAGAACTGGTGACTGGTCACCATTGGTTTAAAATTCCAGTTGATTTTGACCATTAAATACTATAGTAATTTTCCTTTAATAGAAGTTAATGGTGACCAGTGTGTGTTCGGATATCAAAATATTCAAAAATATCATTCATAAAATAACAAGTGGAGGATGAGTAAATAATGACTGAAGTAAAAAAAAAATTTAAAGGGCTAAATCACCCAAAAATGAAATTTCTCTCACCATTTACTTTCCCTTTACTTTCAAACTTCGAGTTCTTTCTTCTGCTGAACACAAAATAAGATATTTTGAAAAAAAAAAAAGCTGGAAACGGGTAACTATTGACTTCCACAGCATATATTTTTTTCCTACTTTGAATGTCAGTGTTACAAAAAGTAAATAGTGAGTAAATTTTCAGTTTTGGGTAAACTATACCTTTAATTGCACAACCACCCCACCTAAAACATTTAAAGAGACCGATTACCCAAAAAAGAATGTTCACCCTTTATATGTTCCAAAACATTTTTTCTACTAAAAACAAAAGAAGATATTTTGAGGGATGTTGGAAAATGGAAGCCCTAAGTTCCTTTCACACATACAGACCTTTCCAAAAATTACTGGCAATTTTCAGGAAAGGTCTGTATGTGTGAACAGGCCCTTTTTGAAAAATACTGGTAAATTTGTTCCAGCAATTTTCCTGTAAAAAAAGGTTGTAACATTACCAGTAATTTGCCGGAATGCTGCACTGTGTGAATGCAGAAGGAAGATTGCCAGAAAGAGCGTGTTCACATTTAGATCTGCTGACTTGAGATGTCTACTTTAGCCAATCAGAACATTCAGACGCATTCACATCCACGCTGTTTATGAAAATAAAAGCCTTTGAATATTTTTCCAGACACATTTAACTGCTAAAAATTATCGATAAAATGCTAATAATAAACCTCTGTTTTTTTACCTTGAAGCTCTGCTTGGCGTGTGTGCAAGTGAAGTGCAGGAGTGCTCCGGTGAGCGCCAGCACACACACATATTATGAAGATCTCGACATGTGAAAGTGTTCCTCTATATGTTTTATCGAAGTTGTTCACAATACTTATTCATCCACAGACTTTGTAATGTTGTCAAGTGTGTAAACATTTAGCTGCGCTTAGTGCTTCTGCCTTTGGATGTCTCTGGGATAAGCTGCATGAATGCTAAAGCTTTAAATAAAAGTGAAACCATCAAGCCGGATCCCTATTACGTTTGCAAATACAATCGCAGCTGTTTTGAGCTTATTTCTAGTTAATGATGTCAGAATTTACCGGTATTTTGGAATGAATTCCAGTAATTTTCCGGATATTTACCGGTATCACTGTGTGAAAGGGGCTATTGACTTCCATTGTATTTCTATTTCCTACCATAAAAGTCAATGTCTAGCATTTTCCACAATCTCCAAAATATATTTTATTGTGTGTTCAACATAAAAAAAGAAAGTCACTTGAGGATGCACAAATGGTGTCAATTATTATTTTTTGGGAGAACTCAAAAAAAAAACTTTCACCATTGACTTCCAATTCTAGTTGATGGTCACCATTGATTACCACAGTAATTCCCCCCTACTATAGATACTGTTCAGACACTACAGTTTTCCAAAATATCTTGTGTGTTCATCAAAAGATAACAAGTACAGTGTTTGTCTGGAAGCGAACTACTCTAAGAAGTGTCCTTTTTAATCCAACGCCTTGGAAGTGCCACTTGTGCCCACTCCGAGGCCGTTTTTTTGGGGCCTGAATCAGATTTCTGAGCACGTGTGAGTCGCGTCTCCTGAGAGGCGGCGGGAGTGTTGTCCTGTTCAACCATCCAGACGAGGAGAGCAGTGAATTTTTGGGAGCCGGTGACGAGCATTTTGTGAGCGTACAGGGATTTAGCAGGAGTGTGGTGGTCTTAGTGGAGTCTGCAGGATTGTGTGGGGGTCTCTGAGGGGACACCGCCGACTGCTTCCTCTGCCTCTTAATGACAGATATGAATGGCTGGAGTTTCAGATGCTACACAGCAGAGATGTGAGCCCACAGAAACGCCATTCCAGAGGGGTCAACAAGATAGCGCAACAAACCGCAGGTGGTGCCATTGTTTCTGATTGTGTACAAGTTAACATGACGGTGCAACTTTTTACAGAATAATATTTGTAAACACAAAAACAAAAGAGTGTCGTTTCTGTGTTCGCTACAGCTTTATATTGCATACACTAACAAAGCTTGGCTGATTTCGAAGTTTTAGTTATTTTTTATCAATGTGTATTTTAAACTATCCCACACTGCAATCACGTTTAAATGTGTTATATTTTACGATGTTTTATGATGTGCACAATGTATTGTGCTATGCATTTAATTTTTGACATGGAAATAAAAGTCAGCATTTTGTTGAAACATTACCGCTATTCGTTCATCATCAATTTGTCAAAAATGACAACAGTGTATAACGCCTGATTCACATGAGGCTTCAGCGTCAACGCTTGATAGAGGGTGTGTCTGAATAACATCATAGCAGCGTCAGCCAATGAAATGAGTCCGCAATCGGCTACAGCCTGAGCTGAGGTATTTGCGTAAATAAAAATCTGGGGTGCGTTTCCGTAAACCATCGTTAGCCAACTAAGGTTGTGCGTTCCATCGTTACAAAGATAGTTCTTCGATTTGCCGTTTCCAAAATCCATTGTTCCAATGAACATTCGCAAACTTGTACGTTTCCAACTACACCTCTAGAGCTGTAGTTAGAAGCATAGTTCCTGTGTTCTATTCATCCCCCCTATGCCCTATTCATTTAGACCATTCCAACATTTAACCTAAGTCATCACTCTTAGGTGTAATTTGCTTTCAAAGTATATATACTTTGCTATTTGTCAATAGCGTTCCCTTCATAGAGTACTTTCAAAACATTTATGCCATTTTGAACACAGCCGATGCTCATGACGAAAGCTATAGGTGACCTATTATTTAAAAGTGGTTATTTATTAAGAAATGTACCTGTACTGTATGTGACATGGGCCTGCTGGTTAGAAGATTTCTGCAGGGGTTTGAATGCGTCAGATTGTAAACGTAGACATGAAAAAAATTTATATATCATACTTAATAATAATGATAATAATAATAATAATAATTATTATTATTATCATTATGAAGTGGGATTTTTTTTTCTTAATAAGTGGCCTAATGTAAATTACAACCATTAGCCTAATCATTTATTTATATATGAGATTAAAATACGTGTTAGCTAAGTGTTTTTTTGTTTTAGGATAGAATATGTCATTCTCACTGATATTTGCACAGGCAACATATGTGTGTCGTTTACATATATTTCAATTAATATGGAAAGCAAGTGCTTGTTCTTATCAAAACTAATATTGTTTTTTTTTTTATGCGTGTGTGTAAAACAGTATAATATGGCCAAAAAAGCATGGGGTTTTTTTCTAAAGAACTTGTTACTCCACCCCGTTTAGAGCATCATTATGGGCGTTTTTACATTATATCTAACATGGTTTAAACGATGCATCTGCGACAGAGAAACTACGGTTTTGGGAAACACTCATCACTACATTATTTTTATTTCCAAACGATGCATCGAACTATGATAGTTCAGTCATGAGTTATGTCGCTGGTTGGGAAACGCTGCCCTAATTTGGCTGCCACTTCCCTGTTGATCACCCCTAACCTACTTTCTGCTGAATCTGTTTTTAAGAATGTGCTCAACAGCACTCAAATGTTAGCGAGAAATGGACAATTTATCGACAATTATCGAAAACTGTCGATTGGTACTGAATTTCAGTATCGTGACAACCCTACTTGCAATATTGTTAGTCAAAGTTTCACTTTTTTCCACAATCACATTTTCAGGCTACAATTTTTTTCTTGCAATTCAGAGTTTATGACTCAATTACAAGATAAAACTGTGCAATTGTAAGAAAATATTCAGATTTGCGAGGTGTTTATGAGCCGTTTCAAGAAGATCAACTATTTCAAAGAATTGTTAGAAGTAAGTTTGCAAGAAAGAAAGTTGTCTTTGTGATTTTTCCACTGTGCAGAAACAGGTTTTATTGACCAACTTTAGTTTCCTCTACAATCCGAAAGCACGCATTAGCTAATTTCCCAATGTTCAACCATCACAACTTAAAAATAAGTTCAACTTCTGCGAAAGTACTGAAGCGGAATGGCTGATTCTCAGAGTGTGATCTGACACGGCTGTGGAGGATCATCATCACATCTAAAAACAATCATCCCTTCGGACGCCCAGTCATGGTCTGGGCAGCAGATCATGGTGTAAAGGAGCTGATGATGATGATGATGGGCTGTGTTCGCAGAGGGTCCATGATGGCCATGTGGGATTCCCTGTCTTTCTCTTCACTAATATTCTGCTCACATTATTATTACCTCGTCCAGACGCCATGTGTGCATCGCTCTGTCCTCCATGTTCACACTCTCAGCAGGCACATCTGTCCAGTTCACGTTCCTCTTTCCTCTACTGCTCAGCATGAACATCTGTCCACGGCGAAGTCCTGAAGCTCTCCATCCACGTCTGAAAGTTTGCATTGGGAGAGCTGGCGTTTCTAAAAGTTTCCCCGCAAACTGTTGGACATTCATTACAGCCCAAAGTCTTCAGACGATCAATCTCTTGCTCGGTTCTTCAGATCCCGACCTGAGCTTGTCCCATCCTTCTGCCAGCGTCGATAGAAAGTAGGACGTTGAAGTTTAAAAATGAGTGTGAATGGCGATGGATCACCGTGGCCAACAATTACTCACTGACCTTTCAGATGAATCCTTGAATGTCTTTTTCCCTGCTTTGAGTTACAGACTCGTAGCGATTTTTAGCTTGGCTTGATTACTTTTTTGTTTGTTTTGGTTGGCTTTATCACCCTGTTTGGAACGATTTCTTGTGGCGTACTCTCTATGCAGCTCATACGCTGAAGGGCATTACAGCCCTCGCTAACCGAGGTCATTGATTTTTTTTTTGCTGCGTGATTTATGGGGCCAGGGAAACTCCTCTGGAGAGCGGGTCCCATGCTGGCGTCGTCCGAGAGACGCCGGACTATGGATAGTGGCCCCATTGTGTTGTCTGAAGATAATTGGGTGCCTTCAACACTTTTGCTGAGTCAAAACTCAGAACAATACAATGAATTTAGTGGCGACTAGTTCGACTAGCCAATTGGAGAAGCAACTAACCTGTTGAATTGGTGAGGGGGGCATTGAGTAGTCAATTGGCAGATTGGAGTTAAATGAAGGATTTGTTCTTGCGTGCTGTAGTGGCAGGGCATCACAGGCAGGTCTATAGTATTGGCATACGTGTCGTTTAGTGCTCGCGCCGTCACCTTCAAAGCTCATTCTCAGGAAGACGTGAATAAACATTTCCAATAGCGTTGTTATTTTGTTTTGTTTTTTACTGTGCAGTGACCTAGAACATCAGCTTGACAAAGAAGGGAGGGTGCACATGCAATAGTTTGGATTGCACGTCTGGACATTAATGAAATGTGTTTAAGTTATGGGAAAAAAGGTCTAATTTATTAAGTTTATTTTTACAGCAGTAAAAAATCCCCCAAAGTGATATAACCTACTCATTCGTAACTTCAGAAATACTTCAATTTTTAATAATTAATAATTTTGCTTCAGTACAATATAAAAAATGTGTTTGATGAAGTTGATACTTTTCAATGATTGCTAATTTTGTTATTTTTATTATAATATATGAAACACTTTAATATGATCTTTCAAGTAGTTCGGAACGTATTTAATGGGAATAAAATTATTCATACACACGTGATTGATTACAATTTTTATTCCCCCAAAACTGTATTTCTTTTAATTAATATTTATTTTTACTTTAATTATTCTAGTTAAGATTTAAAAAGTCCATTTAAATATATAAAACTGTTTTGCTGATTTGCAGGATATTATTAACATTTAAAGTATAGATATGTTTTGTTTTTATTACGAGAATGCAATAATAGTTTGCTCTGAATTCAGTACATTGAAAAAACATTATTGTAATTGTTTACAGTTTTTATTTCTAACACTTGGGTTTTGAAACTCATGGACTTCACAATTAATATTTTGTGTAAAATAGTTTTTCTTTATTGCATTTTCGGTCAAATTTTTCATTTTTACTTAAGATTTGCATGAAATTACGGTAATTAGAATGTTGTTTATGAAGGTGTTTCTTAAAAAAAGATTATATTAAGGAGTGTAAACTTTCCTGCTCTATTTCAACTGTGTACGTGAATAGTTTTGGTTTTAAGTGGCATTTGTCTCGTCTGTGGTGCGCAGATGTGTCTGATTTTTATAAGGCATCGCTGGATCTTTCCCTCCCTCTTTCCTCTGGTGTCCTCACACTCACGCAGAGCGCTCACTTCTCCAGATCTTCATCACATGCGCCTTTATTCTGCTCATCCCGTGTTCTGTGCGCAGAGGAAACACTTGAAAAGCGAGGGAAAGACACCAGGCTGCTTGCGCGGATCAGTGCGCGTCCGCCAGTGGAGTTTATCTTTGCGCGTCCACATGTGGAGAGACGGAGACGGAGAGATGCTGAAGCGCGGCTGAAAGAGAGCAGACCTCAGCACTAAACAACTTCACTGACAAAAGAAGAACCAGAAGAGGAGGAAAAAAACAGGAGAGAGAGAACGGGGCTGTTGGGGACCGAGCCAAAAGTTCAATAACAAAACCAATTGGACTTTTTTTTCTCATCTGTAGGGTCCCTCGCCAACCTTCAAAATTTCGCCCAAAAGCAGACAGGAGGATCGGCCGGTGCTGACGCGACTCGTCAGCAGGAAGCGGCTGATCGCGGCGGGGGTGCTCGGTGTGGTCATGGTCCTGGTGCTAGTCATCCTCATCCCGGTTTTGGTGAGCTCTGCTGGGTCATCCGCGGCTCATTATGAGATGCTCGGCACCTGCAGGATGGTTTGCGATCCGTACGGTACCAAATCACCAACCAGCACGGTCTCAGCAGACCCGGTGCGGGACAGCAACCTCATGCAATCTTTACCAACTTTTATACAGGGTCCGAAAGGTGAACCGGGACGCCCTGGGAAAGCGGGGCCAAGGGGCCCTCCCGGTGAACCCGGACCGCCTGGACCCCCTGGACCTCCCGGAGAGAGAGGGGACCCGGGTCGACCTGGATTACCAGGACAGCCGGGACCAAACCTAGCCACCGGCGCTATCAGCGCGGCCACGTACAGCACCGTTCCCAAAATTGCTTTTTACGCAGGGCTCAAAAAGCAGCACGAGGGCTACGAGCTGCTCAAGTTTGACGACGTGGTCACGAATCTCGGGAATCATTACGACCCCACCACGGGAAAATTCACCTGCTCCATACCGGGAATATACTACTTTACCTACCATGTGCTGATGCGTGGAGGAGACGGAACCAGCATGTGGGCCGATCTGTGTAAGAACCAGCAGGTGAGAACGTGCGCGCGCACACAACTAAATACACTGAAAAATATTATTACGCATGACCTACTAAACCTGTAACTTTTTTTCTCTTTTATTTCCGATTTCTTTCTTTCTAAAATAATTTTTTTTAATTATTTCTTTTTTTATATAAATATTGAAAAAAAGATTTGATTCACTTGTAAAAAGTTTGTTTGCAGCCCTAGAAAATCACTCCATAAACATCTCCTGAGTTATATTTATTCATGATTTATGCGTTCTCGTAAATGTTTAGGCGTTGTTGATCAATATGAAATATATGGATCAAACCATCATAAGTAA
The DNA here is from genome assembly GCA_903798205.1 of Danio tinwini. Taxonomy (NCBI): domain Eukaryota; kingdom Metazoa; phylum Chordata; class Actinopteri; order Cypriniformes; family Danionidae; genus Danio; species Danio tinwini. The sequence continues at coordinate 9,791,206 of CAIGQZ010032287.1, forward strand.
TGAAAATTATTAATAGTTGAAAAGGTTATTATTGTTATTAATAATCAAAGAAATATGAATAGAAATAAGTATTTTTGTAATATTCATACAATTATTTTAATTAATATAACTAATACTGTTTAAATATGTCTTTTAAACCTAATCAATAAGAAAACTAAATGAGTAATTTGATGTCTTCTTTGATAAATGATAGTATTTTCATGCAGATGTTATGGATAATACTTATGTTTTTTACAAACATTCAGATCACTGTGCAGCTTTTATTAAGCAAAAAGAAAAAACTGCATTTGGCTAATAAACATAATTGACATTAAAATAACATTAAATTTGACTTGGACTAAATTTGGTTTGGGTTTTCAGGTCGAGTGATTAAAATGAATGTTGCACAGGGCACAGTCTTCAAGGTGAAAATGAATGACTTCACACCTGTATTGGCACCTAAATTAAAAACTGAAATATACTGTGTTAATAGATGCAACAGCTTGAGCTCAAAGAAATGCTGCATGTTTCATGCAGGACCAGCATCCAGTACGACAGATTATTAAGAACCGTCATTTAATGCTCACATGACTTGCATTAAATCACACTAACATCAAAAAATAATAATGCATGGTCACAAATTATATCTTAGGATTTACTGTGACTAGTGTTTATTAATGTATTAGTCTTTTTAATACATATCTTGTTTTTTAACTTATTTTAAACTATTTTGTTTGTGATTAGTTTTTTTTATTATTTAAAAAGTGTAGCTTTTTAGTTAAACTAAATGAAATAAGAAATTAAACTATTTATTATAAATAAAGTGGAAGATCCTGCAATAAAATACTAATGAAATACTAAAGCTGCTGTATAATGTCGCCGTAGATTTTTATGTCTTGAAGCAATACTGCAGTTTTCACTGGCATCAAAGGTTTGTGGATATATATATGTATACTTCTTCATACATGTATTAGACAGTAAACAATACCTTCTAAAATACTATCGCATACCTATTAAAATACAATAACATTCATAACTGCCATCATTATGGCAAACCTTATTTTCTAGATTCATAATGACAACATACAAGCATGAAAGCCCGGTCGAATTATTAGAGTTTCCTCAATCTGACAGCTGAAACGGTGCACTTAATGTAGCTGTCTCGTCCCGCAGGTGCGTGCCAGTGCCATCGCCCAGGACGCAGATCAAAACTACGACTACGCCAGCAACAGTGCCATCCTTCACCTGGAGCCTGGAGATGAAGTCTACATCAAACTAGATGGAGGAAAAGCCCACGGCGGCAACAACAACAAGTACAGCACCTTCTCTGGTTTTATTATATACGCCGATTAGGACATACGCACCTCCTCCAGACGGGCTCTCTCTCTCGTCCCCCTCTGCTATTCCTCCTATTCTTTTTATTTTTACATTTCTTTTGCATATTTTTTTTTCCTTTGGGCTCGGGGCAAGCAGACAGACCTACTCAAACATCCCTCATCATTAGTCAGTAGATGTGGGTTTGAAGGCAGAACACTTTTCCCTGCAATCCAAAAATCAAGAACGAACCAAAAAAGAAATACAGAAAAAAGGCCCGGAGAAAGAAGCACTTCATCACTGAGGAAAGCTGGAAAAGGAGTCTTTCTATGTCTGTGGCTATTAAAGAAGCCTGTGAGATGTTTATAACGTGACATAATCCTGCTATATGTGCAATAATCTTGCTATCTGGTAATGCCTAACATGAAGCATTAGCCCAAAATGGTCATCGTCGAATGTGTAATCTGACCAAAACGATCCTCGTATGTTCCTGAAACACTGCAGATGTTTGTTCGGTAATGTTGGTGATGCTACTTATGAATTATGGACATACAACAATATACCTTGATGGCTTGCAGTGAAATTATATCCCAGAATTGTTAATGCTTTCAGCAGTTTACGTTTAATCTGCAGTGTCAGGATGTTTTTTTGTTGTTGGTTTTTTTGGTGTGTAACATTAACCGTAGGGGTGTGCGATATTTACCATTTATGATGATATCATAATTATTGTTTTCACGATGTGTGAGCTTACATTATATCATTTACTTTGCAAAAAAATAATAAAACAGGTTCTTTAATAGACCTGTAAAAGTTAAAAAGCCACTATTATTCCAGAATTAATGTTTTTGAAATAATAATTTAAGCCAATGATTCATTAGGACAGACACTTGCTTCATTCTAAATTAATCAGCCTATTTTGATGAATGATTCAGTGAATCACTCATTCAGGCTTAGATTTGTCGCCACCTACTGGTGGTTTTAGCATCATATTTAAAGGTGCAGTAGGTGATCTGCCAAAATGCTACCTGTTAGCATAATATATTTGAAACACAGTCCCTCCCCTGCCGTCCAAAGCCACGCCTCCTTAAATCACAAACGCACACCGTAAAGATAACCATAGACAATGCACTAGATCAGGGGTTCTCAACCTTTTTTATTTCAGGGCCCATTACTTTGTCCGATCTGTTTATTTTTTTCCCCAATTTTTGTTTAATGGAGAGAAGATTTTTTCAACACATTTCTAAACATAATAGTTTTAATAACTCATTTCTAATAGCTGATTTTTTTTTATCTTTGCCATGATGACAGTAAATAATAATTTACTAGATATTTTAAGAGACTTCTATACAGCTTAAAGTGACATTTAAAGGCTTAACTAGGTTAATTAGGTTAACTAGGCAGGTTAGGGTAATTAGGCAAGTTATTGTATAAAGATGGTTTGTTCTGTAGACTATCTAGAAAAAATTATCTTAAAGGGGCTAATAATTTTGACCTTAAAATGGTCTTTAAAAATTAAAAACTGCTTTTATTCTAGCCGAAATAAAACAAATAAGACTTTCTCCAGAAGAAAAAATATTATCAGACATACTGTGAAAATTTTTTTGCTACCTATCAATTGGGAAATATAAAAAAAAGGAAAAAAAAAATCAAAGGGGGGCGTATAATTCTGACTTCAACTGTATATATTCAAAGAGAACCACAGGGATATTGCAAAAGAGCAGCTTCTGCTTTAAACTGGATTGACTGAATATCTACTATTAAATATCAACTATTCAAAAATTTACAGACAAATGTAAAATACATTAAAACAGTCGATCTGATGGCGGTTGAGTTTGCAGCTGGATATTATTGGGAGACCGCTGACAGGAACATTGAACAGCTCCGCCAGAGCGCGTCTAAAGCTCATATGCAAGTTTATTTTACATTCTATGGCAGAAATACATTGAGCCTCGCTAGATCCTCTTGTATGGGCGCTTTTGTTATAAAACACTTACAGGACATTCATTTTGACAACTATGCGGAAATATTAAATAGTTCATGCAAAAAATACACACAAAGAGACTTTCACGCAGTTAGTGAATAAACAGACTTATGTGTAGTTGCAGACGCGTTTTTGCTCTAAATTTTTAAAGTAATCAGAGAACAGGAGATGCATTACTTTGATCATTTTAATATAGCATATTAGTAATGAAATCCAAAAATTATAATATTGAGAGTTATAATATTGAGAGTTAATTCCACGGTACACCTGCAGGATTGCTGAGGCCCACCGGTTGAGAATCCCTGAACTAGATCATGTCATTCGCCAGTTAGAAAACTTTATAGTACATTATAATACCACAATTCCTAATGAAAAACTGTACTATATCGAGCACGTTTTAAGTTGTGTAGCAAGTAAAACTTGTCATAATGTGCAGTATTTCATGCATGCAAGGATTGCTGTTCTCACTCTCTCACACGCTTTGTCCTAAAGCGAGTACTATATGCTTAGTAGTTGGACGGCGGTGTGCAGGATTTACACATTACTAAGCCATATTTACATGCTATTTCAGACTCAGTAGCATGGTAAACAATATAGGGAGCTCATCACAGGCTATCATTGCTCAAAATTGAACATAAAACCAACTTCACCTCAGTAAAGCGGGCTAGGCGGAATAGCAATATTTTCTTCTGTTTTGTTGTTCAACTAAATAAAAATCTACATTATCAATGCTTTAAAGGTCCCTTATGAAAAATATGAAAAAATAATAAAATCAATCTTTCGCCGGGAGATTTTAGTGGCTGAACAACACTTCTGTGCTTGTAACCCATTCATAAAACAACATAATTTACATAAGCTTTGCGTGACTAAAATAGTTTTGAAACAGAAAATTTCCTGTCTGAAAGAAATACTTCAGCCATGGTGTCGTCCTTCCTCTAGTGTGCAAAAGTAACTCCAATATTGATTCAGGATTTTATAAAGGTTTGATTCAGCATTTGTTTTTAGCGCTGTCACTCTCTCTCTCTTGTGCAGGTGAACGGGGGGGATCTGCGTGAACGGGGTGCGCAGATGAACAAATCTCGAGAATTGTCGACTCAACTCATTTTAATTGGATGAAATTTTTTTAATTTTATCACTAACTCAGAATATAGAAATACATATAAAAACACTTAGATCATTTACTTTAATCAGTACTATTGGAATGTGAAGAGACGTTCAACCAGCACAACAAAAAATGTTTCTGAAAGACAATCACTTACTGCACCTTTAAATCCATGACTGGTCTAAGCCAGAAGATGAATGAGCACAAAAACACACTTATCCAAATGTTGAATTATCATCATCAAAATATTTATACAGTATACATATATTTTTTTTAAATCAGTATCTCACACCCCTTAGCTAGGCGGCATCTTTTATCGCACACAGACGTACTAGACCAAGAGGGAATATGTATCTTGTGATATTTAGAGCACTATGCAGAGTATGGGTGTTAATATGTAAATGTGTATCTATCTTCAGAGATTTCCAGAATGTGATTAATAATAATAATAATATTGCATCTTATTTTTCAGTGTAAATATGGTAACAGAGTCTTTTTCTTTAAATACGAAGGAGCGCCGGGTGACCGTTTGTATCTGTGTCACTCTCATCTCCAGGTTGAGATGACAGGGAATGTGTGTGATGAAATAATATCCGCAGATTATTTTTTTGTTTGTGTCCTGCTGCTGTAATTTTCATTCACATCTACGACCCTTCAAACGCATTTTCCATTAAATGGAAGTTTGATGAGATATGTGCAGCATGTTCCTTATTTGGACCGACGAATCTACCAATTAATCGGGGTCTGTATGCATATTAATTACGGCTTTTCTTCCGGTTCACTTTCCTGGTGCGCTTATGGAAACGCAACCCATTTTGCTTCTTTAATGCAAGGTATTTCTGAGTGAATCAGGATATTCTGTGAGTGGAAGAATGTAGAGCGGGACTTTATCCGCTGGGAATTGATTGGCGGAGGCTGTGGCCCAGGTTTAAAACCATATGAATCATTTACAGTAAGACAAAGAACTTGCATTTAACTAAAAACGGAGGACATTTGGGGCTTTTTGAGCATTTGTTCACAAACAACAGCATTTAGGAGCCTTTTTAAGTTCACATTTTTGACTAGCTGGGTTTCCTTCAGCTTGTGTTTATGTGCGCTTAACTATTGCATAAGAAATGAGTGATGGAAACACCACATTTTAAATACCCCCCCCAAAAAAAAAAAAAAGAAAAAGAAAAGCTCACTTGAGGTGTTTTAGACTTGGAAAAAGGAGTTAATGCTAGTAAGATGGAAACACATGTGCTAAATAAACTCTGACGTCACAAACATTACACCCACAAGGCCAATCAGCTGTCTCTATTACGCTTGCCTTGTTTACTGTTGGTTGCTAGGCTACCAATACTACAGTCAGCCACTCTAACAACTTAATGGAAACACACCTAATTCGCATTTGGGGATTTTTTTGTTGTTTTTTGGCAAAAAAGATTTGTGTCATGTTAGGTTGGAACCCCAGCTTGCGTTTTCATTTCAGTGTTAATTACAGAAACATGAAGTTGTTGAAGTGGCGTTGACCTGAGCACATGTGTCATGTGGTCAGTGTATAAGCATGAGCGAGTTTTTGAGAACTAAATAACAATGGTGGACTCTTAGTACTGTATGTGTGCGGATGCATAGTGACATCGCCAGCTACTGGCCTGGCATACATATTACAGCATTTTAGTCATGAATCCATATAAATGTGCGGTTTTCATTTGCCTGCACATAAAACTTATTAGGAAAAACATTTATTTTGTGAAAAACCTCTTTAAAATGAATGGTATAAAAAGGGGGTTTCAACAGCAATGCCATTGAATTATTGTTTTTTTAATATTGCAAAAGGCGCATTAAATTTCCCCCAGTAAAGATGGTAGTTTAACATGGGTTAAGTAAAAAACTACAATATACTGTATTTCCACATACAAAAATGCATATTTACACACATAAATCCATCAATCAGTAGAATTAGAGGTATTTGTTGCTTTTGCCAATGTTTGATTTTGTTCCAGGAACTGTACACTCACTGGACACTTTATTAGGTACACCTTACTAGTACCGGTTTGGAGCTCCTTTTGCCTTTAGAACTGCCTTAATCCTTCGTGGCATAGATTCAACAAGGTACTGTAAATATTCCTCAGAGATTTTGGTCCATATTGACATGATAGCATCATACAGTTGCTGCAGATTTGTTGGCTGCACATACATGATGCAAATCTCCTGTTCCACCACAACCCGAAGGTGCTCTATTGGATTGTCATGTTCAAGAAACCAGTCTGAGATGATTCACTCTTTATGACATGGCGCATTATCTTGCTGGAAGTAGCCATCAGAGGATGGGGTACACTGTGGTCATAAAGGGATATGGTCAGCAACAATACTCAGGTAGACTGTGGCATTGACAAGATGCTTAATTGGTACTAATGGGCCCAAAGTGTGCCAAGAAAATATCCCCCACACCATTACACCACCAGCAGCCTAAACTGTTGATACAAGGAAGAATGGATCCATGCGTTCATGCTGTTGACACCAAATTCTGACCCTACCATCTGAATGTCGCAGCAGAAATCGAGACTCATCAGACCAGGCAATGTTTTTTCAATCTTCTATTGTCCAACTGTGGTGAGCCTGTGCGAATTGTAGCCTCATTTTCCTGTTCTAAGCTGACAGGACCTGTGGGTGTTGGACATAGTGTGCGTTCAGAGATGGTCTTCTGCATACCTCTATTGTAATGAGGGGTTATTTGAGTTACTGTTGCCTTTCTATCAGCTGGAATCAGTCTGGCCATTCTCCTCTGACCTTTGGCATCAACAAGGCATTTGCGCCCACAGAACTGCCGCTCAATGGATATTTTCTCTTTTTCTGACCATTCTCTGTAAACCCTAAACCCTGGTGTGTAAAAAATCCCAGTAGATCAGCAGTTTCTGAAAAACTCAGACGAGCCTGTCTGGTACCAACAACCATGCCACGTTCAAAGTGACTTAAGTCACCTTTCTTCCCTATTCTGATGCTCGGTTTTAACTGCAACAGATCATCTTGACCATGTCTACATGTCTGAATGCATTGAGTTGCTGCCATGTGATTGGCTAATTAGAAATTTGCATTAACAAGCAGTTGGACAGGTTTACCTAATAAAGTGGCCAGTGAGTGTATAAAAATGTTTCGCTGCAATGTCACTGAAGAACCTTGTTTGGTTCCTCAAAGATAAGGTCTCTTTGATGAAGAGTTTTTAAAAGAACTAAGAATCTAAACCATTTTCCATGAAGAATGGAACTAAAGTGTTCAATGGATTTCAAAAACCATTAATGTCTATAATAAACTATTACATTTAGGAGTACCTCAAGAAAAAACTTGTGTACTGAAAAGTTGTTTGGGGAACCAAAAAAATTGTGGTCACACTTTACAACAAGGTTTCATTAGTTAATGTATTTACTAACATGAACAATACTTGTACAGCATTTATCAATCATAGTTCAACATTTACTAATGCATCGTTAACATCCAAGTTCATGCTTGTTAACATTAGTTAAAGGGCACCTATGGTTAAAAATCTACTTTTCAAGCTGTTTGGACAGACTTATGTGTAGGTATAGTGTATAGACTGTCATATTGGGGTGATATAAACACACTCGGTCCTTTTTTTTTCAGTTTAACAACATAAAAACGGTGGACCAATTGGAGCGGTTTTGAGATCGACCGCAACTTGACGTAGGAGTGCGGTCCCCCCGCCCACCAATATTGATTGACAGATGTGCATTACCATCTCCTCAGTATGTTGTTTCACGTCCGCCATTTTCAGCGTGTGAGTCAAAGCGACGTCACCAAAGAAACACACTGCTCTATTTTTAGATGTAAGGCTCATTGGGCTCAACATTCACCACGTTATCGCTCTCCTCGCCGCCAGTGTTTGTGAGTTTTGGTGGGTTTGCATACATGTGTACTTTTTATTGTGTCTTCCTTAAACCTCAGCGGTTTGCATTTCCCGCGGTCACAGAAGCTCCCTGTCATCTTAACTAGGTGCAGCTGGAAAGTGCGAGCGCGTTGCCTCACGTGCGCGTCCCACCATTGGAAATAACGAACTAACGACGCGCAGCGCCATGCATTTCGCGTTGGGTAAAGGTGACGACCGTGAGGTTTGCTCACTATTCTGGCGCTGAGTCCTACATGTACGTCTGAATGCTGGTACTCTCATGTTGCTTCTCTCTGTCTGCCTGTCTATTGCAATACACACAGCGAGGGAGCTCTTGGCTCCGCCCCCTTGTTAAGGTGGGCGGGAAGTCGAAACTAGTTTTCATGTGAAGCAACACGCCCCTAAAACAGCAAACTGTGTACACGCTCCCAAAATGGCACTTTTTAACACATCATAATAAAAAAATCTGAATTGTGTTTTAAACTGAACCTAAACTGGCACACTCAGAAGAACCATAATATTAATATTACCTCTTAAAAAAAGGTTAAAATAGGTGCCCTTTAATACACAACTGCATTTTCAATAACTAACACTGACAAACCTGAACAAATACTGTAATCAATGTATTGTTCATGTTAGTAAATGCATTAACTAAAACAACCTTATTGTAAAGTTTTACCAAAATTGTTTTAATGTCATTGCTTCAAACCCCCCTTTTAAAGGGATAGCTCACCCAAAAATGAAAATCCCGTCATAATTTACTCACTTTTCAGTTTTTTCTAAACCAGTTTGAGATTTTTTTATCTGTTGAACACACACAAAAAAAAGATATTTTGAAGAATGTTAGACACCTGTAACTTCAATAGTATTTGTTTTTCCTACTATGAATGGCAATGGTTCATATTGTTCTAAATTCTCCAACGATAGCTTTATACTGTATGTAAATCCAAGGTAAAAAATATCATCAGCTCTTTTCTTTCAATAAGGATTTATTCAAGAATCCAGTCTCTCTCTCTATCAGAGACGACTCTGCTGTGATTGGCCAACTGCTTACAGCGGATCAAAAACCAAACGTGAGTCATCATAAATTCTGAATTTCAGCATTTTTTCTTTGTGTTTTTGAAATATCAACAACCCAAACCAAACTTTTTCCAGACCTGTGTTACAACTAAAGTGTTTAAGAGTCAAAGCAGACACTGTTTTGCTGGCAGCCAATGAAGACAAAGTATCAGTCTGCAGGAGAGACCCAATCACATTTCATGCAGCATGGGATGAAATTTCCAAGAGAAAAAAAGGTCTATCTGAATATAACTCTTTTGGACTTTGGATGAGAGCGGGTGGGCTGACAATATCTCGCCTCTCCTGACATCCTTTGACAACAGTGTTCCTGTACTTGATCTTAAAGTGGACAAAATGTTCTAGTGTGTTCACGTTCGCTCAGTTCCCTGCCTTGAGAAAGCTGAAAAAAAAAAATGCTGTTTGCACCCTGACCACGAGCGCATATTCAGAGAGAGCTTTCAGCCTCTGCTGTCAAATTTTTGAGAAACGTTCAGTATTGAAACTAGATGATGGCGTTTTGTTCTTGAATCAATGTTTTAAGATTTTGCATTGCAGGATAGCTAGTAAGCCAGCAGATTTAAGTTAATCTTATTTTTGCATGACTATTTTCAGTTATATATATACAGATTAATTTTTTTTAAACATTTTTGTGTTGACCTTAGTACTTATTTGGTTTCAAGACAATCGAGAACATTTTTTGAAAATCTTGGTAATTTGTGATTTGCTAAATAGTGTGTGGATGAAAACTTCCTGCTTTATATGTAATCAGGTACTCGATTTTAATTGATTTTGTTTGTGTGTATATATATATATATATATATATATATATATATATATATATATTTCCAGAATTCCAAGAAAAAAGGTTAGAGATGCAAAATGTGAACTAATAATTCCAAGAAACAAGTCAGGATTGCAAAATTTTAAGTCAAAATTCCAAGAAAAAGGTCAAAATTATAAAATGTAAAGTCAAAATTTCAAGATAAAAAGACAGAACTCAAAGTAAAGAAAGTCAAAATGTCAAGATAAGACAGAATTCCAAGAAAAATGTAAAATGTAAAGCCAGAATTCCAAGAAAAAAAAGTTTAAATTGTCAAATGTAAAGTCATAGTTCAAGAAGAAAAAAAAAAACTAGAATTGCGAAATGTAGTCATAATTTCAAGAAAAAAGTCAGAACTCTAAGAAAAGACAGAATTCCAGGGAAAAAGGCCAGAATTGCAAAATGTAGTCATAATTCCAAGAAAAAAGTCAGAATTCCAAGAAAAAAGTCACAATTGCAAACTGTAAAGCCAGAATTTCAAGAAAAAAGAAAAAAAAATTGTCAAATGTAAAGTCATAATTCCAAGAAAAAAGTCAGAACTCCGAAATAAAAGACAAAATTCCAAGGGAAAAAAAGCCTGAATTGCGAAATGTAAAGCCAGAATACTAAAAAAGTTTAAATTGTCAAATATAATGTCATAATTCCAAGAAAAAAAAGTCAGAATTCCAAGATAAAAGACTGAATTCTAAGAAGAAAAAAAAAGTCAGAATTGTAAAATGTAGAGTCATAATTAAAAATTTAAAAAGTCAGAATTACAAGATAAAAGACAGAAGTCCAA
>CAIGQZ010032287.1:9802131-9813764 GCA_903798205.1 Danio tinwini
ATGTAAACTCATAATTTAAAAAAAGTCAGAATTACAAGATAAAAGACAGAATTTAAGGGAGAAAAAGCCAGAATTGCGAAGATGTAAAGTCATAATAAAAAAACAGCCAGAATTCCAAGAAAAAAGCCAGAAATGCTAAATGTAATCATAATTCGATGAAAAAGTCAAAATTCCAAGATAAAATCAGGATTTTAAGAAAAATAAAGTTTGAATACCAAGAAAAAAAGCCAGAATTGCGAAATGTAAAGTCATAATTAAAAAACAGTCAGAATTGCAAAATGTAAAACCAGTATTCCAAGAAAAAAACTGAATTGCGAAATGTAGTCATAATAAAAAAAACAGAATGCCAAGAAAAAAAGCAAGAATTGCAAAATGTAGTCATAATTCAATGAAAAAGTCAAAATTCCAAGATAAAAGTAAAAAAAAAACTGAATTCCAAAATAAAAGCCAGAAAAAAAGTTAAAAGTGTAAAATGTAAAGTCAGAATTACAGAATTCTAAGATAAAAGTTCAAATTGCGAAATGTAGTCATAACTCCAAGAAAAAAACTCTGAATTCCAAGACAAAAGACAGAATTGTGAAATATAATCCAGAATTACAAGAAAAAGTCAGAATTCTAAGATAAAAGACACAACTGCAAAATGTTGTCAGAATTTGAAGAAAGAGGTGGAAATGCAAAATGTAAAGTCATCATTCCAAGAAGAAATGCCAGAATTCCAAGAAAAAAAGAGAATTCTAAGAAAAAGTCAGAATTACAAATTGTAAAATCAGAACTCCAGGAAAAAAAGTCAGAATGGTGAAAAGTAAAGAGAGAAGAATTGTAAAATCTTTTACATTTAAAATGTTTTATTTATAGTTTCTGAAACTTTTCAGACTTTTTTTTATTGAGAAACGGCTGTGCATTTATACTATAATCTAATATCTAAAAAATCCTAACAGAGGCACTTTAAGTGTGTAAAGTTTCACAGCAGGACTGAGTGAATCTTGTGAATGTCTGGAGCATCAAGTCACTGCGGGTCCAGAGCTTATAAATGCTTCCTGTATGCCAGTAAATGTTTTTTACCTTCTATCAAACCCAAATGGAAGACGTTTGTTTCTGCGGTCCAGTTTGTTTATAGGGTCAGTCCTGGTTCTCCAATGAAGAAGTAGACAGTGGACGCTGGCGAAGGTCAGACAGAAGACTCCATCACACACTCCAGAAGGAGGTCTGGCATGTGAGTGAATGAATGAAAATAAATAGACTCTTTTAATAATGGCAAACAGACACTGGATGCTTCACAGTAATAGAGATTGATGGAGAGTTATCGTTGCACTTTTAAAGTTGATATAAAACAATTGCATGCATTAAGGTTTTATTTCACAGGAAATGTCTGTGTGTTCGATCGGCCAATCAGAAAGAGGGTCAAACAGGAGTCAACCCTCTGTGTAAAACAGTCACGAACTGTAAAAAGCACTGATATAAAGACAGCCTTTATAAAGAGCTCACACTCATTCTGCCTCTGCTTATTTTAATCTTTTATTTCCCCTTTTTATACAATAAAGAAGCAGTTTACCCTGACTTTATGTACTTGATTTTTTTTTATTGATTGAAAGCAGAGTTATTAAAGTTTTTTGTCATGTATTATTAACTGGTAGATTAATCCTAAATTTGTAACGATCACAAAAAGATCGCCTCTCACGTCATTCAGATCACATGTATTAAGGCATTTATGCTTTCCTGTCAAATATAATGATGACGGAAGAAGTTGTGGTAGGCTGTTGGGGATGTGGTGTTTCATTAAAGGTGTTTTCTGTCACTACTTGTTTAGCCTGCATTAAAGGTGCTGTATGTAAGTTTTTGACTCTTCTGAAGCATAAAAATACCATAATATGTGTGCAGATATTTAAGAAACATCCCAAGTGATCATACTTGTTTAACTGAAAAACAATGCTGAAGTCAGATATTCTGCTTTGGTTGGTTTTTCTGTACCAGAACGCTGTCTTTGTTTAGGTAAATTTAACCTCCACAATGCCAGTTTAGCCAATTATAATTCAGCCCCCCGGGTTGCCTTGTTGGAAAACAGCGTATTTCATTTATTCATTCATTCAGAAAGGCTCTGAAAGCATGCGTCCATGAGCAAAAATGCGACCTCTGGTGGACAGTATCAGACGTCGACATGAGTCAGATTCAGTTCCCCATGAGGTTATTAATTAGCAAATGATATAAATATTATGAACGTGAGCAGGTTACATTGTAACCGCGTGTCCTAACAACACGCTTCATGACGAGATACGCAGTGATGAGCAATTTGGTTGTTTACACCAGTCGAAACACGACAGGAATTTAAATACAGCCTTTCAGAAGCACAGAATATGCACTCACTCTCGAAACAGTAAGGTTTAGAATCTATTTAATACATGTTAACCCTCTTTAACATCATTAAATGTAGATGCTGAATCACTCATATGTTTAGTTCTGAAGTTCAATTTCAAACGGTTTATTGTATTTTCCAGATCTGAGGTGAACTATCTGCTGCTGCTTTCAGTATATGGCAATAAATGTCATGTAAAATGGCATTCAAACTCATATTGTTAGCATTTAGCACTGAATAAAGCACACAAGGTTTACCTGAGGTGATCACTGTCATAGGTTTCTGTTGTTCAGCTGTGAGAAATAGAAGCCGTTTCTAATATATCAATTCGAGGTGTTGGTTAAAACCAAAACTCCTTTTAATATGGAAAATATTCCCTCTATTGCATGTCGTTGCTTTTATTTAGAACACAGATTAAATCACTCGCTCCTGTACTCAATCTGGCAATCCGCGCTTGCGTTTATTTTGATCCAGTAGTGTAATACCTCGTTCAACCACTGGTTGTCAAACTTACATACTGCACCTTTAATGCATTCAGTGTAAAGCTGCATACTTAATCATTAAAAGATCGGGATCTTAACACCTACGCAACATAAATTATAAATGATGGTGATTTGCATATTTTTTGTAATTCTACGAATCACTGCGTTCAAATCTGCATTTAAAAAAAGCAAAAATCAAGAAAGAGATTGAGTGTTTAGTCTTTTGAGTTAGTTACAGTATAAAGTTATTAACAGTCAAACACCACAGAAGTACTGGGATAATAGTTTATAGTTTAGATATAACCACTGATGTTCATGGTAAAGATTAAAATCACCGTCATATGCATTTAACTTGATGATCAAAAATGACAGTTACAGGCAGCAATTACATTATTTAACCAACAGGTCAGCCATCAAAAATATGCCACTGAATAATTCTTCAAAAATGATCACCTAGCAATGAAACATGTAAGTTTATGAGTAAATAACTGAATCATTTATTGAAAATGAGACTAAAATTAAATATTGGTTGTACAAATTATAATGTTAGATTTCTACATTTAGCGTTATCAGTAGTGGTAGCTGAATTTTTCTCAGTACTGGAGATTTTACATTTTATTTTTATTCAACTGATTATTTCTTTATTTTATATTTTAATAAAATTGCAGGTTCTAAGTTTTGTTTGTTGAAACCAAGTGTCTTGCAGTACTGTTTTTGTAATAAATGGAAAGCAAATTACATTTGTCGTCTCCCCTTTTTGATTGATCCGAAAAATGGTCCGATCCTTAACAAAAAAAAAACATTATGTGATCTGAACCAAAGATTTGTGATCGTAACACCACTAATAAATAAATTTAAATATATACATACATACAGTTGAAGTCAGAATTATTAGCCCCCCTGTTTATTTTTTCCCCAATTTCTGTTTAACAGAGAGATTTTTTTTCAACACATTTCTAAACCTAATAGTCTTAATAACTCATTTATAATAACTGATTTATTTTATCTTTGTCATGATGACAATAAATAATATTTTACTAGATATTTTAAGACACTTTTATACAGCTTAAAGTGACATTTAAAGGTTTAACTAGGTTAATTAGGTTAACTAGGCAGGTTAGGGTAATTAGGCAAGTTATTGTATAATGATGGTTTGTTCTGTTTGTTCTATCGAAAAAAATATAGCTTAAAGGGGCTAATAATTTTGACCTTTAAATGGTTTTTAAAAAATTAAAAACTGCTTTCATTCTAGCCGAAATAAAACAAATAAGACTTTCTCCAGAAGAAAAAATATTATCAGACATACTGTGAAAATTTCCTTGCTATGTCAAACATCATTTAGGAAATGTATATAAAAATAAAATAAATAGATAAATCAAAGGGGGGCTAATAATTCTACTCTTTTAATGACACAAAGCACCCAAATTTTCCCACAAATGTTCTGTAATAAAAGAAAAAAGGTATATTGTTAAAATATACTAATTTTTATAATGTATAAAGTATTGATTGTCATAATTGATAATAATTGTGCAAAAACAATAAAACCTGTTTTAGTACCATCATTTTTTTCTTGCTTTCTTGATATTTTTTTTCCCCAGAAAACATTATTAGCATTTAATTTGATTATTGTTTTTATATACAGTATTTTTGCTATAAATATGTAAAAGCATACATGCTTTTTACAAAAAAAAGTCAAATGATAATCAGGTTTTTTCTACTACCAAATAAAGCATACTGAAAATGTTCTCAACTGACCAAACATCCCATATGGAAAAAATAATAATATTGTTCATTTTTAGTAAATACTGTTTTTGAACCATACTAAAGTATTTTAATTAATTAATCTGTTGTGATAATTGGAAATACAACTCACCCAATATTCTACAATTAGAGTATATTATACTACAATACACTACAGAGGCACATTCTTGTCTGTTTGAGGACAATGTTAAAGTTTTTTTTTTGATCCACTTCAAATGTTGACTATAAACTATAAAATTTATCTTTAATTCAGTTTGAAATTTTATTTTAATCCTACATACTATTTAGTCACCTCTATATATGTTGTTTATGAAGGCTAATCCTTAGTCTGTGGCTTACGCCGTGTTTCTCTAATCCTCCCTCAATATTTACAGATGTGAAAAGTGATCTTCATCTCCAGAGGACGAGGTAAAATGTTTTGCCGGGCTCAGTGGGTTTCCACATGGTCTCTTTCTCACTCAAAAGCAGACGAGGGCCAATAGCAATCTGACTAAACTAAATCTTTTCTATGGCCCTGAACGAGAGTCATTCATCAACAGAAACCCCGTTCATGGAGCCACCTGTTCAGAGGAGTCAACCCGACAGAAACATCACTCACCATCAGTCACCTTTCACCCAGAGATCTGTCCTGAGGACCAGACGACCACAACAGACCGTCATCTGATCAGACACGCAGAACATGTCAAGAATGTTGAAGATGAATCTGACTGACTGACTGTCTCTCCGTCTAAAAAGATTAACCGTCTGCTGATTTTAATAAGTAATTGGTTTCTGGGCTGATTGAACAGGTACTCAGAGAAACACTGTGATTGGCTGAAGGTAAGCGGGGGCGTGGTCAATAGTTTTTAGAGTGACCAAATAAAGTATACATTATTAACATTCTTTTAAAAAAAATGTTTTTAGCTGTTTTGTTTTTCTAACTTATAAAATTTGTTTATATACTACTTTATTTTTATTTTTTACATAATTTCGCTAACGTGTCCCAGCAGGCACACAACGTCATAAGACGTTTATTTAGGTCATGATATCAATTAACCAAAATTCAATGTTTAGTCAGTGTCTAAGGACAATTTAATTTCGCTGTCCAATAACGACGTCAAATGACGTTGCTATTTGGTTGATTTTAAGAAGATTTTAATCTAATAGATGTCATAGTGGTAACGTCCACACAACGTCAAGCTGTAACATGCTTAGACGTTGATATTTGGTTGATTTTAAGTTGTGTTGAAAAGTGACCAAAATTCAACATCGAGTCAACATCTTAAACCAACGTCATATAGATGTACAATACTGCCGTTTTTTCATCAGGTATGGCAACCAAAATCCAAAGTCTGATAGACGTCACAGTGGTAACGTTCACACAATGTGAAGCTGTAACGTCATTAGACATTAATATTTGGTTGATCTTAGGTTGGACATTGACGTCTGTCTAACGTTGGGTTCTTATGTCAACCCGATTTTCATTTCCAAACAAAATGCAACATCTCCACGACGCTGGGGTACAGAATGACAGTAGTTCAGAATGACTTATCACTGTACACTTGTAAAATATATACTATATACAAAGTGCATCTTGAAAAGTATTTATAGTGCATGACTTTTTCCACATTTTTCATGTTACAGCCTTTATTCAAAAATGCATTCAATTAATTTATTTCCTCAAAATTCTACACACAATAGCCCATAATGACAATGTGAAAAAAAGAGTTTTGGAAATTGTTGCAAATTTATAAAAAAAAAACCTGAACAATCACATGCACATAAGTATCCACAGCCTTTGCCCAATACTTTGTTGATGCACCTTTGGCAGCAATTACAGCCTCAAGTCTTTTTGAATATGATGCCACAAGCTTGGCACACTTGTCTTTGGGAATTTTTGCCCATTCCTCTTTGCAGTACCTCTCAAGCTCTATCAGGTTGGATGGGAAGCAACAGTGTACAGCCATTTTTAGATCTCTCCAGAGATGTTCAATAGGATTTAGGTCTGGGCTCTGGCTGGGCCACTCAAGGACATTCACCGAGTTGTTGTGAAGCCACTCCAATGATATTTTGGCGGTGTGCTTTGGGTCATTGTCTTGCTGGAAGACGAACCGTCGCCCCAGTCTGAGGTCAAGAGCACTCTGAAGCAGGTTTTCATTCAGAATGTCTCCGTACATTGCTGCATTCATCTGAATTGCCACTGTGTATGAAATGTGCTATATAAATAAACTTGCCTTGCCATCTTTAACTCTATCCTGACTAGTCTTCCAGTTCCTGCTGCTGAAAAACATCCCCACAGCATGAGGCTGTCACCACCATGCTTCACTGTAGGGATGGTATTAGCCTGGTGATGAGCGGTGCCTGATTTTTTCCAAACGTAACGCCTGGCATTCACTCTAACAAGTTCATATTTTGTTTCATCAGACCAGAGAATTTTGTTTCTTATGGTCTGAGAGTCCTTTAGATTCTAGGCAGGAAGTGGCTTCCGTCTGGCCACTCTACCATGCAGGCCTGATTTGTGGATTGCTGCACAGATGGTTGTCCTTCTGTAAGGTTCTCCTCTCTCCACAGAAGAACAATGGAGCTCAGACAGAATGACCATCGGGTTATTGATCACCTCCCTGACTAAGGCCCTTCACCCCAATCACTCAGCTTAGATGGCCGGCCAGCTCTAGGAAGAGTCCTGTTGGTTCCAAACATCTTCCACTTACGTATGATGGAGGCCACTGTGCTCATTGGAACTTTCAGAGTAGCAGACATTTTTCTGTAACCTTCCCCAGCCTTGTGCTTTGAGACAATCCTGTCTCGGAGGTCTACAGACAATTCCTTTGTCTTCATGCTTGGTTTGTGCTTTGACATGCAGTGTCAACTCTGGTACTTTACTGTATATAGACAGGTGTATGCATTTTCAAATCATGTCCAATCAACTGAATTTACCACAGGTGAACTCCAATTAAGCTGCTGAAACATCTCAAGAATGATCAGTGGTAACAGAATGTACCTGAGCTCAATTTAGAGCTTCACGGCAAAGGCTGCGAATACTTATGTACATGTGGTTTTTCAGGTTTTTATTTTTAATAAATTTGCAACAATTTAAAAAAAATCTTTTTTCACACTGTCATTATGGGGTATTGTGTGTAGAATTAAGAAACATTATGAAAATAATGGATTCTAATAATCTTAGTTGTTACTAGAAAATATTTTACCCACTAAGAGTTTTTAAATGTGATATAATTTTTTTAAAATTGTGTGGTGTAAACAATGGGTCAGAAAGACTAATCACAGTTTTTTAAAATTTTAAAAAAGTTAAAGAAAGTTTTCGGAAAATAATTCATATTAAAATGTATAACTTTTTATTTTATGTTTATTTATTTTTAATTGTTAAACACTTAAAAAAATCTGTGAAAGTGGCAATCATTGTATGGGTGCTTTCACACCTAGACTTTTGTTCCAGAACCTGGCGCGTTTGCCCAGTTAGCGTGGTTCGTTTGGCATATGTAAACAGGCCAATTGCGCTCGGATACGCGCCAAAGCAATCGCTCCAAGACCGCCTGAATGAGGTGGTCTCGTCTCGATTGAAACGAACTCTGAAGCGGATCGATTGTAGTGAGAAAGCGATATGATCCGAGCCCGGCTATATCCCAGTGTTTTATGAATATGTAATAGGCATACGACTATATGAAGAGAGAATTATGAGTAGGGTGGGAGGTCATTCCAGACATCCCAAGTCTCCTGGAAGTTCCGGGAGTCTCCCACAAATGTACAGAGACTCCCGGATGCCCACAAACGAGTGATAATCTCCCGGAAATCACGCGTCTCCCTCCCGGTCCTCAAAATACGTCGCGCACCCTTCTCATCACCCCTCCCCACCGCATCCCTCCTCGCTCTTCAGACATGTCGGGCGCACCCTGTCAAACACCACCAAACCACCCCCGACAGCTTAGCGGGACTCTTCAAAATAAACTGTGAAACTCTGACCAATGTGAGGACAGTTTACTCACACGTGACTTGTTTTAGCTATTTTGGTCCGTTTAAAAACTTTGCCTTGTGAAAGCGAACTGCACCAAGTACAAAGAGCAACAATGTACCAATTTTAATCCCTGTTTCGAAACAAATGAATTGATTCACTAGTGTGAAAGCACCCTATAATTACAGTAAAAATAAATGTATAGTTTACAATATACATATTCATTCATTCATTCATTCATTGTCTTTTCGGCTTAGTCCCTTTATTCATTTATCAATTTGAAAATGCATCTTTTATGCAGCGGATGCCCTTCCAGCTGCAACCCATCACTGGAAAACATCCATACACACTCATTCACACACATACACTACGGCCAATTCAGCCTACCCAATTCACCTATAGTGCATATCTTTAGACTTGTGGAGGTAACTGGAGCACCTGGAGGAAACCCACGTGAACACGGGGAGAACATGCAAACTCCACACAGAAATAGCAACTGACTTAGCCGAGGCTCGCACCAGCGATTTTCCTGCTGTGAGGCAATTGTGCTACCCACTGCATCACCGTGACGTCCTAACAGTAAAATCTTTAGACATTTTTATTATTTAAAATAACTGTTTTCTATATGTAAATTATTTAATCTATAAATGTTAATCTATGCATCTCTTTAGTTTCTTGTAGCATTTATACATTCCCGCAGATCCTTACAGGATGGCCTGTGTAAATATGAGCCTTTGATATGAATTTATGGGCCACGTCTGTGCAAAAACCACACAGTAGCGTTTATGAGGTAATTATGCAAACGTTAAATAAAATTGGCCCTCTGTGAAAGGTCATCCTCACTCTTCTGACTCTCATCATACGGCTCAGATCTTCAGCTGCATGAAACACACAGACATTACTAGCAGCGTTTGACTGGAGCTTTGAGACGCACTCACGGGACTCAAGCTAAAATTGTTTGACTGGATCTTAAGGAATCTTTAAAGCTGAGTGTGTGTCCTGAGTTTCCCTCAATGCTTTGTGAGTCTGAATCACTTTGTCCTGCTCACTCTGGTGTGTTGGCCCAGAAAACCTCATCCTACTTACTACAGCGCTCTCGTGTTTCCTCCTTTCTGTATGCTGTATCAGTAATAATGCTTCTTCTTTAGCTGCTGGTAAGTTACCTAAAATAAGATACTTATAACATAAGTACACATATTCTAAAATAGGGCGACATGGTGGTGCAGTTGGTAGCATTATCGCCTCACAGCAAGAAGGTCGCTGGTTTGAGCCCCAGCTGTGTCATTTGGCATTTCTGTGTGGAGTTTGCATGTTCTCCCTGTGATTGCGTGGGTTTTCTCTAGGTGCTCCGGTTTTTCCCCACAGTCAGTCAAAAGACTAGGCGAATTGGGTAAACTAAATTGGCCGTAGTGTATGTGTGTTAAAGAGTGTGTGTGGGTGTTTCCCAGTGATGAGTTGCAGCTGGAAGGGCATCCGCTGCGTTAAACATATGGATAAGTTGGCCGTTCATTCTGCTGTGGCAACCCCAGATTAATTTAGGGACTAAGCCGAAAAGAAAATGAATGAATGAATGATATTCTAAGATACAGTAACTTGTTCATTAGATACTTATAACTTATTAGATACTTAAAGGAACACTACACTGTTTGTTTCAAAAGTTCACACTTATCTGATGATTGATTATAAAGCTTGTTTGGCACGCTGTCCCGGAAAAGAGACCTGAGCTTGAAAGATCCTCAAGCCCGGGGCTCCCTCCCATTGCAAGGCGAGAGGGGAGTTTGAGCTCAGGTAGAACTCGAGAACTCCCCTACTGTAGAAACTAATGAACATATAGATATTGCTCTTAAGAGATAGCTACCCGCTAAGAGCATGTCTATGGTGCTAATTTGGATTAGTAAATTAACTTAAGTTGCATGTTTTTGGATGGTGGGAGGAAACCAGGGGACCCGGGGGAAACCCACGCGAGCACGGGGAGAACGTGCAAACTCAGCACAGAAACGTCTGCTGGACTTGTTAATGGCCAGAACCAAGGACGTTCTTGCTGTGAGGCAACAGTGCTAAGCCCTGTGCCACCCATCTAGAAAAGGAGGAGGATTAGAGGTGGAAGGGGGGATTCTTCAAAACGAAGATGTATGTGGTATGAAACCTAGGGCTCTTATAGTGGCCTAGGAATTGTTTGATTGGTGAATAATCAATTGGATAATGTGGGGCAGCTGCAAGTAATCATAAGCAAGTGATCCTCTCGAAAATTAGTTCATAAATAAACTCCTTTTTTTGGAAAAGCTCCTTTTACAGCTCTAATAGAGTTAAACTGAGTTGAGTTTTAACTTTTTTTAAATCCATCCAGCTAATCTCCAGGTCTGACGGGAGCACTATTAGCTTAGCTTAGCAAAGACCATTGAATCAAATTAGACCATTGGCATCAAAAATGACCACAGAGTTGCTTGACTTGACTTTTCTGTAGTGACATTGTGTACTAAGACTGACAGCAAATGAACATTTGCTAATTTCTTGGCAGATATGGCTAGAAACTATACTCTCATTCTGGCTTAATTGTCAAGGAACTTTCCTACTGTACCATGATTGTAGAAGGTGCAACAATATTACACAGCACCTGCAAAAGAGTCCCCTGCTATTTAACTTCTAATGTGAATATTCTTGCGCCTGTTGCAGTCATAGCAAGGCAGCAAAGTTTCCTAACCCTAACCAATAAGTACCACTGCCTAAAGGACAATCACTACCAGCTGATGAATAAGTACTGGTACCTAAAAAATATTAACAAGAACTTAATAAGTATTAGTACCTAAAGAAGAATAGCAGGTAATGAGTGAGCGGTAGAAGACAAGTACTCAATGAAACAGAAACAATACCTAAAGAATAACTACCAGATGATAATTACAAGTGTAAATAATAAGTATTTGTACCTGAATATCTGAATAAGTACATACACTACAGGTGAAAATGTGTAGACACTTTTAATGTTTCCTTTAATTTTAAGAGCTCTCTTCTGCTCACAAAGTCAGCATATATTTGATTCAAAGTCTAGCAAAAACAGTAACATTAATTTTTTTTGTTTTCTATTTGAATATATATA
>CAIGQZ010032287.1:9814164-9824827 GCA_903798205.1 Danio tinwini
TTATTATTATTATTATTATTATTATTATTATTATTATTATTATTATTATTATGTTGAAAACAGTTGAGTTGAACATTTCAAAAGATTTCTTATAAATTTTCTATTCATCAACCAAGCAGGCACAGGATGTCAACATGACGTCAGATTAACGTTTCAAAGATGTTTCCTTGTATTTACTAATTTTTTTAAAGTTAAGTGGTTGTAAACAATTTATTTGGGCTGAATTTAAACTAACAAATTAAGTTGAACATTACTAAGTGTAATTTGTTTGTTTAAATTCAACACACATAAATTGTCTGCAACAAATTTGCAGAATTTTTTTTTTCAGTGTACCCCAACATGGGGATGTTGCATTTTGAGTGGAAATGAAAATCGGGTTGACGTCAGAACCCAACCCATCTGTGTCCAACATCGAATTTTAGTCACTTTCCAACTAAACCTAAAATTAACATTTAATGATATTACAGCTTGACAATGTGTGGACGTTACCACTATGACATCTATCAGATGTTGGATTTTGGCTGCCATACTTGATGAATAAATGTCAGTATTTGACGTCAATATGTTTAAAATCTTGGCGTTGGATTTTGGTCACTTTCCAACACAACCAAAAATCAACAAAATATACCAATAAACATCATTCTTGGACATCAAAATAACGTGGTCCTTATAGATGCTGGCTAGACATTGAATTTTAGCCACCCGACATCACAACCTAAATCTAATCTAATATTAACATCTTATGACGTTGTGTGCCTGCTGGGAAAGTAAGCTTTTTCTTTGATGAACAGAACGATCTTAAGAAATCTTTAGGTAATATTATAAATGTCTTTATATTTTGGATATAATCCACTTTGATGGATTTTAAGTATCCTTGCTTAAAAAAATTATACTGACTCAAGATTTCGATCTTTCAGCTTCGATGATATAGTATAGTGTATACATTCATTCATTCATTTTCTTTTCGGCTTAGTCTCTTTATTAAACTGGGGTGGCCACAGCGGAATGAACCGCCAACTTATCCAGCACATGTTTTTTGCAGTGAATGCCCTTCCAGCCACAACCCATCACTGGGAAACACTCAAACACACTCATTCACACACATACAGTATGGACAATTTAGTTTACCCAATTCACCTATAGCACATGTCTTTCTCTGGGAAACAGGAGTACCCAGAGAAAACCCACACAAACACAGGGAGAACATGCAAACCCCACACAGAAATGCCAACTGACCTAGACAGGGCTCAAACCAGCGACCTTCTTGCTGTGAGGCGATTGTGCTACCCACTGCACCACCATATATTATATAATGTGAAAATATTTTTTATTTATTCAAGATTCTTTCATTCATTAAATAATCTGGCAAAGAAATCACTCATCTGATAATTTTTTTTAGAATGTTAGCATGATTTCTGAAGGATCGTGACTAGATTATTGACGCTGAAAATTCAGCATTGAAATCCCAGAAATAAATAGCATTTTAAAACATATTCAAATAGAAAACAGCTATTTTGAACAGTAAAAATATGTCTGAATTTTACAGAATTTTACTGTTTTTCCTGTACTTTGGATCCAATCAAACTTTTTAAGAAAAAAAAACAAAACGCATCTTAGCTTACAGTTCTGGACTTTGCATGTTCTCCCCGTGTTCGCGTGGGTGTCCGATGCTCTGGTTTCCTCCACAGTACAAAGACATGCTGTATAGGTAAATTGATTAAAATAAATTGTCAATAGTGTTTGAGTATTTATGGGTGGGTTGCAACTGGAAGGGCATCCACTGCATAAAACATATGCTGAAATAGTTGGCGATTCATTCCGCTGTGGAGACCTCTGAAATTGAAACAAAGCCGAAGGAAAATGAACGAATAAATGAATCTTACCATTCTACAACTACTCAAATATATATTTAAAACAATTTGCCATACTTTAAATATGATATCATATGTATTATGGAGGCAAAAATACATTTGTTTTGGTGCAGAAATAAAACAATTTCGCATCTTTGCATCACATCTTTCAGGATAAGAAACTATGATTGTCAGACAGGATCTAAAACACAGTTTTGAAGAACAACACTGTATATTTTGTAATGTATAAGAAGTCTCAGTTGAAATATGACTTATAGTCCACACACACACATACACATACATACAGGGTTGCGGGAGACCCATGGGTGTCATTACTGGGGGAGAGAGCGACAGAGAAAGGGGGTCTCTAGGACAAAATTCAATACAAATTGATAAAAATGCCGAGGGAATACATTGTGTATCATTTATCTAGTAGTGCTAGTAAAAGGAATTGGACGATTGTAGGCCCGTGGACTGGAGGAGGAGAGACAAAATCAATCTGTATTGTTCATTTCTGAGAGCCGTTATAGCTACAGGACATTCATAATACTGGCATGTTGTGCTACTTATTGAGGATCACAAACAAGATTCAACCCAGTATTTCAGCGAGGTTCAGCCAGCTCTAAATCCATCTTCAGATTCTTCTTTACGTCTCGTCTTGAGAGGAAGATCATAATGTAGCATCACGGGATAAAGAGTTGCAAAACAAAAGGGATATTTGTTTTATGAATGCCATCACACACTGTTTAAATATCTGTTAATTAAGCCAGATTTTGTGAATCACAAGTGTTTTGTTTTACGGTTGGGAATTGCATTATGGGAGCTTGAGTTCTGCTCTGTAGACTTATGATGTTGAAAATTCAATTCTAAGGTTTAACAAAGTGACTTTTATGGACATTAATAGTAGTTTAAAATAATATAATAAATAAAATATAGTCTGTACAATAACAATAAATGTACTGGCAGTTTATTACAAGGTTTTGTAGTGTAATATACAACACAGACTCAGACAATATATCCCTTTCAACTATTAAAAAATGTTAATAAAAGTCACTTTTTCAAACTTTTCAAGGTTAAAAGTTGTTGGAAGAAAGATTAAGCTCCCATAATGCAATTCAAAACCATAAATAAATGGGGGGGCTATATATGAATCACAAAATATGAAAACTGCTAATTTATGGATTTTTTTACAGTGTATGTATGTGTCACGGTCACACAAGGAAGGTTATCTCTTTTTATCAGTTTATTGAAAACAATGTGAATAATTCAGCAGTAGAAGCAGGTAAGTGGTATTAGCAGAGTGGCAGTGATCTTGTAAGCAGTTCACAAGGTAAACAATGGGTCTTTCATCAACCACCAGAATATAAGTCACTTCCCTTATTCATAACACATGCATCCACAGGTGAAGAGAAACATCCACAGGAGAAGAGAGACATCCACGGAAAAAGGCGAGTGGGGGAGAAGGTGAGGTGAACCATCCGACTTCGATTTTAGCTGATGAGTGACTGGAATCGGTGAGTCTTTTTAGTGAGTGGTGATTGATGGTGCAGGTGTATGTAATAAGTAATCGGGTGATTGTGCACGGGTGTGGTGAGCGCTGGCTGGTGAGGGAGAATGGTGATTGAAGCTGCAGAAAGTCATAAGTATGTTTATATACAAAGATTCTTATTAGATTTATGAGCTAAACTGAAATATCATCCACTGAGTCAAAGAGAACAAAATCATCCTTTTCAAATAAACCGTTGCATTTTTATTTTTGGGTGAATTAAATTAAAAGGTAGCCAGTATGAAATGTCATAAATAATCAGGTCTATCCTGTTTCAGGCATAAGGATATACATTTTTTGTATATGTATTTATTTTATTTGCGGGACACAAAATCATAACTGTTTGATTTGGAATTGTCAGAATTTAGTTATTGAAATATTATTTGAACTTATGAATAGTTTATGAATTATGCCTTCTGCCTTTTCTCACATTCCAATTCACTCTGAAAACTCAATTCTTGCAATTTGTGAAGTTTATTTATAAACTAATTTTGAGAGTACCATGTGCTTATGATTGAACACAGCTGGTCATGCATTAGCCAATTTATGATTCACCAATCAGACGATTCCTTAGTCACTAAATACCCTAAGTTCCATATCACAGTCATCTTCGTTTTGAAGAATCCTCCTTCCACTCCTACTCCTCCTCTTTTCCTAGATGGGTGGCATGGTGGCTCAGTGGTTAGCACTGTTGCCTCACAGCAAGAATATCACTGGTTTTAGTCCTTACCAAGCCAGCCAACGTTTCTGTGCGAAGTTTACATGTTCTCTCCTTGCTCACATAGGTTTCCCCCGGGCCCCCTGGTTTCCTTCCACCGTCCAAAAACATGCAACTTAAGTTAATTGACTAATCCTAATTGGCATCATAGACATACTCCTAGTAAGTAGTTATCTCTTAAGAGCAATCACCATAAGTTCATTAGCTACTACAGCAGGGGAGTTCTCGAGATCTACCTCAGCTCAAACTCCCCTCTCGCCTTGCAATCGGAGGGAGTTCTGGGCTCTCTTCCAGGACAGCATGCCAAACATGCTTTATAATCAATCATCAGCTAAGTATGATCTCTTGAAAATTGTTTTATGTTCAGTCTACTTAAATTTGTAAAAACTAATAAGCTAAATGATTTCCTACATTTTTCCTTTCGCCAATTGGTGAAGTTTTTTTCTCACCGCTATTGCCACTGGCTTGCATGGTTCGGGATCTGTAGAGCTGCGCATCGATGGAATTGCTCCACAGTGTTTGGACTCTCAGTAGTGATTATTAACCACACTACACTGAGCTAAACTGAACTTAAACTCTGAAAACTGAACTGACTCTGTTTCAATTTAATATAATCTTCTATGTGAAGCTGCTTTGACACAATCTACATTGTATAAGCGCTATACAAATAAAGGTGAGTTGAATTGAATTGAATGTTAATGATTGTGTGAAAGCCAGCATTATTTACAGTGTATTTGTCTGCCACAATTGCGGGTTTATAGACTTTCTCGCAATTTATTTCTAGTTATTACGATACTTTTATTTGTTTTTTAATAACATTACATTACTTCTAGTAGTATTTCACTATTCTGACATTTCATAATTCTAAGCTTATATCTTGTAATTCTGACTTAATTTTTGTATCTTACAAATAAAATTCCTCAGAAAGTGTTTATAATTCAAAATAAAATATGCATTGTGAAACATAAAGTTATAATTTTTTGGAAAATAAATTTGTGGCTTATTTCAATTCTGGCTCGATTACTTGCAATTTTGAGTTACAGTACATTTTATTTGTCTCATATGTCATTTTCTCACAATTGTGTATGTTTATTATTGTGATATCAAGCTTGTTTAATCCAAGTTATATTTGTTTTATTTGTTTGTGCATTTTATTTTTTGTCATCATATTAGCATCGGTTTTAGTAATAAAAGATTTCTCTTCAAATCAAATCAAATTAAATTTTTAAATACAATAAAAATTACATTAAATTATCCAAAAACACTTAAGCACTTTGACATAAAAAAGAGCATCAGATTAGTATTTTTGCTTGATTTGTTCCTATAATTTTTTCAGCTTTATATTGTTGTAGTTGCTAGAGTGGGAGAGGGAATAAAGAAAGTGCAAGAAGTGTATTGTTTTTGCTGGATCAATGCATAGTGTGTGAATATCTAGTGTACACACACATCTGTGCATATTAGGGTTAGAGAGACAGAGAGAGATGAA
The DNA here is from genome assembly GCA_903798205.1 of Danio tinwini. Taxonomy (NCBI): domain Eukaryota; kingdom Metazoa; phylum Chordata; class Actinopteri; order Cypriniformes; family Danionidae; genus Danio; species Danio tinwini. Next base: position 9,819,765 of record CAIGQZ010032287.1, read on the forward strand.
AAAACATTCAGTGTGGGAGAAGGGTTAAGGAAAAGTTAAGCATGTTCCTCATGCAGCAGATTCACCTGTAATGATTGCTTAAAATACACTTATCAAGAGCAGGGTGTACTTTTATCATCAAAGTATTAGTTTGAACAATTGTTATACTCTTTAAAACAACTGTTTTACATTGTCATTTATTTACAACATTTTTTTTTATATAAAATATTTTCTGAATCCTTACAGAAATTGATCTAATTAGCTGATTTTGCATACTTTAGAAATTCATAATAAATATCATAATGTAATGTAATGTGTGTATTTATATAGCGCATTTATTGTGTATGGCCATACACCCAAAGCGCTTCACAATCATGAGGGGAGTCGCTCCACACCACCACCAGTGTGCAGCATCCACTTGGATGATGCGACGGCAGCCAGAGGACAACGGTGCCAGTGCGCTCACTACACACCAGCTATTGGTGGAGTTAAGAGACAGAGATAGAGCCAATTCGGTGGATGGGGATGATTAGGAGGCCATGATGGGTAAGTGCCGATTGAGGGACTTTGGCCAGGACATCAGGGTTACACCCCTACTCTTTACGAGAAGTGTCATGGGATTTTTAATGACCACAGAGAGTCAGGACATCAATTTAACGTCTCATCCAAAAGACGGCGCCCACTGACAATGTAGTGTCCCCTTCACTTTTACTGGGGCATTAGGACTCACACAGACCACAGGTTGAGCGCCCCCAGCTGGCCTCTTTAACACCACTTCATAGTGTTTTTGAAACGGTATAGTAAATTGTATAGAGTATTAGCACTTATATTGAGATTTGGTCAGATACCAGTAGGTGCAAACATTATTAATGTTAATGCAGAATTTTCTGTTACTAGCTGGGGACTATTTTCAGGTGCTGTGTAATATCATGGTATTGCAGTAAAGTTCCTTGATTATTACGCCAGAATGAGAGTATAGTTCCTAGACATCAACCTAGAAAAAATGCAACATTTCATTTTCTGTCAGTCTTAGTACATGATGAAACTATAGAAGAGTAAAGCTTTAGGTAGGAAAATTAATTAGCAAACTTTTTTTTTTTAAGCGAGATGCTAATGGTCTAATCCAATTCAAGGATTTATGCTAAGCTAAGCTAAAAGTGCTCCTGCAAGACCCAGAGATTAGCTGAATAAAACTCAACTCTTTAACTATATAAGGGATTCATAGCAAACAAAAAGTGGAAAACTCCTTTAGGGACAAGCACACTACCCTACAGATTTAATTTAATTACATTTATTCAGTTGTTATCCAAAGTATACAATCGCGTATTATGTAGCCAGAAGAACGTATAGCTGCATTTCATCTTTAAAACAAACGATACAGGGCGGACGATACATTACCTCCGTATTGACGGCTTTCCCACTGTTACAAGTTTGTCCAATTAACTTGCCATGTACATTGGTGGACTTGAGATGCAGAGAGGAGTTGACCATGATGACAGGGTTCAAGTTCAGCGAAGAATGCTTTCAGAAAGCAGTTAAGACAAAAACAGAGGGCAAAAAATAAAATGAACAAGTAAATAACAGGGTGAGAATGTGGTAAAATCTGAAAACATTGTAAAAATCAGGCGAGGGCTTTTCTTTTTCTGAATTGTTTTTTGAAAACTGTTCGTTGGGTTTAGGGAAGTGCTTTTGAAAACACTATCGGTTGGTTTTAAGGAAGGAGGAGGGTGGGTCAGTCGATCGGTCAGTCAGTCATTCAGTTGACAGAGACATCTAGTGAATTTTTGAGAGTACAGCAGGCACGAATGGCACTCACGAGAGAAATTTGAGATCTGAAAAAGTGAATCCTCTGATGGATTCGCAAAAACAAAAACTGCAAATAATATGTACTTCCTGGGATGGATTTGGCGCTCTCCAGAAATGTATATAGGGGTACATTTTTAGAATGAGCCTGGGTTGGAAGTATACATACCATACTGAAGCAGGAATGCAGATAAATAAGGTCATACTCAAAAAAAAAACTAAAATTTGGGGAAATTATACACAAATCCTATCTAAGGGTTACATCTTTAATGAAAAATGTAAAGCCAAATCGAAAATAGTTTGTCAAAATAGAGCTTGTACATATTTTATCCAAACTTGATTTTAAAAGTCTCGTGACGTGCGTTAAAATGCACAATTTTATTTGTTGTTTGATGTAATGTCAACTGAAACATGAAGAGAGGGCGGGGCATATAGTAGCTCCTACTCTTTTATAAACACAGCCAAACACCTCAAATCAAAAGCATATGGCTGTTTCTCAATATGCAATCTTCAGCGGTTCCTCGTGTTCTCCTGTAACATCATCATCAGCTGCCAAAGTTCAGTTCCAATACTCAAGACCACAAGAACAGAGGACACGTGAAACCTCCCCTTATGTGTTCTTGATATCGAGGATGCACCGATGCAGACTTGAGCACCAATCTCGCTCTCGAAGTCCCAGAAGTCATTGCGACTAGAGGTGGAAAGTGAAGCATTTTATTTAGATTTAGAAGTTCAGAGATATAACTTATTTACCTCAGGAGTTTCCCTAAATGTAACGGTGAATATAAACATTACCATTGACATCTTAATAAAGGAATGAACACATTAAGAGTGTGTGTTTGCTGAAATTCGTATTAAAATCTGTTTTATTTATATCGTGCAACGTACATTTATAATGTTTTAATGCATGGTATATATTTTGAAAAGCGGAAAAACAAGTAATTGTTGTATGAATGCTGTAATGTTTAAATAATTTTCTATTAAAAACGCAAGAAGGTCACGTGACCATCAGGAAGAACGCAGCATCTCATTTCTTACAGGACGTGTTCTCTGTCCTCGCAGTCTCCCGAGTTCATTCTTCCAAGGACACCTGGCAAGACCGGTCTCCACAAGAACGCAAGTCCGTTCTCTGCGTTCTTGGAATTGAGAAACAGCCAATGATCACTGTTTTGATGCACACTGGTTTATAGATATCCTTAAAACTAACAAATAGATATTAGCATCTTACAATCTTTATTTTAATTTCACAGAAACCTTTAAACAATGTTTGACGTAACTGAAACATGAAGAGAGGGCGGGGCATATAGTAGCTCCTCCCCTTTTATAAAACACAGCCGATAGCGTTTTGTTTTTTTCACAGCTCTTCCATTGAGAGTGGTGGAGCTCAAGCACATCAAATGAAAAGCAAATGAGAAGCATCTTGAAGGGGCGGGGCATGTAAGATACTAGAGAGCATTTGATTGGTCAGAAGATTTGATGAGAAACTATGAGGTGACATGAAAAAAAAAAATTTGATCCATGTACAAACTGCAAGCTTTAGATGGTTATTTCAGGTTTATATCTTCTAAATGCAAATTTTATCACTGTTTTGAAGTGCACTGGCTTATAGATTTCCTTAAAACTAACAAACAGATACTAGCATCTGACAAACTTTATTTTAATTTCACAGAAACCTTTAAACAATGCAGTTTTAGATTTTTCCAAGTGCAAAACAACCTTACAGATTTACATACACATTTATTCACCCAAAGCAACTCCCAAATGAGCAACATAACAAGCAAGGATGCCCTTAAAGCAAAGAGACGCACAGTAAATCCCACAAAACTCCAATTGTGAGCAGTTTTTGTGGCTTTTGAAGAAATGAAACGAGCAAGTGAGAAGAATTGCACATGAAAACTCTCTGCTTTATCTGCAGGCTTTGATACCCAGACTGAAGAGCGTCTCTGGTGGTGTGTTTGAATACCAAACAAGCGGGTGGCTGTGATGGCGGATGACCCTGTCTGAGCTGGATGGACTCGCACATCTTAAAGCTCTGTTTGGAAAACAGTTTGGGCTGCTGACACTGTTGTCCCTGACAAAGCTCCAAGGAGGATAATTAAAACCCAACACGGAACCGTCTCTGACAGTCGAAAATCCTCCCGGACTTTGACGGATCCACAGTGAAAAAAAACCAATATGTCCAATTACCTTTCGCCGCCCCGCACCCCCAAAGCCCTCCTTCAAGCAGAGATGGAGAGAAATCTGAGAAATGCATTACAATCCTCATCCTCAAATACACTAATTCAATTATGAACACACACACACACACACACACACACACACACACACACACACACACACACACACACACACACACACACACACACACACACACACACACACACACACAAATATAATTATTTAATAAATAGAAAAACACATTGCTATTAATATTATGTACAGTTGACGTCAGAATTTATTAGCCCCCCTGACATCATTTGGGAAATATTTAAAAAAGAAAAAAAATCTAAGGGGGGCTAATAATTCTGACTTCAACCATAAGTTAAATGACTATCCTGCACAAAATGTTGCTGGCTCAAATTTTTAAGTTGAATCAAATTAATTCCAAAATCAAATAATTTACACTCATTACTTTAAACTGCATTATGTTAAATCTCATATAACTTTAAAACTGAAGTTAAAACATGATTAAACTTATTTATTTTTTGTTAAAATAACATGGAAATACATGTTGTAATGACTGATTATATTGTTTATTACAGTATACCACTCAAGTTATTTAATTTAAATGTATTAATTATTTAAAAGTTGAATAATTGCTATGGTTAGCACTGTCGCCTCACATCAAGAAGACCGCTGGTTCGAGCACAGGCTGGGTCAGTTGGCAGTTCTGTGTGGAGTTTGCATGTTCTCAGTGTTGGTGTGGGTTTCCCCAACAGTCCAAACACGTGCGCTATAGGTGAATTGAATAAACTAAATTGGCCGTAGTGTATGTGTGTGAATGAGTCTATGGGTGTTTCCCAGTGATGGGTTGCAGTTGGAAGGGAGTCTGCTGTGTAAAACATATGCTGGATAAGTTGGCGGTTCATTCCGCTGTGGCAACCCCTGATGAACAAAGGGACTAAGCCGAAGGAAAATAAATGAATAAAAATAATAAACAGTGAAGAGAGTAATATTTTAAAATATGTTTGCACTATTAAATTTGTAGTTAATTATTGTTTTATTGCAACATTGATTTAATTTTTAATTATTTTAAATGTAATTAATTACTGTGACCAAAA
>CAIGQZ010032287.1:9838347-9857921 GCA_903798205.1 Danio tinwini
TAAGTCTGTAAAATAAACTATTAAAAGTGCTGATGATTGTGATAGTGTGTTGTATTGTCGTCTTTCAGGTTGTATTTCAACTTTAATGTGCTTTTTAAATGAATAAAAAAATAAATAAAGCAGCTGCTTGCCATCGCGACAGCAATAAGACCCAATGGGCAGCCGATCGCTTTCACTCCAAAATGGCAGATGGGCTGTTGCTGGGCGCTGCTGTTGCAATGGAACGTTCTATTGAGTGTCGTCTCTTGGTCATTCTAACCTCTTTGGTTTAACTCAAGTGTGCCACAAGCCAGCTTTTGAGTGAAGGTCTGGGTCGTTAGATCGCCCCCTGGGGGCTGGCTACAGTACAAGTCATAAAGCCCGCCTCCTCCATGTTAATGAAGGAGACATGAGACCAAATAAAAAAAATGATTACACTTGCAATAAAATGTCCCAAAAGATGGTTCTGGTCAGTTGAGGCACTGGTTATTTTGCTGATATAGGTGCAGATCTTCATTTTTCTAAAGCGCATGTTTTGAGCAGTAATTTAATGCTGGGCGTGTCATCATGATTGACAGCTGTGATTGACAGTTTCTCAAAGCAGACGTCTGAGCTTCGGCAGGAGGTAAAGTCTAGATCGGATACACGGCCGGCCGGAAGTGCGATATGCACATTTTTATTTTTTTTAATATTTTTTTTTATTATTAGAATATGCAAAACGGTACACAAATTGGGATCATACAAATAAAAAGAAATTGAGAAACAAAAAAAAAGCAAACAAAAAACCAACAACAAAAAACAACAACAATACAGTAAGGTAATGGCAGGTGTATGTATGTGTGTGTGTGTGCGTGTGTGGGTGTGTGTGCGTGTGTGTGTGTGTGTGTGTGTTTGTGTGTGTGCGTGTGTGTGTGTGTGTGTGTGAGTGTGTGTGTGTGTGTATGTAAAGGTAACATGGTGGACAAGTCAGGGTACATATATCGATATAAATAAACAAATAGAAAGAGAACAGTCAGTGGTAAGGAGTGACAACAATGTTAGTAATGTATGATAGTAATAATTCTATTAAAACGTCTATTACTACTACAGCAATCACTGCTACTACAACATCTACATCGACAAAATCTACTACTTCTGATACAACTACAACAACGTATCCTACTACTACTGATACTATTACAGTAATCACTACTACTACAATGTCTACATCAACAACATCTACTTCTGATACTACTACACCGACTACTACTACTACTACTATTACAACACCTTTACAACTTCTGGTACCACTATTCCAACGACCTCTACTACTAGAGAAACTACTACAACTACTACTTCAACAATCCAAACTACAAATACATATGTTACTTCCACAATGACTACTACTACTACTACTACTACTACAACAACAACTACAGCAACCTGAATAATGACAAAGGTAGAAATACTTGTAATGTTGATAATGAGGAGATAACGGGAGGACAGGTCAAAATAGCAATAATAATAGTAATGGTAACAAAAGCAAAAGTAATACTATTAATGATAATATTGAGGAGAGAGCGAGCGATATGCACATTAATATAGCAGCATTTTTTATGACACTGTATAACAATAATTAATATTTTTACAGTACTGTGACTGTTGGGTTTAGGGTTGGGGTGGGGGTAGGGGTTAAAAATACAATTTATTGGGTAATTTAATTGATAAGATAAATAATGCTCGGTACAACTACTGTTTTTACGCTTCTGTGACGATTGGTTTAGGGTTGGGGTGGGGGTAGACGTTAATAAAATACAATAAATCGGAAATTTCATAAATAACATAAATAATTCTCGTTAACTTTCGGCCGCAAACGTATCCGATCTAGCAACGACCTCGGCAGGAGACTGTAGTGTTATTATTCGATTTCTGTGTTTTTTTACCATGATAAAATGAGTTGCTCAGCAGTAAACTATAGTTTCTGACATACAGGATCTGGAGGAACACTGTTTATTCTGTAAGGTCAGGGCTTTATCAGTTTGCTGATACACGCCTAACGACCCAGATAGCAAAATACATTCGGGGCAGTTCCGGCTAGACTCTCGCCTGCCAGAGACTTACCCTTCGGCCCGACTCCGTCTGCTGTACCTACGAGTCTGGCTCGGATGCGACAGCATCAGCTCGTTAACGGCCACCGCATCTGGCCCGATTGATTTGGGCTGGAATGGGGCAGTGAGTCCATAGGCATCCGGCCCGAGTCAATCAGCGGCCATTAGCGAGCCGACGCAAACGGTGGCCATTAGCGAGCCGACGCTGCCGCATCCGAGCCGGACTCGGCCTGCGAGTAATTAGTGCTGCGGCCCGGAGCTGGCGTGATTAAATCTTCTTTATATAAAACCTCATCTTTGTTAACGTTATTACAATCATTTGTGTTGATAAAACAGCAAACGCAGGCTAATATGTACATTAGAGAGCCTTTGTTATAGTGCAGACGCCGGCGGTTAAGTGAGGTTGATTTGATGTACAAGCGTTTGGTTGGAAGTTCGATTCTGCAGCTCCTCTTCTGGCTCCATCAGGCAGTCCTTCTGCGCATGCCCAGGCTCCAGTTTCAGCAGTCTTTTGTGATAGTTTGTGCCCGTCATGAGGCGTTTTTTTATTTTTTATTTTATTTTTATTTACTACTACTACTATTACAACACCTTTACAACTTCTGGTACCACTATTCCAACGACCTCTACTACTAGAGAAACTACTACAACTACTACTTCAACAATTCAAACTACAAATACATATGTTACTTCCACAATGACTACTACTACTACTACTAACTACAACAACAACAACTACAGTTTTCTTCACAGCGTTTAATGGAAAATGGCGCTGTCCATATTTTATACAGTCATTGGTTTAACACTCCTTGGGTGTACATACGACTCCCTCCATTTTGGAGTTAAAATATCACTTTCTGAAGTGTGAAATTTGTACATTACTCTCAGAGTTCATTTTAACACAGTAAGAGTTTATTTTTTACATTAAACTGGAGTGTGTGTTACTCTTCAAAGTGTTAATATACTGTATTACCTTTTTTCCTATATTATCAATTGGTGTGTGTGACAGATAACAGTGATCAAATATGTTGAAAATAGTTTTAATTTACTAAATGTTCATTAATCTTTTCAGAAATAATTTCAATACATTCAACTCTGCTTTTTAAAGTGCAACAAGACATGTTTCAAGTTTAAGGAAAACATACTGGTTTGAACACTGTCTGAAAGAACCTGTTCGAGTAAAAAAATGGACTTCCCATCACTAGTGGGAAATACACTGCATATTGGGTTAAAAGTTTAACACTGAAAAAAAAAACCTCCTAAATGTACGCTCTTTCACACTTGTGGATTAAAATGTACTCCGGTTTTAAATCACACTGTATACTTAACACTGGAATTTTTGCTGTGTATGTGTAATAACAATGAAATGACACAAGGAGAAAGTACTGAACTACGTATTTAATACTTTATATAAAAGTTTTTTTGGTGATGGCAGCTTAAAGACGCCTCTCATATGGAGAATGAAGTCACATACATTGCTCAGCTCAGATGTGAGTTTTTCACAAACTTTAACAGAGTGTAAAAATCTTGAGGGTTCTGTGGATCTTGTCTATCAAATCTGATCTCTATTTTGTATTTTCTATTGGATTCAAGTCAGGTGATTGGCTGGGCCATTCTACAGCTTTATTTTCTTTCTCTGAAAACATTTGAGAGTTTCCTTGGCTGTGTTTTGAATCATTGTCTTGCTGTAATGTCCACCCTGGTTGCATCTTCATTATCCAGCTAATGTAGATGTTGGACTGAAGCAGCTAATATTCATTTACTCTGAGAAAGGGCAGAGTGTTGCTGAAGAATACTGAGAGATTTCAGCTGCTGTCTGGGCTTTCACTGCTTTTCTATAACTCTCTTTCTTCATGTGTTCAATACTGTTTTCCTGCGTCATTTCATTTTATTTTACATAAATTAATTAGTAAACTAATTTGTTTTGTTTTCTTTGTATATATATGTAATTATTCAGTTGTTATCAACCTCCGGTCAAATTTTCAAGTCAACAGCACTTTTAGAAATATGTTTTCTGAGAAAAAGGTGACGTGTTCAGTACTTATTTTTCCCACTGTAGTAGCCAATACTAGCTCTGAATTTGAGACTATATTTGAATATATGATGTTACTAATTTTTATGCACTCACAACATGTTATAAACTGTCAGCTCAACATATTCTGTGTAGTTTTGTGTATTAAAGAAACTCAAAATTGGCTCTATCATACGCACTCAAAAAATGATTTTTGCTGCTTGTTCAAACAACTTATTTAAAAAGAGCTAAGACGTCCATATTCTAGATTTTTTGGGGGACAGCTTAATTGTTTTATGTGCAATCCATTTAAATTTGTAAAAACAATTAAGTTAACTTAATTGTTTTGTGTTGGGACAAGATGAAGAGATTTTGGGAAACCAAGCCATTTTTACAGCCTGAGCCTGTCTGTGTACAAAAAAAAAACAAAAAAAAAAAAACTTACAATTTTGCATATTAACACACTCAAACTGTGCATGTTGTGCTAAGAATTAACATAATTTTTTGCTAAATTTTGGCTAAAAATGTCATTTTCGATTTTGGTCAAAGAGAAAAAGTGTTGAAAATTTGAGCAGTGTTGTCCAGCAATGTTCAGCACGCTGGTTTCTCTCTTCCTCCAGCCGTAGTCACTGCACAGTATGAAGTGGCTTTCATACCAGACGCAGAAAGCACTGCACTATGAAACCCATTCATTTCAACGGGTTTGGCCTCACAAGGGCTGTGTCGACTGAGGCGAAAGAGCAGCAGAGCGTTCCTTTGTCTAAAAGTTCAATGTTTAAAGTTCAAAATAGCTCAATATTCCCTTCTATGGATATTCTGGTCATCTATACTATTCTGGTCATCTATACTCATTCATGTATGCACGAACCGCACATGCTTACAGGAGAAGCAAAGTCTTCACAAATACCACACCAACAGGACATATGTGTAATTGTTGGTGCTACTTGCAATAGTGCTACTGTGCTGTCATGGCAATGCTGATAAAACTAAAACATGAATAAAACATTTTTATTTGTGGTGTTATTTTAAAATCAATGTAATTTAAGGTACTCATTTCAATTTAAAAAGTCTTACAGAATTTCTTTGTTTATTCATTCATTTATTCATTCATTCATTCATTCATTCAATTTCCTTTGACTTACTCTTTATTTCAGAGGTCGGCACAGCGGAATGAACCACCAACTATTCCAGCATATGTTTTACACAGCAGATGCCCTTCCAGCTGCAACACAACACTGAGAAACACACATTCACATATGCACTCACACACTACGGCCAATTTAGTTTATAAAAAATCACCTATAGCGCATGTCTTTGGACTGTGGGGGAAACCGGAGGATCCAGAGGAAACCCACGCCAACATGGGGAGAACATACAAACTCCACACAGAAATTCCAACTGGCCCAGCAGGGACTCGAACCAGCGACTGCTGTGAGGCGACAGTGCTAACCACTGAGCCACCGTGCTGCCAAAAAAACACAAAATTAATGAGCAAATTCTTCTTAATAATCCAAAACATAAAGCATGATTCTCATAACTAAGGATTTGGTTCTTTGTTTTAAACATACAGTGTTTGTGGAAGCGCTGAAGTGTTTGGGAGCAAACAGCATCACCACTGCCTTGTTTTCCTTCACTTATCTGTGGAAAGATTGAAGAAAAGTCACTGGCCACAGAAGAAGATAAATCAATTGTGACATTACTGGATGGAACGTTTTGCATTTAATTAGCGTGAGACGCGCCGGAGAATGTTGAATTATTTGAAGACATGTCTGCGTAAAGCGGCAGTCAACTTGTCTGTTAAGACTCTCCTCGTTCAGTTATCAGGACGCACTGTCCATTTATCCGGCTCTTTCACTTAATTTCGCTCAACAGCCTCCTGTAGGGCGCTGGACATCTGATAGCTAATTATTTGGTGGCTCGCTGAGGCTGCTGGATCTCTGTGCAAGCCTTGATTCCGCTAACAAAATCCACTTTCAATCCTAAACGTCTGATATAGCTGAACCACTTCTGATTAGCATAGGGTTGTCAATCTGATAGACGGGGCAAAGTGTTAAGACAGTGTGAAGAAACTTAGTCTCTTAGTTTCCAACGCTATTGTGGGTAGATCGAAAATATCTCTTAAAACCAGGCTGGAACAATATTTGGCACAGAGGATGGATCATTACACGACCCCTCAGGCCCATGAACAGGGAACAGTATTGACTTTGTGAGTCCCATTGGCCGTGTGTCTTTGCTTGCTCTTCTTTGGTGTATAAGAACTATAGAGTTGGATAATAGGAGATCTGAAGCTTCCTCTAAAGGAGGTTTATTGATCGAGACAGCGGTCAGACCCCTATTTGTCCGCCTGGTAATAAACGCTCATATCGCTCTATATTTAAAGGTTGATAAAAAATACATGGATTGTGGCAGTAATGGTTTATATAACAGACCTCAGACGATTAGTTCTGCGTTTTCATGTGTGTGGACTGAACGTCAGTATATTTCCCCTCAGACATATCCTTTGGCCTGCTCATAAAGAGAGATGGGGAAGAACACTAGGTCTGAAGATAAATGTATGATTCCTTCTGTAACTATTTATTTATTTACATTTTTATCCAGATTTAAAATTCTGTTTTTAAGAAGCGATTCAGGGAAAAAATCTTGTTAGTAAACCGAATCAAAAGTTTTTTTCATTGGGAAAAATCACTTTCTCCATCAGTATTGAGAAAGCCTGAGTAGAGTTAGGGTGCTTTCACACCTCTAGATCGATTGTTTTGTTCGGAAACAGAGATTAAAATTGTTATAATGCTGCATTTTGCTCTAGGTGAGGTTCAGTTTCTATATGGACCAAAATTATTAAAACAAGTCACGTGCGAGTAATTGGTCAGAGTTTGGTTTAGTTTTCAGGATTCCGTTATTTTAATTAATGACGATAAGAAATGAGACATTATGAGAGAAAAGGTGCACTTTAATTTTGAATGGTGACACCGACAGACATAGTCATCACCAAATTTAAATCAGAGGTAAGAATTTCTCATCCATAGCCTCATCCATATCAATTGTCAAGGGCTTTAAAATATATATTGATTCTATATCAGAAGTTGCGTTAACCAAAATGTTAATAATATTATATATATTTTTAGTAGTCTAGTTAGACAGCATGCTTTTACCTTCATATTCGTCATAAAACATACTTTTAAAGGTAGGAATGATTCCTCATCCTACTCATCATTCTCTCTTCTCTTCTATATATATATATATATATATATATATATATATATATATGGCTATTACATATCCCTAATACACTGTGATATAGGCTGGTTTGTTTGTTTGTTTGTTGGATCATACTGCATTCTCACTACAACTGAACTTGGCTGCATTTCCCAAACAACTCGCGGCTGAACTATTATAGTATGATGCATCATTTGGGAAAAGAATGATGTAGTGACCAGTGTTTCCCAAAACACAGATCCATCGCTTAAACCATGTTAGTTATAACGTAAAACGCCCATAATGATGCTCTAAACAGGGTGGAGTAACTTCTTTAGAGTACAACCCAATCATTTCTTTGTACAAATGATATTGTTTTACAGAAACACACATTTAAAATAAAATCTAATATTAGTTTTGGTAAAAACATGCACTTGTTTTCCATAATAATTTAAATATATATGTAAACTTCACATATAGGGCCTATGTTTCATTTACAAATATTATTTAGAACATTACATATTTGATTCTAAAACATAAAATCACTTACAAAAGCTTACACGTATTCTAATATCATATAGGGCCTATGTTTGCTTTACTATTGAGAAGTTGAACATTACATATTCTATTCTAAAACATAAGATCACTTACAAAAGCTAACACTATTCTAATATCATATATAAATCATATAAATAAATAATGAGGCTATTTATTATAAATATAATCACTTTAATAATAATATTAATAATATTAATGATGATGATGATGATTATTATTATTATTATTATTAAGTAGGATATTTTTTTTTTATTTTTTTTATATTTTTTTTAAGTCTACTTTTACAATTTGACACATGCAAACCACAGCAGAAATGTTCTAACCAACAGGCCCATGTCATATACAGTACAGATATTTAATAATTAACCCACTATAAAATAAAATAATTATGCTGTTTTTTTTATTTTCACAAGCTTTGGAGATGTAACATAAATTCTGCTTTTAAATAATAGCTCACCTATAGCTTTTCCCATGAGGCTGTGTTCAAAATGATATCAATGTTTTCAAAGTGCACTGTGCAGGGAGCTCAATTGTAAACATTAAAATCGCTAAAACTGAACTGTAAAAATACTTTGAAAGCAAATTACACCTAAGACAGGTGACCTTAATGCTTTTTTTATTTTGAATCATTCTAACTTTGAATGTTAGAATGTTCCAAATGAATAGGGCATAGGGGGGATAAGTAGGAATAGAACACAGCAAGGAACTATGTTTCTAACTGCAGCTCTATAGTTTCAAGTGCTCAAGTTTGCGGCACAGTTTCGAATATTCATTGGAACGATGGATTTTGGAAACGGCAAATCAACAAACTATGTTTGTAACAACGGAACTTGCAACCTTAGTTGGCTAACGAGGGTTTTGGAAAACGCACCCCTGCTCCAGAGTTTGTTTCAACTGATTGTTTTGGCCCAGATCAGAGCACGATTGCAGATTTCCGTATGCCCATATGAACCAAGATAATCGGCAAATGTGCCAGGTTCTGAAACAAACATCTAGGTGTGAAAGCATCCTTAGTCAGGTCACATATATTTTTTATTAGAGCTACTATTTTGAGGGCAATTGTGAATACATTTAACATGAGTCTATGTGTTTCTTTGTTATGTGAACTTCAAGGGAATACTCAATTGTATTAATTTGCAAAAATGATGTAAAATATCTCTGTTGAATATTCTCTGAACATTTTGAACCAATTATAATTCCAAACAGACATGCAACTAAACCATTTCAGAATTAAAACATTCCGTGAATGATTTATAAATACTGTTTTTGTGCTAACAGTAAGTTCAGGACTGTTTTTTTTCTTTCTCTTTTTATTGAACATTTTGATTTTGAACAAAGCCCGAGATCCAGCCCCCCTAAAAAACAAAAAAAAAACCAAATAGAATAATAAAAAAAAACTGTAATACTGTAATAATAGGTACAAAATCAGGATTGAAACATATCTGAGACATTCTCTCATATTTAACCAAAATTGGACAGTTTTTTACTGGCCCCATATTTTGGCTGTGGTGTATTCTAAACTAATAATGTCCAGTAGATAGAGCCTGCAGGATAGATCAGTTGGAGCAGTTGGATCCAGCCATTTCAGGATTGTTTTTTTTTTTTTTTTGCAGCAGTCAGAACAACTGACCGAATCTTTCTTTGGTTGATGGATAAAGAAAGTGATGAATCGTCCAGCATGAGAAAAAGCAATGGGTCGCATTGGATCTGAGTTTCCATTAGTTCTGATAGAAGGTCTCTTACCTTAGTCCAGAATATTGCAATTTGGGGACATTCCCAGAACATATGTAAATAAGTACCTTGTGTAGAGTTGTTACATAGGTAACAAAAGGGTCTGATTTTCTTTTCATTTTAAATAACAAGTAGGGGGTGGCATAAGCCTTAAAAAATAATTTATAATGAATAATTTGCTGAGCTGGGTTTTTTGAAGTTACAAAACAGTTCTCCCAGACAGTCTCCCAATCAATTATTGTATTGAGTTCTCTCTCCCAGAAGCCCTCAATTTATATATTTGAATATTGTCGTACTGTAAGTGATTTATAAATTATATTTACAATACCTCTAGAGTCCAAACTAGAATCTATCCATTCTATCATAGGATGAGGGAAGTTCAGGACTGTTTGAGGAGGTTGTAGATTTAAAAAGTTGTAAATAATGTTCAGTTTCCTGCACAGACTGATGTTTTCACTTTATATGACCTCAATGTATCATCAGGAGCATTAATTATGTTTTGCCTGTATGTTTTTTTTTGTAGATTCTGCAAAAAAAAAAAAAAATCTTCCTTAAAAGAATATACTCACCCAAAAAATAAAATGTACTTCTTGATTACTCACCATTACATGGAAAATTAAAGAATGTTTGCAAGTACAATTTATTTATTTATAGAACGCTTTTCAAGAGACAAAAATCAAAAAGGTATTTACATTAAAAGAAAACATAGATTAAAACAAGGTCAAATCCAAGTACAAACACTACAAAAAATATATATACTATCAGACAACAATTGTAACAGCCAGGCCAGGTTCCACTTAAGCCCTGCTCACACTGTGAGATTTAAGTTGCGATTTTGTCATCTGAGACTCATTTGGAAAATCCTAAAAGATTCCTGAAATCCTGGGCTAAAATCTGTGGTCTTTGATTGTTGGTTTGACATGTTCACAGACAGCCTCTTAGTGCCCGTTGTGATCAGAATTTCTCTCCGATGAAGTTCTGGCAGTGTCAGAAGATTTCAGACACTTTCCTGCAGTGTGACAACAGCTGCATTGAGCATCAATCCAAGAACCAATAGGAGCTCCGAATTTGAAGACGCGATCCATGCAACAATTCAAATGACCGCGGACAAATGTCAAAACAGTTTTATTTTTGAGACACGCCGTGTGCAAAATTAATGCTACAGATTGTTTATGTTTGCTGTGAGAAATCATTTCAAAACGGGGGATAGTGAAAGTGTCGCGGGTGGATGGCGTCAAACTCCGGGAGCGTTTTCTTCCGTGTTTGTTGCATCTTCATTGTCTTTTAATCTGACATTATGACGGCTGAGATCATACAGTGTGGCATGAGAGCCATGTTCGTGCAGTCTGACATGCTACAATCGTTCAGAATTATAAAAAAAATATCACAGTGTGAGCTGGCCTTTACAGTAACCGCAATTACTCAGATCACAATCACCTGTATTCTGATTAGTCCCGCACCTGCACGTCATCCCGGTCATCACTCCAGCCCCATATATACCAGCACCTTACTCCACTCAGCATTCGGCCTTGTTGTATGAGAGAAGGACAAAAGCCGTGGTCACATTGGACTTTTCTCCCCATAGACTTCCATTCATATGCACAGGAATGCGTCAGACCGGAAACGCTAGCTCGTGCGACAAGTTTCGCAGTTCACTACGGTGCAAAGTTCAAGCTTGGTGAGCTCAGACCTGCGAAATCGCATCACGTGACTGCGTAAGACCAATCGCTCTCTCTTTTAAATGTCTAATCATCTTGTTTGATCCCGCCCCTTTTTGCAGCACCTTACGACAGAATTTCGCATGCTCAAACTCGAGTGTGACTGCAGAATAACTCGCTCACGGTCAGTTACTTGAAATAGTTCAAGTTATACTTACCTGTCTTGTTTCCATATGATCTCCAGTGTCTGGGTCTCTTCTCCCTAGTGTGGTTCCCTCCTGGTCTCATCTGGTTGTTCGTTTTCCAATCCCTCTGTGTACGTGGCTTCATCTTCTCCTCTGGTCCCTTGAATTATCTAGTCCGCTTCTTCATATCTCCTGCAATAGACTCTCAGAATTGAATTAATTACCTGCCATCTTACTCACACTGTTGTTCATACTCTCAGCTCTGGTCTCATCCCCCTTCTGTGACAACCATATTGTTAATTACCCATATTGTTATGCAAAAATGTCTTTATACTTTTAGAATGTTTAAAATCTATAATAATAAAAAAAACATACAAAGGAAGTCTCTGGCTACTGGTTTGAACATCTTCAATGTAAAAAAATAAAATAAAAAAATCTTGCTGCCTTTTTACTGAATCAAAGATTTCTAGGCATCTCAACATACATGAATCAAACTGATTAAAACTATTAAGTTAAACCTTGTATAAAATATTTAGGTGAAAACAAGCGCCGACATCCCGCTCTCCCTCGTGAAGCCAATACGGAAGTAACTGAAACTGCAGATCATAGACTCGCCTTTGGAGGCTGGCTCCAGGAAGTCCAGATGTTTACTGAGAGCAATGCTAAATTGTCCAATATTACAGCTGATAAAAACATGTTTACAGCCTGGTATAAAAGATGGTTTTGGCCCATATAGTTAATATTACCCTTCATGACAACTGTGATTTTTTTTTATAACTCATCCGTTTCGTTTTTATTAAGTTATATTAAGTCTGCATAATTAAGGGTGTGGCCACTTGAGTGACAGCTAGGTCTCGCTGGTCGACGTCATGTCATTTCGGAAAACCATCGTTAGCCAACTAAAGTCGTGAGTTCCATCGTTACAAATAGAGTTCATTGAGTTGGCGTTTCCCAAATCCATCGTTCCAATGAACATTTGCAAACTACATCACAAACTTGTGCACTTGCAACTCTGGAGCTGTAGTTAGAAACATTGTTCCTGGCTGTGTTCTATTCCCAGTTATGCCCCCTATTCCCTATTCATTTAGAACATTCTAACATTTAAACTTGGAACATTTTAACTTGGAATGATAAAAAAAAAGTCATCGCTCTTAGGTGTAATTTGCTTTCAAAGTATTTTTAAAGTTCAGTTTTAGCCATCTTAAAAGCGGAATTTACAATATGTCTCCAAAGATTGTGAAAACAAAAAACATAGCTTACGAATGCTTTTAATTTATAGTAGGTTATTTATTAAGTATCTGCACTGTATATGACATGGGCCTGTTGGTTAGAACATTTCTGCAGTGATTTACACTTACAGAAGTGTCAAATTGTAAAAGTACTTTTCAAAAAATGTAAAATAAATTAACAATATCCTACTTAATAATAATAATAATAATCTTAATAATCCTAATATCATCATCATTATTATTATTAATATTATTATTAAAGTAGGATTTTTTTTCATTTCCTAATAGCCTCATTATTTATTTATTTATATGATTTATTGATTTATATATAATATTAGAATACAAGTTAGCTTTTGTAAGTGGATTTATGTTTAGAATAGAATGTGGAACTTTTTCAATCATATTTGTAAAGGAAACACAGGCTCTATATGTGCTGTTAACATATATTTCAATTAATATGGAAAACGAGTGCATGTTTTACCAAAACTAATATTGGATTTTTTTTTTGAATGTGTGTGTGTGTAAAACAATACAATTTGCACAAAGAAATTATGGGATTCTTCTCTGAAAAAGTTGTTACTGCACCCCGTTTACAGCATCATTATAGGCGTTTTACATTTTAACTAACGTGGTTCAAATGATGGATCTGCAACAGAGAAACTATGGGTTTTGGGAAACACTCGTCATTACATCGTTCTTTTCCCAAACAATACATTGTACTATAGTTCATCTGCGAGTTACGTTGTTGTTTGGGAAACGCACCCCTAGCTGATTAGCCGCTGAAATTTTGTTTTGTTTTATGTGGCTTTACACAGTCAATTGCCTTTTGGAATTATTTCCTACAAGTCTCAGATAATATGGCATGCTGTGCACTTAATTGTGGTAACAAACCATTCAAGTTGCCTCAATTTCCCAGGTGAATGAAATTATATTCTTATATACCATATCTATAAATGTATTTGTTTAAGATCATTTATCATTTATAATTTTCCTTAGTCCTATAAAGCACTCCAAGTTCTGATAGATTAGCTGTAGGCTATCTGAAAGGTCATACAGTGTTATGCCTGGATTTCATCAATAGCCTTGCATTTACTAACACAGACTATATTTGAAGTGTTTGCATTTTCCTCCTGTAGAAAAAATGTCATAAGACCAATGTTTAGTGGCTCAATGTATTACAACAATGTCTTTAAAAGTCTTAACACTTTATTGATATAGTACAAAGCCAAGCACAAATGGTCAGAACACAAACCAGTCGCTCCACTGACACTCCGCCTCTTTGCACTTTTTTGGTATCCCCCGGTCGGTGCGATGAAACTTGAACAAAATGGCGGTGGTTGGCCATGCCCACTTGTAGCTTCTTTTGTGCTCTTCAGAAACCTATGGATGACGTCATAAATACTACGTCCATATTATTTTACAGCCTATGGTTAAAATCCTGATTAATTTATTAAACTAAGTTAAAGGTTTTAGATGTTAGCATTATTCGTTTTTAAGATATCTATAATTAATGTGCTCCAGAACATTGACAAAATTTGTTTGGAAGATATAAAACTGATATCAACAGGTAAAGCTTGTAGTTTGTCATTTCCGCCTAAAATGATCAACGGTTTTATTCACGTCACCTCATACTTCAGTTTCTCATCACATCATAACTAATCAAATGCTCTCTATGTCACAATGATATACACAGGAGACACAAATGCAAGTGAATGCAAGATGATTTATTAATAGAGATAACAAGAGTCACAACTGATATAGATCTCACCAGATATAGTGTGGAGCAAGGGTGCTCACACCAGGAATTCAACACGCTAAACAGCGGTAATAGTTCATCCGAGAAACAGATCTGAAGTGAAGTCTCTCACTGATATCTCACCAGATCGGGGGGAAGAGGAGGTTAGCGATATGGAGCAACTCTCAAGGAAATCGACACGCTTACCAGCGGTAATAGTTCATCAGAGTAGCGGATTCGGGATGAAGTCTCTCACTGATATGGTTGTCATCAGTGCAGGCAGTTGCAACAACATCAATGAAACAGAGACGAGCATAAGTACCAAATATATTAGACTTATGGCGAAACACCACCAACAGATCGAGCGAGAGCACCTAACAGGAAGCAGACACAGGAGTGAACAAACAAGGGACTGACATACGCTATCTACAAACACTGAACATATAAAGGCGCTCGGTAATGCGCAACAGCTGTGACTGATAGAAAACAGCTGAGTGAGACGAGTGGTAACAAGACACGTGATAACCCAGCTGATAAATGTTAACACACACACACACCACGCGGTGAAGATAAACCCAAATAAACACACCCACTTCCCACACACACACATGTAAGAAGAACAGAGATCCACAACCGTGACACTCTAGCGTCTGACATGCGACGCCCCCTCAAGACGCTTCTCGAGTTGCACTTGAGTTTAACTACACTCACTGGCAGAGCTGTGATAAAACGAAACGCTATTGGTGTAAAAAGAGGAGGGGCTACTATATGCCCCACCCCCTCTTTGAGTTTCAGATTATATCAAACACAATACAAATGTGCAATTCAAAGCACTTCACAAGACCTTTAAAGCAACACAAAATATTTGGGTAACACTTTATAATAACTATACACACGAATCATTTATTAAGCATTAGCAAATAGTTAATTCATTATCTGTTAAGCATTAACTCTACATTAACAGATGTTAGTAAGCAGTTTATAAATACAGCTACAAACGCTCTATTCTTGACTTACACGCACATTTATAATGTGCTTAATGATTGTATTTTCACACTTTGTTAATGATTAGTTTTTCATTACTTAATTAAGTATTGCATTAATTACAAACTAGTTAATTAAGAATAATTGGTGTTGTTTAAGATCATTCAGAATGCGTAAGTAAATGATTAACAAAACTATTCAAATTAACATATTATTCAGGCATATACCAATAGTTAATTTGTAGTTTTGTGACCTAATCTAAAGTGAGGACTATTTATGTTTTAAAAATCTCTTTATAGATGACAATTAAAGGCTCAGTTCTTTTCTAAACAGGAAAAAAAAAATTATTAATTTCTATTCATCTGAAGAAACTGTATCAAATGAAAAATAAATATTTACAATCTTAACTAAAATAAAATTACTGTGCAGTTTAAACATCGATAAATAACACTGAAATGTTGTATCATAATATGTTGTTAAATTATTATATCGTTGTTGTTTTATCCAGTTTAATTTAATTGTATTTATTTTATATTGTATTTTGACACTGCTGCAATTCAGCAATGTTTAAACTTTACAGTATTTTTTTTTGTTAGATAAAATTGCAAACATTTATTGTTCATTCGATACTGAGCCTTTGATTGTCATTTATAATGGAGTTAAAAAAGCATAAATAGTTCTCACTTTAAGTCACAAAACTTCATGAAGTGGAGTTAATAAAGCATTTATTAACATACATAGTAACAATTACTATATGCCTGAATAATAACACATATAAACGTTGATTTCACTAGTTTATTAATCGTTTACTAACTCATTCTGAATGATTCTAAAAAAAAAAAAAAAAACTACTCTTTAATACAAATGGTTTGTAAATAATGCAATGCTGAATTTATTAATAAACATTCATTCATTCATTTTCTTTTCGGCTTAGTCCCTTTATTAATGAACAATTAATAAATAATAAAGAATGAAATAAATCATTAAGCACATTATAAATGTGTTTAAGTCAAAAATAGACCATTTGTAGCTTTATTTATAAACTGCTTACAAATGTTTATTAATGTAGAGTTAATGCTTAACAGATAATGAATTCACTATTTTCTAATGGTTAATAGGTGATTTATAGTGTAGAGTTATTATAAAGTGTTACCAATATGGGTTGTCTTGTCTTTTTTTTCCATAACATTTTTACAGTGTTCTTTCATGTTCAAAAGAAGAAAGACATTTAATGTTGAAGCATGTGAAGGGGGAATAAATGATGACAGATTTTTCATTTTCTTTAGGTGAACAATCCTTTGGTGCAGTGGATGGCGGAGGGGCGGAGTCACGGAAGAAAGTGAAAGTGAACAACGAACGATGGAGGAGGGTGGAATGGTAAAATAAGGTGCCGGATCAGATTATAGAGGTGCTGGATCCGGCGTGTTCTAGCACAAATTAAGCCCTGGTTATAGCAGAGACGCTTCCTGGTAATACGGAGCCAATCGGCGAATCACAGCACATTATGTTAGCTGACCAATCAGAGCCTTTCAGAGGAACTAGGAAATATGATTGTCGTTTTTATGCTAGCAGAGTAGCTGTATATAATCAAGGTAAGATATATGAAAAAATAATGTGATTTTCTACAAGTGAAGCTTGAGCGAGTGTAACGGAGGCCAGCTAGTGAAGTGCTGTGCAGGTAAACCTCACTCCTCTGACCTCTAAAGGTGCTCTAGCGACAGACACTAGAGGTCATGGTCTTTAGCCTCCTTGGTAAAGCAAGTGACTCCCATGCGGAAGGTCACCGGTTCGATACCAGCTCGGATCCGGTTGGGTGGCGTAGGACCGGCGAGGTTACACACACATTGCTTATAAACACAACCAAGCCTTAAAAAAACACTCTGGAGCACCCCTTTATTGTTCTACTGATGAAAAAAAAGTCACCTGCATCTGATGACCCAAGGCTGAGCTAATCAACAGTAAACGTTCATTTCTGGGTGAATCTCTTTAACATCCTTGAGGTGGAAATGAAGACAGTCTTTTGTGTTTCTGCTGGATGTGTGACTATTAATAGAGCAGCAGACTTCAGACAGGACAGACAGATTAGGGGCTCAGAGCCGGTGGGCATGACGGGTAATGAAACTAGTACAACAGTGAGCGCTCATTGTTTGTTGGCCTCCGATGAGAAGCTTGTGTATTTTTAATGCATCATATGCTGCAGGGATCGATGGGATTAATTAATACAAATAAACACCCATTATAAACGACTAATGCTTTTTTGTTGCTGTTGCATCACAATGCACGAATCTTCCTACTGATGTTTGCTTTCATTTTTTTAAGCGTGGATTGAATCGCAGACGGATGCAAAGCGACAGGAGATTATGGTTGTCTACTTGTTTTTTTTTTCTTCTCTAGCCTCTGGGCCGCAGCGATGAATAAAGATGGCTCATATAACTTTTGGTTCACCATGGAAACCCTGGGCTCTGAGGGATTTAAGAGAAAGAAGCTGATGGCAAATCTGTGAGGAATGTTTCTGTACGCTTCTATGACTCTCTCTCTTTACACACACTGAAAAACACACTCCTCAACGCTCAGAAGAGGCCTTTGTGTGATGGAGAGAAGCAGAGGCCAATGATGGTGGTTGGGTGGTTTCTGGAGGAAGGTGGAAGTGATGCTCTAGGGATAATAATGGCTTTTACTGAGGAATCAAGAATGCTGGTCTTTCTATTAAATGAGCAACAAGCTACTCTTTAACTTTTGCATCTAAATCAGTGATTGATTATACTGGACATATTACTCCAGTTCTTTCATCATTGCATTGGCTCCCTATTAAATATTGTATAAATGTAAAACGTTTATTGACTACCTAAAGCTCTGAACGGCTTAGCTCCCAGTATTTAAGAGAGCTCCTGGTGTATTATAGCCCATCACATCCTCTATGCTCAATTAATTCTGGACAATTGATTATTACCAGAATATCAAAATCAACTGTAAGTGGTAGATCTTTCTCATATCTGGCACCTAAACTCTGAAACAGCCTTCCCTGCACAGTTCGGGAAGCAGACACACTCTGTCAGTTTAAAACTAGATTAAAGACACATCTCTTTGCATTAGCATACACACAAAACACAAAAGCTGTTGAAATCCAAATCCTCTAAAGCAGTGGTCGGGAACCTATGGCTCGCGAGCCACCTGTGGCTCTTTGACCAAAAATAGGTGGCTCTCCAGCTGTTTCCTTTCAATAAAATTCTACAGTTTAAAAAATTATGATTGTCACTAGTAATCAGTTTCCTATTGAAAATACATTTACAATTCCCTCGTTATTGTAATTTTATTTTGTAGGAAAAAGAATAAAAACTCGACGTTTCAAACAATGCGTGTGTGCGGCGCAGTGAATAACTTACGTTTCTATGGTAACCGCGCGAGCGCGTACGTAAATTCAAACAACGTTCATGGGTGGTGATGATAACAAAGAGAAATTCTGAGGAACATCGAAAGTTTCAAAATGAGTGGGCAGAAATTATTGACGGCTCTGCTGCTCTGCCCTGTCTGATCTGCACCAAACGCATTTCGTCTTGTAAAACATCAAATGTTTAGAGACATTTTGAAACCCACTATGCAGCTTTTGCGGCAAAGAACCAGCCGAGTGAAAGCCGAAAGAAGGCGTGTGAGGAAACTGCAAACCAGACAAAAACAGCAGAGGCAGAACGGGAGTTTGGACAGGGGCATGTGGGAATTTGAGTGCCGCATTGGAGCTCGCAAGGCAAAGAAAACCTTTCACAAACGGCGAATAAGTCGTGTATGCTGCTAAGTACAACAAATAAACTGTTCGCGACAGTGCCTAATCTGAGCCTTAATTTGAATCTTGTTCTGAGAAATGTCAGATATTCGTGTATTGCATTCCGGTATTTATTTTAATTGATCCGGCATTAACTTGTGCATGGTGAATACCTGCGGCTGCGGACACACACATAAAGGTAGTCACTTTTGACCAATCAGCTTTCTTATGTTTACAATCACCCTCATTGGTTGGTGATTATTGTTTCGCGCGCAGTGAGCAGCGAAATTAAATAATGGCAAAGTGGCCTACTAAATAACATCTGTATTTTCAAAATACCAAAGGTAGTCAAGCTGTATTTATATTTTTTAAACCACGAGGAAATCTGATAATGAGCGGGATCAAGAGATGAAACTGCGCGAATGAATCAGGAGACAGCAGCAAAACGAGTCAGCCAGAAAACATGAC
>CAIGQZ010032287.1:9887250-9910825 GCA_903798205.1 Danio tinwini
AGATAGATAGATAGATAGATAGATAGATAGATAGATAGATAGATAGATGTCCAACTTAACCAATCACACTAAGTGATATGTACACTGAAACACTTTGCAAAGATTTTTTTGATGCTTTAATACTGATATTTTGTGCCCATAATTGATCTAAGCTTGTCCTGGAGTGTGAACAGCTCCTCTAGGTGGATGAGCCGAACTGCCCAATCTCTCCTGGCACTTTGTGATTTATGACCTTTTTGGTGACAAATCGCCTCAGTTACAGCGCATCGGAATAGAAGCGTGTAGAGTCGGCCTACCTTAAATCAATGGCCCATTGTTCCTCCTCTGTGGACTCTCTGCCGAACAGGGACAAAGCCACCCAGATCTGCTGGAGAACAACAGAGCTTTTAGAGAGCAAAAAGAATGGTGGACTTCACATATGCACCGCAGAGACTAAATGATTCAACATGTTCAATCAAGTCTGAATTAATCTGATTTCACCTTGATTTATTCAGCTATTCTTATGACTTTCAAGTGGTCAAAATGAAATATAAGTGTTAAGAGCAAGGGTATTCTTTAAAGGGTTAATAAATCTACCCAGTTAACCAGTAACGGACTGGTTAACTGGGTAGACATTCTGTTATCATTAACCTGTAACCCAAATTAGGATATCCTGAAGAAGTTGAAAACCCATTGACTTCCATAGTATTTGTTTTTCCTACTAATGGAGGCCAATTTTCTTTTGTGTTCAACAGAAGAAAGAAACTCATAATGGTTTGGAACCACTTGAGGGTAAGTAAATGGGAATTAATTTGATTTTTTGGTGAGATTTCACTTTAAAGAAACCACAGCAGTTTATTTTATTGGAATTTGAGGGCAGGTATATCGAAAATGTTGTTTTAGATTGCTGTTTGTTTCCACTGTTTGGTCAAAAAAGCATGTTATACTAAATAATTCTCATAACCCAACAGTTTCAGGTGCCATCAGCTTCTATAAAACATAATGGAAGTCAAAAGGAAACCAAACTGTTTGGCTGGATATCTGAAAGAATGTTAACCAAACATTTTTGGGTCTCATTGATTTTCCACCTGAGCAATTTTGTGTTTAATAGACATCTAATAGACATCTAAATGTAGACAGCTTGGCTAAAACAAGACTAAATTTGGGCTATCAGTGAAAATCTGACATCTAAGAATAGCTCAAAACTAGACTAGTTATCAAACAGACAGATTAGACAGACTTTATATGTGTAGTCATTCATGTCAGATTTTCACTGATTTTGCCTTGTTTTAGCCAAAACGACTATGTTTAGACGTCTATTAGACATCTTTTAAAAACAAAAAATGCTTGCTGGGACTGTAGGATTAAAAGTCAATGAGAAATCAAAGCTCTTTGGTAGGAAAAGTTGAATAAAATCAGGCAGTGAAATGGTTCTTGATCTCCACTGGCTTCAACTGTATTGTCTATAATGGTTTATAATGGAAGTCAAAGAGAACTGAAAAAAATGTGTTTATTTCTTGAAGAATGTTGTTAACCAAACAATTTTGGGCACCATTGGCTTGCACTGTTACTGCAAAACCTTTTAGTTGGATATTTTGAAAAATGTTTATGAGATTTGGATCCTCTCTGTCTTGCGTTGTATAGCTACAAATATAATAGAAGTTGATGATAGCCAAAATGGTTTAGTTGGAAATTTTAAAGAGCTCCTATTATGCATTATAAAAGGGTCATATTTTGGTTTTGGTGGTCTCCAACAACAGGCTGATAGGCATGCAAGGTCAAAAAACAATTTCATTGTCTTATAATATGCATTTCTTTTTACCTAATTATCCCAATGACTAACATATGATTTGTTCAGCGAATTATTTGTTCCCAAACCCCTACTTTGCGTGAGGCTAATCTGCGCTGATTGGTCTGAAGACTGCATTCAGCGAGAGATAGAGAGAAACACCCAGCACGAGCCCAATGCAGGAATGCATTAAAGCAATGCAGTTAAACACCAGCACATTCCTCTATTCTTATAACACAACCCAATGAATAACAACGACACACATTTAGTATTAACCCACACAGTGGCAGAAGTTGACCTATTTTGAAAACTGACCGCGCCACACATGTGAGGAACAGCGGATGTAAAGTACATTTAATTCGGTAAAGGAAGAAGCGCATGTCGCGTTTTAATGTGGTTTTGGACGTGATATGTGAAATAACCCCATACAATTATAAGCGATTAGAAGTTACAACACACAATTAAACATTTTGCAAACTACAGAAAACAAAACAACCATTTTAATCAGACTTCACATTGTGTAGGAAATAGAAACACAGGATCTGGAGGAAGAAGAAACTGGTCCATATAAACTGTGTAACAGTTACTGACAGAGTCCCATACATTAGTAGTCTTTGCTGATCCTTCCTTCAACAGCAAACAACCAGCGAATCCCCTGTGCAGTGTCAGTTATTGTATGAATCATCATAAAAATGACAGGAACAACCACAACACATGGTAGGCTATACTATGGTGTTGTTTGGAAAATAAACTTTTTTAATGTAAAAAACCTAATCAATATTGTTAATCAATATTATTAGCCCCCTTAAGCACTTTTTTATTGTCTAAAGAACAATGTTGTGTTTATAAAGTCTTTATGTTTATAAAATCTTCTTTTCAATTTTTAAAATAAATTTTTCTTAAAAAATTGGAAACAAATACAGGAGGCTAATATATATAGTAAAATTGTTGGGTAACGTGTATTTTTCTGAGTATATTTAAAAATGTGTACTTTTACTCAAGTAATTTATTAGAGAAAAATCCTTACTCTTACTTCGCTACATATGGCGGCATTTCTCCGTTACTGTCAAATGCAAATGTCAATATGCATTGAATAGGTTGTGTCGCGAGAGGTTGCTATAGAGATGTGTCTCATACTTTCATTATATTTATATATTATAATAAAAAAATAATGTTTTTATTTTATATTTTGAATGATTAACAGTGTGAATGACTTATATGTGTTGGGCTAATCAGTTATTCCATTAAAGAGCAGTTCCTAGTTATCCAGTATCCTTTATTTACCATTAATAAGGTTCAAATTGGAATAAAAATATTGACACACCACTACGTGTTTTTTCCGGTTGGAGCTGTCATTCATATATATGTTGCAATGTCAGTTCCACATACAGCATGGATCACATTATCAAACTATACTTGTTGACATCTTGTGAAAACATAGTCTGAACTTCAGGCCGCGGGTGACCTGGTCCGATAAACTCACTGCACAGACAGCATGAACGTCCTTCATGGAACCACAGAAGACCATGGCATGACCGCAGTATAAACTCACACGTCTTTCTCAACTTCAGCCACCATTCAAAAAAAAGCATGCGCTCTCTAACCGAATAACAGCTTGAGACACATCTCTAAAGCAACCTCTCGCGACATAACCTCTTCAATGCATATCGATATTTGACAGTAACGGAGAAATGCCGCCATATGTAGCGAAGTAGGAGTAAGGATTTTTCTCTAATAAATTACTTGAGTACACATTTTTAAATGTACTCAGAAAAATACACGTTACCCAACAATTTTTGTTACTACCCACCTCTGTCTGCTCCTGTCTGAAAGGAAAGACGTGTTCACGTTTTACTGGATCCGGCAGTTCATATTTGAATTTGTTTTGTGTCGACATTGATATGAACAGGCAAAAGATCAGAACGAACGACGAATCATTTAAACAACTCTGAGTTGAATCTTTTAGTAAAAATATTGATATTTTTAAACAAGGTGCATTTTCAGATTGAACCCTCAGCTGGATGTTTTTATTCACACTGCATGAAAGGTACTTTTCAAAAACCCATAATAGGGGCTGTTTAAATAACTTTGCTAATCAAACAGTTCCAGGTACTACTGACTTTAGGTCTTTTTTTTTTTGTTTATAAAGAACATAAGTCATACAAGTTATACATGACATGAGAGTGAACAAACCACAATACACTTTCTATGTTACTGATGGGACCATCTCTTTAAAGTGTGCCCATCTCTCTGACTTACTCAGAATTCAGACTTGTAAAAAATGTGCCTTGATCATCAAATCTGACCTTACAATAAACTCTGAAGACTAACTTTATTTTCCTGCTTCTAAAGGTCACAGTTTCCTCAATCCATGTCCAGCTGGATGCACTGAGAGCTATTCTATGTTATTCTTCTATCATGTGTCCATGTCACATACAATATTTCTCTCCGGCCACTGAATCAGCCTTTCGTTCCTAATAGTGGAGTTTTCTAAAATATAATTTGATTGTTTGAAGATGGCCATCTGCCTGTTTTATACAATGACAAACGTGGGGAAAGTAATGAGCGTTGACAAGCAACAAAGGCCTCGCCCAACTAAAGGTCATGTCTGGTGGGCTTTTGGATTATTGATAATGAATAATTGATGGTTTGTTGTAACTTGTGTTCCACCAGTTCACGTGAACCATGTTTAAAGCAGGATGTGAGGTTTTATATCTA
This sequence comes from Danio tinwini, assembly GCA_903798205.1. Lineage (NCBI taxonomy): Eukaryota > Metazoa > Chordata > Actinopteri > Cypriniformes > Danionidae > Danio > Danio tinwini. The sequence continues at coordinate 9,891,737 of CAIGQZ010032287.1, forward strand.
AATCTGTGTTCACATTTATGAAAATATGAGAAGAAAATATTTGTATATTTCTTGAGAAAGTGCAGGGTGTACCTATGAGGCATTGTATTGCTGTGGGTGGAACAAGAGTGCTATTAGAATTAGATTTAACCCTTGTGTTAAACCCATGTTGGGGATGTTTTTATTTACTCTGGGGTGATTTTGAATCTTAATGTGGCCACAGCTTTTAATGTGTTTCAGCATAATTTGAGAATGATTTTTGGTGACAAATTTTATTTTGACACATATTTTGGGAAAATGCTTTGAACGTTTTACAAAAATTCAAGAATACACTTAAATTGACCACCCTTTTGTTATGTTGGTGGCTTTTTTTGCCCCGTTGACTTCCATTATAATGACATTTTTTGATTGTAAGGCCATGACCCCATATAATCGCGCATTCTTGATTGTTGCTGGTTTTCCCTGAGAGGTCATAATTAATAACAATTCCTTACATTTATATAGCGTTTTCTGAGCACTCAAAGCTCTTTAAACATTGGGGGGAATCTCCTCATTCACCACCAGTGTAAAGCATCCACTTGGATGATGTGACAGTGGCCATTTGGCGCCAGACCGCACACCACACACCAGTTGATTGGTGGAGAGGAGACAGAGTGATGAAGCCAATTATGATATGGGGAGGGTTAGGAGGCCATGATGGACAGAGGCCAGTAGGCAGATTAAACCCCTACTCTTTTTCAAAAGGCATCCTGGGATTTTTAATGATCACAGAGAGTCAGGACATCGGTTTAATGTCTCATCCAAAAGATGGCGCTCACTGAGCAGTATAGAGTCCTGTCACTATACTGGGGCATTAGGACCCACACAGACTAGTTGGGCGCCCAACTGCTGGCTAACAACACTTCCGGCAGCAACTTAGCTTTCCCATGTGGTCTCCCATACAGGTACTGACTGGGCACAGCCCTGCTTAGCTTCAGGGGGTGACCATGTGAGAGTTGCAGAGAGCTAGCTGCCGGTAACAAAAGGTAACAAGAGGTAACCAAATGTCAAGATGTAACATTTTTAATTTTTACTGTTGATCATCAGTTGCAGTGCAAGAAAAAGCTTACTTTCTGCTTCTATATGGAGTATAATTTGTGTGCGTGTATGTGTGTGTGTGTGTGTGTGTGTGTGTGTGTCTGTGTGTGTGAGTGAGAGAGACTTATCTTGATATGCCTGAGAAAACCAGCAGCTCAGCTTTTAGAACATAGTATAAATAGTAAGTGTATTTATGCACACGCACTATAATCCGCTGTTTTACTCCATAGAACTCCATATAAAAGCTGGAAGCTTTTTTGCACAGGCCTATCTAAAGAGTTAACTGCCAACTAATGATCACCAGTATAAAAAAATTAAGTTTTACCTCTTCCCAACAGGGAAAAACACCAACAATCAAGAATGCATGTTTATATGGTGTCATTGCCTTGCAATTAAAAAATGTCATCATAATGGAAGTCAATGGGGCAAAAACCGCCAGGAACATAATGAAAGGGTGGTCAATTTAAACAATACACAAGGGTAAAGGTGAAAAGCTGGGATATCACACACAAAACGTATCCAATGAGCCAACGAATATAAAATTGTCATTTCCTGACAAACTGTTACCAACTATCAAAAAGAAAAATTGAATTTACTGCTGTAGGAGAAGTTACTTTGAGTCTTTTTTCCTTCTATCATAAATTACGTTTGCCTCATAAGATAAAGATGCAATAAACGTGCGGTGGCTTTTGGAGTCGTGAGATCTCTCATTGGGATCGCAGACACCCTGTTTTTTCATCTCAAAAATGTTGGCAAACTTCGACATATGCTATCAATGTCTGATGCGGAAAAGCTAATTCATGCTTTCATGACCTCTCGATGAGATTATTGTAATGCGTTACTAGGTGGTTGCCCTGTTGGCCTAATTAACAAACTTCAGCTAGATCAAAATTCAGCTGCTAGAGTGATTTCTAGAACAAAGAAATATAATCATTATACTCTCGTTCGTTCATCATTGCATTGGCTCCCTATTAAATATCGTATAAATTAAAAAAATTTATTGACTACCTACAAAGCCCTAAACGGCTTAGTTCCCCAGTATTTAAGGGAGCTCCTGGTGTATTATAGCCCATTACATCCTCTATGCTCAATTAATTCTGGACAATTGACTATTCCCAAAATATCAAAATCAACTGTAGGTGGTAGATCTTTCTCATATCTGGCACCTAAACTCTGGAACAGCTTTCCTAGCACAGTTTGGGAAGCAGACACACTCCGTCAGTTTAAAACTAGAATAAAGACACATCTCTTTGCGCTAGCATACACACAAAACACAAATACTGTTGAAATCCAAATCCTCTAAAGGATTTTTAGTCTGCATTATTTAGGGCAACCGGAGCCGGGAACACTTCCCAAAAGACATTATAATTTGGCCGGCATCTGTGCTTATGTTAGTCTATTTTTATTATTCCCGAGGTTTCCATAATCCTGGACCAGGCCGTATCCTGAGCAGCTGCTGAGGTGGTCATGGAGGAGTGGAGAACTTGAGACTGATTACTGTAAGACCCCAGTGACAGATGAGTCCTTGCATTGATCCTAAAGGGCCAGCCTGCACCAGCTGGTCCCTCTCTCACCTGCAGCTTCTCCACGATGGATGTCCAGCATTCTCCAGCCTCCGGCGACTAGACTACAGCTCTGCACAAGACGTTTGGCCATAGGAGAAATGGTCGTGCCCAACTGAGCCTGGTTTCTCTCAAGGTTTTTTATCCTTCACTTTCGCCAATTGGTGAAGTTTGTTTCTCGCCACTGGCTTGCATGGTTCGGAACGTGTGGAGCTGCGCATCGATGGATTTGCTCTTTAGTGTTTGGACTTTCAGCAGTGAATATTAAACCACACTGACCTAAACTAAACAGTTCTTTTTATGCTAATTTTAAAAATGTATGCATATCTTGGCGTTTCCATTAAGCATTTTCTTATGCAATATTCCAAAATGTGCATAAAAAATGGTGGGTGGAAACAGCTGTTGCCATACAGTTTGCAGGGGGAAAGAGAATGTGTTGCCATGTGGTTGCTGTGGGTGGAGTGAGGGGATTTTAGTTGATGTTGTGGGTGGATATAGGGGTGGATATAGGGCATAATTTTTTGTTGGAGTGAGGGCATTGGTATGTTGTTAAAAGAGGTGAAGTTGGGGTGTTGTGGTTGCTATGGGTAGATTAAGGGTGTTGTTATTATGCGATTGCTATAGGTGGAGTGAAGGTAGTGATATGTAGATGCAGCAGGTGGAGGTGGAGTGGGTAAAGTAAAGTCAGGGGATTGCTATATTGCTGCTTTGGGTGGACTTAAGGTATTGCTATGCATGTAAAATTGGTGTAGCCAGGGCATTGTGGTTGGAGTGAGGTCATTGTTATGCAGTTTCTATTGGTGGAGCCAGGGTGTTGTGGTCTCTGTGGGTAGAGTGAGGGTGTTAAGTGATTGCTTTAGGTGGAGTAAGGGCAGTTGCAATAGGTAAAGTGAAATTGTACGAGATTCCTGTGGGTGGAGCAAGGGGTTTGCTACAGTACTGCATTTGAATGTATATGAATAAGTTCAATCAGTACTTTAATGTCAAAAATAAAATTAGGAAACTATGATATGCCTGATCAAACTAGCTCAATGTGCTGAGCATTGCATTGCAAATTCTGAGGATGGGCGGCACGGTGGCTTAGTGGTTAGCACTGTCATCTCACAGCACGAAGGTCGCTGGTTCGAGTCCTGGCTGGGTCAGTTTGCATGTTCTCCCCATGTTCGCGTGGGTTTCCTCCGGGTGCTCCGGTTTCCACCACTGTCTGAAGACATGCAGTACAGGTGAACTGAATAAACTAAATTGACTAATTAATTGTAACTAATTACTGTAATTAATTATTTATTGTAGTGTGTGAATGAGTGTGTATGGATGTTACCTAGTACTGGGTTGCAGCTGGAAGGGCATCCACTATGTAAAGCATATGCTGGATAGGTTGGTGGTTCATTCCACTGTGTTTATTCCTGATGAATAAAGGGACTAAGCCAAAGGAAAATAAATGAATGAATGAATGAATGAGAAACTATGATATTCTTTGATGTTAAAGGGATAGTTCACCCAAAAAAATGTAAAACTACCTTACCATTTACTCTTTCTCTTTTCGGTTTTAAAGAGAGAAAGGTTTGCATGAAAGGGGGAGTTTCATTAAACGAACTACTGTACAGCTGATTTACAGACGGAGGGGAGATGGACAGCGATTCGAGCAGATAGAGCAGCATTTACAGATCTGAGAGCTGTTTGGAAGTGGGATGGAAGGAAAATAGTAGAGTAAAAGTACAGATACTGCACTAATAATGTACTCAAGTCAAAGTAAAAGTACACATTTTTAAAACTACTTAGTAAATAACAATTCCTTAGAAAACTCCCAGCAGGCACAGGATGTCAACAGATTCACATTGTACCCCAACATCGTGGGACGTTGCATTTGGTTTGTAAATGAAATGTCCAACGTCCAACCTAAATAACCAAATATCAACGTCTAATGATGTTACAGATCAACGTTGTGTGGATGTTACAACTATGATGTCTATCAGACCTTGGATTTTTTTTTGCCATACCTGATGAATAAATGACAGTATTTGACAACAATATGACGTAGGTTTAAGATGTTGGCTTGACATTGGATTGTGGTCACTTTCCAACACAACCTAAAATCAACCAAATATCAACGTTATTTGACGTCGTTATTGGACGTCAAAATAACGTTGTCCTTAGACACTGGCTAGACATTGAATTTTGGTCACCTGACATCACAACCTAAATTCATTCATTCATTTTATTTTCGGCTTAGTCCCTTTATTAATCTGGGGTCGCCACAGCGGAATGAACCTCCAACTTATCCAGCACATGTTTTATGCAGCGGATGTCCTTTCAGCTGCAACCCATTACTGGGAAACATCCATACACACTCATTCACACATATACACTACGGCCAATTTAGCCTACCCAATTCACCTGTAACGCATGGTTCCCCTTCATAGGGAACTCCAACGTGTGTCTTAAACAGACTTTGGGAGTACTTCAGACGACCAATCGCTTCTGATAATAAGAAAACGGGCCAATGAAATGCCAATTGAATTGGCGGAGCTGAGCTCCACAGCTGTGGCTGATGAGCTCATCAGGGCTATATAAGCCAGCTGCTGGAGTCAGATCCTCAGAATTGTTGCTTCAGAGCCGATCGTGAGCTGAACAACTTCTGCTGAGCTGACTTCCAGAGAAGGAAGCCTTACCTTCACCAGTGCGGAAGCAAGACGTGCGAGTGGCGGGCTGGGTTTCCCGTCCTCTGGGCGTTTCGCTGGTGATCTAAAAGAGATTTTCCTAAGAGAGCAACACAGTCAATCAACACGTCTTTTTCAAGACGCTGTTCTGACTGTGCGTTTCTGGATGCGGTGGTTCCTATCTCCGGATGATGGGCACGGGTATCGCATGACAGGTCTGGGGGTCCAGCATGTCGGTGCGGTGCCCGCGGACAGCTTATGCTCTCACTGCGAGGGCGTGGTTGTTGCATTGCTGAGATCGCGGCTTCGGCCACCCCCGTTGCTCCCCGTGAAAGCGGTTAGCACGCGGGCAGATCTGAGGATCACAGTGGGGGTTTATCCGTCGCCTCCGGGCCCGCGGACCCCCCACTCCTCCACAGCGTGCCCCATCCAAGCTTCGGGCGGTTGTACGGTTCATCCCCCGGGATGCCCGCGCCTCCGCCTGATGACACCGGAGATCAAAGGTCCATCGCGACATCGGAGGGCGAGCTGTTATGCTCGGATGACAGACTGGGCTCGCTTCCATCCCACGGGGTGCAATGCGCAGTCACGGTTCTCGAATCAGACGTAACAACTGCGCTTCCTGGGCTGCTTCGGCAGTGCGGCTGGAGATGGCTTGTCCCCCAGTCTCACCGCCGGACCGACTAGAGGGTGTGACGTGCGGGCTGTTCTAAGATTAATCTTCCAGCCCCCGTCCCCTTCTTCCCAGGGGCGCACAGTGAGCACACGCTGGCATAGAGGGCGTTTTTCTCTGCCCGGTTCACGTGCGTTTCCGCCTTCACCTCCCTTAAAGGCGAGGCGGCCAGTGGGTACGAAGCTATTTCCTCAGGTGGTGGGCGCCGCCACCTGGAGGGGTAAGCTGAGACCCCCGTCTAAGGCGGGTGGGTTATCTGTGTCTATCAAGGCCAGAGCCCACACCGCTGCGGGCCATGCCGCTTCTGCCGTGCCCCACGGCCTCCTGGCTGTGCTGCACAGGGGCGGTTCTTCCCCAGGATTATGCGTAAGCATCTCACGGCGATCGACTATGCTCTCATGACATTCAAGTCGGCCGTCCGTGCCCTGGGGAAGACGATGGCCACATAGTGGTCCGGAAATGCCACCCTGGCTTGCCCTGTAGATATGCGCCGCGCTGACAAAGTACGCTTTCTTAGTGTGCTCATATCCCAGGCAGGCCTTCTCGGCGACACCATCGGGGATTTTACCCAGGAATCCTCAGTGGTGAAAGATCAGCGGTGCGCGATGGAGCAGGTCATCTCTTGGTGGGCTCTCCCCATCAGACCTGTCCGCGCTGGCTGCTCCTCGCCGAGTGCGCTCTTACCGCCCGCGGGGAGTTGACGCTCCCGTCACAGGTCGCCGTTAAGTCCAATAACTGGACTGCGAAGCGAACCTGAGGCGGGCCACTTGGAGAGGAGGAGAACCGTTCTTTCCCCGGTGGAGGCCGGGGCTCCCCCGCGAATGTATAATGAGTAGCGATCCGAAAAGAGCGGCTTTTCCTCCCTCTGGGTGTGGAAGCCCAATTGCTGCCAGCATGGGACGCACTGCCTTCCAGCTCTCAGCTTTGGTGCATTTCGCCACAGGCTTGAGGGCGCCAGAGGATGAGCTCCTTTCTCGCACCTCCAGCCACTCCGCGGGATCCTGGGAGTAAGGTAAGAGTCAATCTCTTATTTTCACCTCTTCCTCGGGACGCTCTGCTTCCCGGGATGAGCACTCCCCATCCCGAAGCTGCCCCTCCGCGGGTACGTCAGCGATCGTTCCGGGTATGCTGCTAGTTAGCGGGCTCTGTCAGTCTGGTTAGCGCTGCTCAGCCCGCGCAGTAGCTCAGGGGGACGGTCAGACTCGGCTTTGCGTTTCAATTCGCTGTTGGCCTCCCGAGTGCACGAGTGTGTATTTAAGCGATCATCACTATGCCACTCCCTGTCTCGCGTGAGAAGATTATTATCCTCCTGGCGAAGGATATAATCAAGCCAGTCCTCCAGCCGAGATGAAGAGCGGGTTACGCCCCCCTTCATCGTATCCAGAAAGCGGTGGGTTATACCAATCCTATCTGCGTGTTTTGATCTGTCATCTGTTCAGGATGTCTATCAAGATGCTCATGCAGAAACGCATCCCCCAGTGCGTCCGTCCATGGGATTGGTTGCAGCTATAGACCTGAAGGACGCTCGCTCCATGTCTCGCTCTCTCCCTCCTTATACTGTGATTTTTTTTTTCCGGTGTTCGACGGGGGGCCGAACAGGGTGGCAACAGTCCTCCCATTCGGGCTGTCCCTGTTTCCATGCGTGGAGGATGCCCTGTGCGTCTTAGCGCACGCGCATCTGCATTTTTTGATTATTCATTGACTATTTTTAGATCTCTGAACTGATCGATTATGCACAGGGACCTGGTGCTCCGGCACCTCAGCCTGTTTGGGTTTTGGGTCAACCGAGTATGAGCGGGCTCTCCCCCGGGCAGAGCTTCTCTCATCTCGAGTTGGAGCTGGACTCGGTCTGCATCACAGTGCGCTCTTAGCGCGCTGGGCTAGCGCTGTCCTGTCTGATTAATTCGGCAGTTATATTGGTCTCACTGAAATTATTCAGAGGCTCCTGGGGCATATGACATTTGTAGCCGCTATCACGCTGCTCAATTGTTCATATGAGACTAATTCATCGCTGGCTTCGCGATCGGGTCCCCAGATGGGCATGGCACGCGGAGAGGCACCAGGTTTACGTCACCACGCTGTGTCTCCGCACCTTCAGCCCCTGGATGGATCTTGCCTTCTACGGGCCTGAGTGCCCTTAGAACAAGTATCCAGTGATGCTGTCATCTTGACAGATGTTTCCAGTATGGGCTGGCGGGCTGTGTGTATCGAGCATGCAGCTGCAGGTTCGTAAACCGGACCCAGGTTGCATTGGCATTTCAACTGCCTGGAGCTGTTGGCATTGATTTTCACTCTCCGCCGGTCACTACCGAAGCGGGAGGGGAAACGCGTGTTGGTTAGGACGGCCAGCATGGCTGCGATGGCATACATCAACCGTTCGGGCGGTGTTCGCCACCTCAGCATGTCTCAGTTCGCTCGCCATCCGCTCCTCCGGAGTCTTGCGGCTAAATAGCTGCGCGCCGTTCATATCCTGTACAAGCTCTCCATGCCAGCTACAAGCTCTCAGGACTGCTATGTTTCAGGAGAACGGAGACTCCACCCCGGCACGTTCCAGCTGTTATGGGCACGCTTCAGAGAAGCCCAGGTCATCCTGCTGTTTCTCCCGAGCGGCCCTTCGCTGGCTGCCTTTTCTGCTCCGCACAAAGGCGCTGGCTCTCAGCTGGCCCCGGGTTACGCAATATGCGTTCTTTCCCCAGTGAGCCTGCTCGCACAGACACTACTTACACTGTGCAAAGTTGGGGAGACGAGGAGCGGGTCTTGCTCGTTGCGCCTCTCTGGCCCAACCGGACCCGAGTTTTCAGAACTCACACTCCTCGTGATGGCCCTCCCTGATGAATTCCCCGGAAAAAGCACTTCCTTTTTCTGGGACGGGCACCCCCTGGCACCCGTGCAGGGCTCTGAAGCCTCTTTGGAGGGTTTCCAGACAGAGCGCGGTGGACTTAGGTGACTTATCAGTGTGATAGTTAACACCGTCACTACAGGCTAGAGCGCCTTATTAGGTATGCCTATGTTCTGCAGTGGAGTCTATTCGTTGTGTGGGAATTCTCTCTGAGAAAACCCCCGGACATGCCAGATTAGTGTTGTGTTTTCTTCCTTCAGGATAGCTGGAGCGCTGGCTGTCTCCCTCCACACTGAAGGTTTGGCGTGTGATCATCCGCGTTTTTAATGTGGATGATAGCGCGCTGGGAAAGCATAACCTCTTCAGCCGGTTTCTCAGAGGCGCGTGGCGCGTGATGATAATCCATCCCTGCCCCCTCTCTCACCCTCTTGGGATCTGTCTAGCCCTAGCAGTTATGATTAGGTCCGTTGAGCCACTCGATCAGTATATATACGTTCTGTCCCTTTAGGCAGCTCTGCTGATCGCGTTGGTATCAGGAGGGTTAAGATTCCGGTGGCATTTTCGGTCAGCGAATTGTGCCAGTAATTGGGCCGACCTACTCTCACGTTTAAATACCTGAGACCTCGGTTCACCTTGTGCCAAGGCTTCTACCACCCCCCTTTTTTTTATTAGGTGGTGAGCCTGCAAGCGCTGCCTGCGGAGGAGGCAGACTCAGCCTTTTCATTGCTATGTCCGCGCACTGCGCTTAACGTGACATGTAAGCATACGCAGCTCTTTTCTGTTATGATCAGCAGAAGGGAAGTGCTGTATTAAAATAGAGGTTGGTCCATTTTTTAATTTATGCCATCACCCTCGCTTCATGTGCCAGGGCGAGCTGTGTTCCCCGGGAGAGAGAGCACACTTAATAATAATAATAATATAATAAGCGGTGCCTCCTTTTCGGCGTGAGTAAACAGCGCCTCTTAACAGATCATGTCGAGCTGCTGGCTGGGCGACACCTAACACATTATCGAGATTATTTCTCGAGTGGATTCACTTTCCTCCTGGTTACTGGTTACCCCAGTCAATCGAGAGGAAATTAAGCTCGGTGTCAATAAACGCTTGCTGCGCCAGGCTACCTAACCCGGAGATGCGTGCGCATTTTCTATTCTACTAGTAAGTTTCCCTTTTCAGGCGAACCCTAGAGAATTCCTCCGAGGCCCCCAGCACCTGACTCAGCGGAGGAGTCGAGTGCTTGGCTCAGTGTGTAGTCTGGTACGCCCATCTGGTCTACCCGCATACTGAGGTTCGGTGCCAGCTATGTGCATTCCCCTGTCTAGGTGATGCCATATGCATTATCCACCATGGTGTGTTCCCCCTATTCAGGCGGACCCATGTCTTCCCTAACCGCTAACCAGCTTATCATATGTAGCACTCCCCCTCAATAGGGCTAGTCCATATGCTCTCTTACCATCAAGTCTCCCCCTCCGGGTAGCAGGTGGTCTCCGCAGCGTCCTCCCCCTTTGGGGACTGGCACGCTTTCCCAACGTACTGTCGTATCTCTAAAATCCCTAGTCTATATTAGCTAGGTAAAAGCACAATTACGACCCCCGATCTAAATTGTATTATTCCCATGTAATGGTAATTTTGGGCCTAGGGGACGTTGGAAGGTTGCGCTTTTGGTGTTGTCAGTGCGCCCACGCATTGCTTGGCAAACTGCACATCAGGAGCGTGACGGGCTTAGCTGCTGTGGCGCTTTCCAGAACATCTCCCAAAGTCTGTTTAAGACACACGTTGGAGTTCCCTATGAAGGGGAACGTCTGGTTACGTCCGTAACCCTCGTTCCCCGAATAAGGGAACGGAGACGTGTGTCTCCACTGCCACAGCACCTAAGTCTCCAGCTGGGAGCTGAGTGATCGGCTCTTCAGCAGGCAATTCTGAGGATCTGACTCCAGCAGCTGGCTTATATAGCCCTGATGAGCTCATCAGCCACAGCTGTGGAGCTCAGCTCTGCCAATTCAATTGGCATTTCATTGGCCCGTTTTCTTATTATCAGAAGCGATTGGTCGTCTGAAGTACTCCCAAAGTCTGTTTAAGACACACGTTGGAGTTCCCTTATTCGGGGAACGAGGGTTACGGACGTAACCAGACGTTTTGGACTTGTGGGGGAAAAAAGAGCTCTCAGAGGAAACCCACACGAAAGCAGGGAGAACTGTGAGAACTGTGAAGCGAACATGCTACCCATTGCACCACTTTGCAGCCCTCACAACCTAAATCTAACCTAATATTAACGTTTTATGATGTTTTGTGCCTGCTGAGACTACTCAGTTAGTCATTTGAGTATTTGTAGTTTGTTACTTTACACCACTGTTTAAAATATAAATCTTTTACAGTTTTTCTCAGTCTCTTTGGTGCATTTCTCACAACACTATTTACATTTGCACAACAGTTAATGCATTTCTCAAAACAATTAGTACAAACTGCAAAACCTAGTTGATAACCTGCAAAAGCGTGTCACTTGCTCAAAATGGAGAGCTCATTCCTCAAAAGCAAGTATTCATGTCAATGAAAGTGTCAGTGTCATCAAAATGCAATGTCCTGACACCATTGTTTATGAACAAGATAGTCAAATGGCTTTATCATGTTTTCATTATGACACTTTTACTCTAATTTTTTTCAATGCAAAAAAGTCAGATTTTGGTGACACTTCCTGAAAATGATCAAGACAGCACTATATAAACTACACAGCCATTTGAAAACTACAGTAAAGTTAGACATTACTGCATTTAGTGAGGTATCTGAGTACAAGACACTGAATATGTATGTTTGCATTTTTACTCCATTTGCTCTTTGCCATTCTAATTTATTCACAGCATTGTGCAAAAGAATAAATACACCCTTATTTACAACAAACATAAACTCCCTTTAGGTAGAGCTGTGCACAGCTGTAAACAATATTGCAGTACATATTAGAACTGAACCTACAATAAACACAGGTCTGTAAATCATTCATGAAATTGTTCAGTTTAGAAGACATTTTCAGGGAAAAAAAAAGATTGAAATTTTTTATAAACTTTGCTTGACAGATTTTAACGACCAGTTCAACATTTTTGTATGTAATGACTCAAGTAATGACAAGAGGACTTTTTGTTGTTTGCTTTGACCTAGTTAAAGAAACTACGATCCACACCATTTTTATCATCACTATCCTAGCAGAGCAGAACATATGTCTTGCAAATGTGTAAACTCTTTCTCCTATATGCTTTAGCCTATTGCCCATGCCGTTTGTTGTCTTTCTAATTGGGCTATCAAATTTGCCTTTTTGCAAAGAATTGGATCCTAAATAAGAAATGCTTTGAATAAATTTAAATTGAATTCATGACAATTTTTTCAAACTGTGGCTGAAAACTGAAATACTGTTAAAAAACAAAACAGACAAAAATAATAAAATACTGTAAATACTATAGAGAAAACACATGTAAACCAAAATACAGTCAATCAATCAGAGTAGAAGACATATTGATCTCTTCCATCCATGCTGGCAAAGAACAACACAGACCGGCCACCTTTTTTTATAAGGTTTGCAGACTAATTGAAGATTTGTGTGAAGGAGTGTCAAACCAGTGCTTCAATGATTTCATACTAATCTTGATAGTTTCTAATAGTTAGGAATAGATGGTTTCTGTTTGGTGACCATAGCTAAAACAACGTTTGCACTGCTTGAATAACATCTGTGTTAACTGTTTTGCAAAATGGTGGGGAAAATGTGTCAACCCATTGAGAAAGGGTTTACACATTTGCAAGACATGTTTTCTGCTTTGTTGGGATAGTGATGATAAAAATGGAGTGGATCCTAGTTTCTTTAACCAAGTCAAAGCAAACAAGAAAAACTGTAAATGTTTTGACACTGTTAGAGCATTTTGCAAGCAAAATGTGTCATTTACACCATGAGCGCTGCTGTTTAGGCCTGTGTGTTAACTGTTTTGTAAATGCTGAGCTACAACTGCATCAAAGCAATCAAGAAAAACTGCAGTACAAAACTAATGGAATGACTGTTTAGCATTCACACGTTTAGTTCATTTTGACTGACATGACATAAGCAAATGATAATGTTTAGGGCTTTACATTAACACCCACCAACCCGCCAAATGTGGGTAGTTTTCAGCTTTGGCTGGTTAGACAGACACTCTTACTAGCCGCTTTGACTGGTTGAAGATTATTTTTAAATAATAGTTATCTTAAAAGCTGGGTTCGACAATAAGAATGGCCCAATATGTGTGCAAATGTCATCTTAGAATCGAGAAGCTGTATGACTGACAAAAATTGCATTTGAAAAAGAAAGCAGGTGAATACAGAATGAGAGGATGATCACTCGCGTGCACAGGTGATTTGATGCGAGCTCCTGTTTCCTGGTGGAAGCAACCGTGCCTGGAAACGCAACTGCTGCGATCGGTTCTGTTTGAAATAGAGTAGACTAAAAGTGATGCTCATGCACCCACAATCCTGCTGCTTCCAACAGTTTGGGATGTTTTTAAAATGTGTCTTTTTGTAAGCAACAGCAGCAGCAGTTGCCGGTTTTGTTTGAACTATTCTTTGTACAGAACAGATTATGGGCCTAACATTACCCGTGTGCACTTGATCATCCTTAATTTTGTTAATAGGATTCCCCATGTATGTGTTGTTAACTAGTAATCTGAGAGACCTTTAGCTTGGACAGACTAGGCATAATGCATAGTTTCAGATACATGGCAATAAATGTTTTTTAAATGTAAATGTTTTTTTTAAGAAAGGTTTTGTTGAATAAAAATAGCATGTACACACCTATATTTGCATGTTTTGACATATTATTTAACATTTGTGGCTTAGAAATTATTTTGTATTTATTTTTAGTGTGGTCAGAAATAAGTGTGTTGAGCCTTGAAAAGTCCTGTGAATTAAAAAGGAAATTGCAACGTGACACTATGAAAGCTCAACTCATTTACTCATGCACATTGAGCAAGTTCATATACACACAAAAAAAGTTAAATGAATGAGAAGGCATGTTGACATAACACAAAGTCTAAATAAAGTAATTTTAGCATGCCAAAGTCAAATTTATGCATATAGAAAATATTTTCCCAACAACAAAATTGTGGCTAGTGAAAATGGTGAGTGGCTAGTAATGGTGGAAAACTACTAGCCACAGTGGCTGGTGATCAAAAAAGTTAATGTCAAGCTCTGATAATGTTATAAATCAGCAGAGAGAAAGAATCTGAAGCATGTCCAAAAGCATTTGCAATTTGCTGGAAGGAATGAGAAACTGCTACTATGATGTGCACAAATGACTGATTGTTTTGAGAAATGCATTAACTGTTGTGCAAATGTAAATAGTGTTGTGAGAAATGCACCAAAGCCACTGAGAAAATATGTAAAACCTTAAAAATGATCCATAGTGTAACTTTTTAGCTAAGTATTTTGCTGAATAAAAGTATTAATTTCTTCAGAAACAAAAAATTGGCAGCGTATGCTTGACTTGGCAACCTGCTCTAATTAATCCGGCCACACAGGGACCTGGTCAAAAAAAAAAGAAGAAGCTAAAACATCTTAAAGATTTCCAATTGTAAAGAGTGTCTGTTCTGATCAGCAGTTACAGGCATTCAGCTGACAGACTGAAGCACTAATGGCAGGCCTGAGAACTCTCTTTTATGTCTTAATAAACCCCCATCTATCTCTCTTTCTCTGTTTTTCTCTTGCCACCAATGAGAGACGATGCTTTTTCTCTGTCTGAGGAAGGCTCTGCCCACAGAGGATCAGCTTCCTGTCAGTGGCTCTGTCTCTTAATGAGTGGGACTTCACATAACCTTCAAACTGGGCCGCGGAGCCGCCCCAACGCCTGACAGCTTGGCCCGTCTCCCCTCGCACCAATAAATGTCAAGCACTGATCTCTCTCTCTCTCTCCATCTCTTCCATCGCCTTGCTCGCTCGCTCTTAACGGGGGTCCCATAAATCTAACTGGCCCTTTTCTCCTAGGTCTGGAGTCGGAGGTCTGAAAAATGACAGTTCCTCGGCGCTCATTTTTATTCTTTATTTCATCTCCTTCCCGTCTATCCTCCCGACCTGTATTTAAAGCACTGATACAACGTCCATGTGAGCGTTTGCCTATAGGGCTCGGGGTGTGGAGAGAGCGGCTTCATAACTCACCTTAGATTAACAGAGAGAACGACCGCAGGAGAGAGGGAGAAAGAGAGGCAGAAGTAAAGAAATTGAATGGGTTATGGGGTTATTTGAAGGGCACCGCTGCGGCTTTGTCATTCTCAATGTGATCTTTGGCATCAATTTCTTATTACATAATACATCACAATTATCCGAAGCAGAGGGTCTGTTTGTGGTCGAGGGTGTTTACGAAACACGGCGAAGGGTTATGGTTGGTTCTGTGTCTCTTCATTATGGATCAGGGTGAGCTTCATGTGAGCATCAGTGTGTCTAAAGGCCGCTTGAAGTGAGCACTATAAAGGGCATAAGTGTGTGTGTGTGTGTGTGTGTGTGTGTGTGTGTGTGTGTGAGCCACTGCCACCAAAAGCTGTAACTTAATGTAACTTTTTGTGAAATCAGAATTCATGTTTATAGATGTTAAATAGGGAGGCATTGAAATGGAATTTTTGACAATAATAATAATGATAATAATAATAATGATACCGATAACTTTTTAGATTTAGAGTCTGGTAGACGAAACATTAGCCAATAAATATTAATGTAAATTTTTCTACATGACTGCAAAAACAATAGTGAACGACTGACTCAAATGAAATTGAAAACTAAAACCGTATGATTTTGTTAGCGCACATTGCTAGTTATGTGGTGAACAATTCATCTATGCATGTCATTAAGAAAAAAAATAGTTTGGCCTTGTAATCTAGAATCTAATATCTGAGGTATTGGGCGTGGCTTACATACTTAACCACACCCCTGAAACTGTCAGTTTTGACAACAAACAGAAATGGTGAGGAGGTGCGTTCGACATGAAGAGCGGCTGCAGTCAACAAGATTAGTTGATCGCAGAGGAGGGCGGAGTTGAAAACGAAGCTGTCAAGCTGAACACTTCGGGGCTCAAAGTTGCTGCTGTCATGATGACCGATCACATGGCATGATCATTTATTTATTTATTTATTGCAATAACTACAAAAGATTTACAGTACAAATAAAGCAGACTACAGTCTCTACAAACTATAGTTCATTTTTAAACAAGGGAATTATGACTTCAATTTAAAGGGGTGGTCCACTACGATATTATATTTGAAACTTTAGTTGATGTGTAATGTAAATGTGTGAACATAAACAACATCTCTGAATTTAATACGTTCATAGTTCAATGCAAAGGGAGATATTGTCTTTTACAGAGTTAGCTTAGCAAAGCCTACAGCCAACAAAGTTTGGGGACTACGAAAAAACACATCTGGGTTAATGATGTCATAAACCCTTCAGGTTACCTGCATTCACCCTGCGCAGCGAAGGGGTGTGGCCAGATGTGCTGTAATGTTATAACAGAGACGCTTCCAGGTGATGTGGAGCTGATCCGCGAATCACAGCACAATATGTTAGCTGACCAATCAGAGGGCGGACTTTCGGAGGACCTGGGAAATATAATAGTCGTTTTCATGTTAGCTGAGTAGCAGTATATAAGCAAAGATATATGAAAAATAACATGATTTTTTTACAAATGAAGCATGAGCACACATTGCTTTGCATCTTATAAACACAACCAAGCCTTAAAAATACACTCTGGACCATCCCTTTAAGTAGCCTATATAACAAACGCATGGGAAATAAGGGGAAAACGAGAAAGCACATAAAAATGAAATAATTATCCACGAACAGGCCTATTAAACACAAAACAATAAGCACAAATTTTAGGAGTTTAAACAGCACTCTTTAGGCTACTAGATGTTGAATGGTATGTCAATACTGTTCAATTTCTTGTTTGAATATGCTAAAAAGGGGTTTACATTTATTAATATAAAACTTTCCCATATATATCAGTGTAAGAAACCAAAGACAAGGCACTTTAAAAAAGCACTTTAATCCAAAAAGACTGAACGAAAGAAGCAAAATAAATGAGCCACACTTAGAAATTTCCCATAAAGAGCAGGTACATCAATCTCACTTTTAACATTTCTGCATAAACGGTTTGACAGTAAATACATATTTTTATAATCATATATTTTTATATTTAATAAAATATTTTTTGTACTTAATTTGTTAAGAAACCTTTATAGGGGTGTCAGGATCAATGATGATAATTATTTTATTACAAGTCTGTAAGACTTATTTGAGTTACAGTTTTTCTCAGTCTCTTTGGTGCATTTCTCACAACACTATTTACATTTGCACAACAGTTAATGCATTTCTCAAAACAATTAGTACAAACTGCAAAACCTAGTTGATAACCTGCAAAAGCGTGTCACTTGTTAAAATGGAGAGCTCATTCCTCAAAAGCAAGTATTCATGTCAATGAAACTGTCAGTGTCATCAAGATGAAAAGTCCTGACATCATTGTTTATGAACAAGATAGTCAAATGGCTTTGTCATGTTTTCATTATGACACTTTACTCTGTACATTTTGTCCAGTGCAAAAAAGTCAGATTTTTTGAGCATATACTCAATTATATGCATATACTATAGCATATACTATATACTATTTGCGGAGCCATTTGAAAACTACAGTAAAGTTAGACATCACTGCATTTAGTGAGGTATCTGAGTACAAGACACTGAATATGTATGTTTCACATTTTTACTGCAGATGCTCTTTACAATTAAAATTTATTCACAGAATTGTGCAAAAGAATAAATACACCCTTATTTACAACAAACATAAACTTCCTTTAGGTAGAGCTGTGCACAACTAAACAATATTGCAGTACATATTAGAACTGAACATACAACATACACAGGTCTGTAAATCATTCATCAAATTGTTCAATTTAGAAAACATTTTCAGAAAAAAAGATTTTTTTTTTATAAAATGAGCTTGACAGATTTTGACAACTAGTTCAACATTTGTGTATTTAATGACTTAAGTAATGAAATGAGGACTATTAGTTTTATATGGAATGACTGTTCAGCATTCACAGGTTTAGTTAATTTTGACTGACATGACATAAGCAAATGATAATGTTGCAAACAGCAGAGAGTTGTATGAAAGCAATTGATGCATGTCCAAAAGCATTTGCAATTTGCTGGAAGGAATGAGAAACTGCTACTATGATGTGCGCAAATGACTAATTGTTTTGAGAAATGCATTAACTGTTGTGCAAATGTAAATAGTGTTGTGAGAAATGCACCACTGAGAAAAACTGTTATTTTATCTTCAGGTTATTTACTAAAATACATAATTTAAATCATTTATGGAGCTGAATACAGCAGTCTGTGTAAAAAAGGCTGAATAAACCTGTGCAATCAATTGAGCCTTTATAAACTAATTATTTAACAAAAGATCATTACTGCAGTAAACATTTGTAGTCTTTTAATAAGCATGATATATACAAGATAGAGATGGCATAAAAAGTTAATTGTTTTTTTTAACTTTGTGAGATGCAATTTGTCCAATAATAAACCCGAAACAGATGTGGTTGTTGTCATACGGTAATCTCAGCCAATCGTGTAATATCGGTGTCGTCAACGCAGCTCCTGCAGTCACTCTTTAGAAGCTGCACTGTCTGAATCAATCGTTGATCTTGGAGTGCTGTCACGGTACTTTGATGCCACGTGTGACAGTCACATGGCGTCGGTGCAGCATCAATTCGGACAAAATTTTTAACTGGCATGCACCGCTTTAAGACAGATTTCGATCGATCTGCATGAAGTCGAACGCAACTAATAACTCTCCAAAAACCCTTTTGAATGAAATGCCTACTTTACTGCATCCAATCAGCTTGCAGTAGAAAAAACATGCCCCACCCACTGTTTTTTTTTTTTTATTTATTTAATCTTCTGTTTCACTAGGAATTGCATCACAATATGAAAAAAAACACAGCTTCATTTTCATGCAGACTTTAACTTCAGAAAAGTTTGAACTGATCTTTGAACTTTATTAATCAACCATTCTTTTTTTTTATGGCTAACTTTTTTTTATCTAAATATAAATAAAATCTACTGCTTGACCTAAAAAATGCATGAATGAAGCATCCAAATCACTGAACATTAACATGAATCAAAATATCATTGATTCATTTTCCTTTGGCTAAGTCTCTATTTCAGAGGTTGCTACAGCGGAATTACATATAATAATAATAATAATAATAATAATAATAATAATAATAATAATAATAATAATAATAATAATAA
>CAIGQZ010032287.1:9910835-9921642 GCA_903798205.1 Danio tinwini
AATAATAATAATAATAATAATAATAATAATAATAATAATAATAATAACAACTAAAATAAATAAGTTATTAATTATTATACGTATAAATTACTTATAGCTTTAAAAATTGCTATATATTTATCTACAGAAACTATAAAAATTAAAACTCAAAAAAAAAAAAGTCAAGCTATTACAGTTTTTCTCAGTGGCTTTGGTGCATTTCTCACAACACTATTTACATTTGCACAACAGTTAATGCATTTCTCAAAACAATTAGACATTTGTGCACATCATAGTAGCAGTTTTTCATTCCTTCTAGCAAATTGCAAATGCTTTTGGACATGCATCAATTGCTTTTATACAACTCTCTGCTGTTTGTAACATTATAATTTGCTTATGTCATGTCAGTCAAAATGAACTATACTTGTGAATGCTGAATGGTCATTCTATATAAAACTAATAGTCCTCATTTTGTCCTCATATGTCATTACATACAAAAATGTTTGTCAAAATCTGTCAAGCTCATTTTATTTAAAAACTTAAAAAAAAAAATCTGAAAATGTTTTCTAAATTAAACAATTTGATGAATGATTTACAGACCTGTGTGTTGTAGGTTTAGTTCTAATATGTACTGCAATATTGTTTAGTTGTGCACAGCTCTACCCAAAGGGAGTTTATGTTTGTTGTAAATAAGGGTGTATTTATTCTTTTGCACAATGCTGTGAATAAATTAGAATTGTAAAGAGCATCTGCAGTAAAAATGTGAAACATACATGTTCAGTGTCTTGTACTCAGATACCTCACTAAATGCAGTGATGTCTAACTTTACTGTAGTTTTCAAATGGCTGTGTAGTTTATATAGTGCTGTCTTGGGCATATTCAGGACATGTCACCAAAATCTGACTTTTTTTGCATTGGAGAAAATGTACAGAGTAAACTGTCTTGATGAAAACATGACAAAGCCATTTGACTATCTTGTTCATAAACAATGGTGTCAGGACTTTTCATTTTGATGACACTGACATTTTCATTTACATCAATACTTGCTTTTGAGGAATGAGCTCTCCATTTTAAACAAGTGACACGCTTTTGCAGGTTATCAACTAGGTTTTGCAGTTTGTACTAATTGTTTTGAGAAATGCATTAACTGTTGTGCAAATGTAAATAGTGTTGTGAGAAATGCACCAAAGAGACTGAGAAAAACTGTAATAAAAACAGAATGCTGATAAATACTAACATTGAAAACACATTTAAAAAGTTATAATACAAATATAATAATATTTCACAATACTACAGTCTTTTAAGAAACATTTAAAAGTATTTAATTTAACAGAAAATATTTACATTTTTAGGGTGGTGCAGTGGAGTTTGCATGTTCTCCCCGTGTTGGCTTGGGTTTACTCCGTGCTCTGGTTTCCCTCACAAGTCCAAAGATATGCACTACAGGTGAATTGGGTAAGCTAAATTGTCCATAGTGTATGTGTGTGAATGAGAGTGTGTGGGTGTTTCCCAGTGATGGGTTGCAGCTAGAAGGGCATCTGCTGCATAAAACATATGCTGGATAAGTTGGTGGTTCATTAATAAAGGGACTAAGCCGAAAAGAAAATGAATGAATATTTACATTTTAACAGCCAAATAATTCAAAGTAAATAAGTTTGATTATCTGCCTGAAATGCTTTTAAAGTCTCTTTGCATAAATGCCTGCCAAATGCAAAAATAGAATATAAAAATTCATAAATGTATGAATGTATATATTCAAGGCAGTGTGGTGTGTAAATTCACACAAGCAGAGTAATTATCCTTGTGCCTTGAGCCAATAAAAGCAGGTTTCCCCAGGCCGTTTGTTTCTGTTTAAAGTGTATTATGAGTTGCCTTGAAGAAAAGCGAGAGCTGTTTACTTAAAACACATGCATCACTGTTTCAAGAGAATGTAGAGTTGCTAAACAACATTCCAGCAGTTGAGTCAGCTTTAAACACATGCTTTCATCCTAATTACTTCACTGTTTGCAAGTGCCATGAGATAAATCTATAACCTGGCCTCCCCAACAAAGAATAGCAGCCAATTACTGATAAATGTGTTTTCGGTGTAACACAGTAAACAAGTCTGAAGTGAGCATCTAATTGTGCGGGGTGGACTGGACTTTCAACTGTGCCATTTAGTTTAATGAAAAATAAGTGTTACGAGTGTGGGATGTCCACCAAATGCTTCTGATGCGGATCATTTTGTTCTAGGTTAAAAACACTAAGGTTGTGTACGGTTGTTTTCAAATAGGCTTTGCAAGATAATTAAAAGTTCCAGCAGACACACAACGTCATAAGACATTAAAGGGCACCTATTTTACCCCTCTTTTAAGATGTAATATTACTATTATGGTTCTTCTGAGTGTGCCAGTTTAGGTTCAGTTCACACAATTTAGATTTTTTTATTATGATGTATTAAAAAGTGTAATTTTGATGGCGAGTACACAGTTCGCTGTTTTACACATGTGTTGCTACACAGGAAAATTAGTTTCGACTTCCCGCCTAACTTAACAAGGGGGCGGAGCCAAGAGCTCCCACTTTGTGTATGGCAACAGATAGGCCGACAGAGATAAGCAACATGAGTGCGATGACCAGCATTCAGCTGTACATGTACGACTCGGACACAGACCAAGCAGAGAGTACAAAATCATTTGTGTCTTTGTATAGTTTTACAGCCAACTGTGTGCTTGTTTAAAGCTCCGAGTTTGTAGCCTACACCGAGACTAATAACCAAGCACACTGAATTAACTTTGACTGAAGGGCATCACACACCGGATGCACTGCAACACGGCGCGCACATGACAGTTGAAAGTATCGCACACTTGCGGCACCGGTGTGTGTTCCCTGATAGAAACTTATGTTTAATTCAGAAATGCATGCTGCTGCTTGGAGTGACGCTGCGTGTCGCAGAGCGGCGCTTCTGGTGTACGACCTGCTTGAGGCTATAACTAAGCGAACCCCCCAGTCCACACTTTCATCCGCGACACCCACCCCCTCCCTCCCGGTCCTCACTTTCATCCGCGACACCGCAAAATCCATGGTGCTGCGAGTCGTTAGTTCGTTATTTACAATGAAGGGACGTGCACGTGAGGCAAAGTCTAAGCCAGTGACATTCTTGCTGTGAGGCAATAATGCTTACCATTGGGCCTCCATGCTGCCCTGAGAAGGAAACAGGAGGAATAGGGGTGGAAGGGGGGATTCTTCAAGATGAAGATGGCTAAGGTAAGATGCTCTGGTTATTTATAGTGATTTAGGAATCGTCTGATTGGAGGATTGTGCATTAGCTAATGAGGACCAGCTGTTATCAATCATAAGTGTGTGCTCCTCTTAAAATTTGTTTATAAATAAACTTCACTTAATTTCTTCAATTCACCTACACTGCATGTTTGTTTGGACGGTGGGGGAAATCGAAGCACCCGGAGAAAACCCTCATGAACATGGAGAGAACATGCAAACTCCACACAGAAATGCCAACTGACCCAGCTGGGACGCGAACCAGCGATCATCTTGCTGTGAGGCGACAGTGCTAAACACTGAGCCACCGTTCCACCCTAGTAGCAACATCTGAGCCAAATTTACTTCCTAAATAAAATAACAATCTCCATGTAGCCTCCCGAGCAACTTCTAAACAATAAAACGTTCATTTGACAATCTTTTATATCCATTACATCCATCACAAAAAATCAACAACTCCCTCAATCCTCTCCATGGTGATTATCAGATCCATTACCACAATCCCGATATCGCCCTTGATGTCCGTCTGTCCTCATCGTCATTAAAGCTCAACATGTTCACAACGCAGCATAACAAATGAGTCTCATCACCCGGCCGCTTTCCTCAACCAATTCAACCAAACAGTGTGTGTTTTTTTTTTTAAACGCCCTCCGCGAGGGAATTACAATTATTTGTCATTTTAATTCAATCGGTCAGAAAAAAAAGAAAAAAAGACGGAGACAGGAGCCTGTGTTCGACATCATGAGCACTAATGATTCATGGTTCTGTCTCCAGGCCCGAATTAATATCTGAATGTAATTATTACTTCCTCTGCCATTAACGCACAGGCCAAATGAAATCATGTGAGTGAGGATTTCATTAATGCACTGCGAATCTTAAAAGGAAAATAATATCACAGGCAAAACCAGCACTGCAAATGAGTGTCTGGATGCTTTAAATAGACAATCTGCTGAGCATTCGGATCCGCAGAAGCTCTTAAAAATGATGAAAAGACATTTTCCTGGATGCTTCACTTACATTTAAACAAGCTTTAATAAATGGAAAACAATAGATCATGAGGTCTTTAATATAATGGAATAAGTGGAGTTAACTCATTTGAATTGGTTATACTGAAATACATAAAAGACAACATCAACTGTTTAGATTAATATGAGGTAAACTTCTAAGCAGGGTTTCCACAGGTTTCATCAAGTCAAATTTAAGTGTTTTTAAGACTCTTTAAGACCATCAAGAATTGAATTTTAGACTTATACAGGGCTAAACACTAAGGATTTTTTGTAGTAGCCCAGTTGGGCCAAAAGAATAAAAAAAATTGCAGTTATTTCCTAAGCACATATCCAACACAATCTCACAGTAATTCATAACTTTTAGATTTATGGCTAATCCGTATAAATTTGTACGATCTAATTTGTACCATTTAGTACGATTTGCTCATCACCCAATGGCGGTTGGGTTTACGGGCAGGGTTGGGTGCCACGCCTCCTTATAAAATTATGAGTCAATAATAATTGTAAATGATAATTCGTATGAGTCAACTCGTACGAATTAGTCACTAAACTGACAAAACGTTAAATACTTACGTTTCCTCGTGAGATCAGGCCGACATATCTTAATGTGTCTAGTTATATACACTTTTTTCAACATGTTTCTTTTTTAATGACAGGTTTAGCATTGTCAAAAGTATATTTATTATGAAAACAATTACAAATATATATATATATATATATATATATATATATATATATATTTATTTATTTATTTTTTTTTTTGCTTTTTGTCCAAATTAATTGAGTATAACTCCTATTCATTTAATACATTTATGTTATAAAACCTTATGTTTCATGTCTATTTATAAATATTACGCCCACTCACCATTACTTCTGCAAATAGTTTTTGTGTAAATGGAAGATCATGTAAAGGAATTATTGCTGTTATTATCATGAGGAATTGTGTAATTGTTTTTAGTGTTCTTTTCCTGATTAGGGAATTTAATTAAGATAATTTGCTATAAAATGTCCAACAAGGGTTGTGTATTGTATCTCTTCTCAAAAAGAAAGAAGCTAAAAACATATTTATATCTAAAAAAATATTTAGATGAAATAAAAACATGCTGGATAAGTTGGCGGTTCATTCCTCTGTGGCGACCCCAGATTAATAAAGGGACTAAGCCGAAAAGAAAATGAATGAATAATGTTGGTGATTGGATGGGTGTCTTTTAAAATTAAGACCAGTTTAAAATTATTTTTTATTTATTTATTTATTATTAAGACCTACAACACAATTCATTCATTTTCTTTTCGGCTCAGTCCCTTTATTATGCGGTCGCCACAGCGGAATGAACCGCCAACTTATCCAACATTTGTTTTACGCAGCAGATGCCCTTTTTAAGCTGCAACCTATCTCTGGGAAACATTCATACACACTCATTCACACTCATACACTACGAACAATTTAGCCTACCCAATTCACCTGTACCGCATGTCTTTGGACTGTGGGAGAAACCTGAGCACCTGGAGGAAACCCACGCGAACGCAGGGAGAACATGCAAACTCCACACAGAAATGCCAACTGACCCAGCTGAGGCTTAGCCAGCGACCTTCTTGCTGTAAGGCGACAGCTATACTTACTGTGCCACTGCATCGCCCCTACAACACAATATTTAAGTGAATTTAAGGCTTTTTAAGGCCTAAAATTATTATTATTATTTTTTATTTAAGACATTTTAAGACCCTGCGGACACCCTGTTTGAAATAAAATCACTTAATTATTAGAAATAATACATAGAAATTATGAGCACATTTGTCATTATGCTTGATCTCATAATTATCTCATATAGTTTTTATGACTTTATATTTAGTTAATGTTTTTGGTCACGCTTTATTTTGATGGTCCGTTTGCTGAATTAAGTTACATTGCATCTACATGCGACTAATTCTTATTATAAGTAGACTGTTAGGTTGGGGTTAGGGTTGAGGTTAGGGTTAGTGTAAGTTGACGTGTACTTGCAAAGTTTCTTATAGTCAGTTAAATGTCTGCTGAAGGAGCAGTATCAACAGATATAAACAGTCTACTAATGCTGAAATGGACCATCAAAATAAAGTGTTACCTTGTTTTTCTCTCACACCATTATGACATGAATATTGCGTAATTTTTACTACTTACTATTGTGAATTATTTTATCATTTATTTAGAATCAGAATTAGAATCTTATCATTTAAACTTTAAATTCATGCAAAATAAAACAAAAAAATATATGTACTGATCTTTCAGATTTTTTGTCATAATTATAAATAGCTTAAGTTACTTAATCTGTATGTAATTATATTCCAATTTTAAGCTAACTGTAAATAAATTCAAATTAAATAAAGTTTAATTGTCTATGGTTTTTCTTTTACTTTTGTTATTGCATCACAAGAAAAAAAGTTGGAAAAAAAAGAAAAGAAAACACATTAAAGACACATTAATAGCTTGAATTTTTTATATTTTCTGCACATAATTATTTAAATTTTAAAGCTAAATGTAAATATAAAATATGCATAATTTTGACTTTAATATAATTATTTAAATCTTATTATTTAAATACGTATAATTTAAACTTGAAATCAATGCAAAAAAAATGATCTTTTTGAATTCTTGTAACAATTATGAATTGGTATCTCATAATTATACTAATTTGCACTTTTTAACACTTATGGCTCAGTATTTCATCATTTAGATTTTTAAATCTCAGTATGATGTAGTATCTCTCAACATTGATATCGCAATATATGGAACTGCAATAGTCACATGCAGGATTAGATTATTTATTAAAAATTAAAAGATAAAGATATAATTATTTTTAAATTATGTTATATTATTTTTGATTGGTAAATTTCTGTACTTGAATATTGTTAGACTCCCCAGAAAATCATGATTTACTTTTGCTTGTAATTTATTATATTTTATGCATAAAGACTTGATCATCTTAGTCAATTTAAATTAATGAATTCTTTCCAAATGGAGCTATTCAAATAATCGATTGCAATATGCTGCAAAACAGAATATCAAATTGTCAGATTTTTCCAATATCGTACAGCCCTAATAACTATGACTTTTTAATGCCACAATTATGGTTTAACAAAGCATGTTTTTTTTTCCCATAATGATGATGCGGTCTGCAAAACAAAATAATGAAAGAATAAATGAATCAGCTGTCAGTAAACAAGTACTAGTGTCCATAAATGAATAAATACACAAACAATAAAATAATCTTATAAATAATACAAATTATTTATTTAAAAATAATAACAATCTCTGGAATATCGCAGTGGTTCCCAAACTTTTTTCAGGAGGTCCCTTTTTAACATTTCAAATACTAAATGATCCTTCATCCCCAAAAAAACAAAACAAAAAAATAAATAAAAAAAAATAAATAAAACATAGCAATGCACAGTTTTATGCACAATATGCTTATTTTTGTGAAATATTTCCTATAAAAAACTAATCTTAGTCTAACGTATGCATTCATATAAATTAAATATGGTTTAAACACAAAGTGCACAGTCTAAATGAAAATGTAGATTCATATTTTTACACTAAAGAAAACATACGCTACATGCTGCGACAGTTGTTAGCTTTATTTAATGATGGACATTTGTGATTGAATACTCTATTAATGATTATTCAAATTGTTTTATTAAAGTCTGCATGAACCTGAAGTTGCTAAGACTTTTGAGTGTGTTGATACACCTCCAACTGAAATGAAATATTGAGTAGGGGGCAGGGCTTACTTTGTACGCATCATTCCCTCATAGCAAACTAACGGTAAGAGGGGCGTGGTTAAGATTATCGTGATTAAAGTCGTCCAACTGACCTCATCTGAAAAAAACCACCACTCCAAACACAGAAGCAAATGGCCAATTTTTTTTAAGATTATCAAAATAAATATTTTTTTCAATGGAATAACTTGAATAATAACAATGTGCGCTAGCAAAAAAACATTGCAAACATTTGATTTCACTTTAACTACACTCACCGGCCACTGTATTAGGTAGACCTTTTGTCCAATTTTGGTGAGCCTGTGTAGCCTCAGTTTCTGTTCTTCTGCTGCTGTATCTCATCCGCCTCAAGGTTGGACGTGTTGTGTGTTCATAGATGCTCTTCTGCATACCTCGGTTGTAACGAGTGGATATTTGAGTTACTGTTGCCTTTCTATCAGCTCGAACCAGTCTGGCCATTCTCCTCTGACCTCTGGCATCAACAAGGCATTTGCGCCCACAGAACTGCCACTCACTGGATATTTTCTCTTCTTTTGACCATTCTCAGTAAACGCTAGAGATGGTTGTGCGTGAAAATCCCAGTAGATCAGCAGTTTCTGAAATACTCAGACCAGCCCACTGGCACCAACAACCATGCCACATTCAAAGTGACTTAAATCACCTTTCTTCCACCATTCTGATGCTCGGTTTGAACTGCAGCCAATCATCTTGACCATGTCTACATGCCTAAATGCATTGAGTTGCTGCCATGTGATTGGCTGATTAGAGATTTGCATAAGCGAGCAGTTGCTGTACATAATAAAGTAGCTGGTGAGTGTATGTAAAGTTTGCTTTATTATATCTGCTTTATTCCTACTACCAGAGTGAGTTTGGTGACCCCTCTTAAATTATTCTTGATTCCTAGTGGAGGTCCCAAACCCCAGGTTGCGAACCACTGATCTAGGGTTCATTTTAAATCGCAGACTCAGAACTATGTTGTAAACTGTAGTTAGCACAATTAATCAACAATGGACCCTTTTCACATGTCCGGGTTTCTCAGCAGCAGAAATCATCATAGCTGAGTAAACTTAGAGCGCAGTGAGATGGTACAAATACTTTTTTATCATATTTGCTAAAATAATAACATAAAAACTTAACAATAGTGTTATCAAGACTTTCAGACAAAAGAAAAAAATAGCATGAGACTGATAACGACAGCCAGAAGACAGAACAACGTCAAATTTACTGTCCTGTCCATTGACAAACTGCATTACAAACGTCTCGTCCCTATGTTTTAAAAAAATCTAAATATTAAAAACTTTCAAGGATTTAGGATGCTGATGACCATTAAACGCATCATCATTTTCAGTTTTTGTAACAAAATAAAAAAGCAAAACAACTTATCGTAAGATTCTGGGGGCAACAGATTAATAGACTTCATCCTGAGTTCACACATCTCTATCAGAGAAAACTTTGGGCTTCTCCCTCTGATTTTCTCCTGTGAGAAGGGGACAAGATCTGTGATGACAGGCCTAGTGAGGGGGAAGAGATGTCAGAAGGGCGCTGGTGACAAGCCTAATGCTGTCAGGTAGCGCTCACTCCTTATGTGCCCTCGGGATATGCATGCCGCTCCATGATGCTGGTAGAATGTAATCCAAGCTGATAGTTTAACGACATCTGCAGGTCTGTTTGTGCAGGAGAGATGTTGAGATGATGCCGTTATTAAGTGTGAGAAGCAGAAAGCCAAATCGGAGGGCAAAAGTGGTGTGGTAAAGACGTGGGGTGATGTTCACTGTGTCACGTGAAAGATCTTGAAGAGTGCCAATAACAAAACTTAAAGATGAGTCTCAGGTGGAGCTTCAGTGTTTGAGAGTTCTGTCTGGATAACAGGTCAGAAATAGTCAGCTGGAAAGATTTACTTGCTTTCACCTTTAGTCTTACCACTGAGTTACCACAAGGTTTAGTGCTTGGACCCCTTCAACGCTGCATTGTCACAGAGACACTGAATGGGAACACATATATAAAATTTAAGTGTAATGTTCGATTTAGGAATGGGACGGTATAAGATTTTGACAGTATGATAACCTTGGATAAAAACATCACAGTTTCAAGGTTCAAAAACAGAGACGCCGGTGCTAAACTGGGGCTCGGAGTGGCTGTAGCTCAATCAGAACATTTAATAGTGCTGTTTTAGTCCCCCATAAGGGTGATCAGATGTACCAATTTTCCAAGCACAGTTCCTTGTTTAGGCACTATCGTGAGAACCATCCAGCCAAAGGTAGGCTAACTAAGCTCGCCGTAGAACAAAAAAAAAATTTCAAATAGTCTTCATCAATGATTAACTTGTACATGTAGTAACAGGAGCTGGGATAGGCGGAAACATGCCGAATGGACTCATAACTGAATTGCACAAATCATTACATCACACAACATAACCGTGTATATAATATATATGTTTTAAAGATATCCTATCATTAAGGATTTAAAGTCAGCTAAAGTTTGAAAGAAACTTTTAAAAGGTAAACCCCTATTTAAAGTATTTATTATAAAGCACTTATTTAGGAAGTATTGCAAATGTTTGTTTTGCTGATTTTTGCAGCCAGTTTGAACTTTAAAGTTCAGATTATGTCATTACCTAATTTTGAATTGCCTACTTGCAGGGCTATTTTAATAAAATAGAAGAATATATATAATAATCTAATATAAACTAAATTGTGGATAATTAGATAATATTTATTAGTAAATTATTAGTAATAATAGTAATAATAATAATAATAATAATAATAATAATAATAAGACCAACAACTATATATATATATATATATATATATATATAT
>CAIGQZ010032287.1:9922042-9933001 GCA_903798205.1 Danio tinwini
TTTTGTGTTTTCAGACAAGTTTTGAATAAGCAGAGCAAAAATAATAAATAATCAGCAAATTATAAGTCCAAGGCACTCAAAAAAGTGAAATATTTTTTTTAAAGCCTTTATTAATATGGCTATTCTATAAAAACTACAGCTATGCGTTTTAGCAAACACTTGCCTTCATCAGGGTAACAGAGTTCAGGTCTGTCTGGAGTTCATTTAAGTACTATGGTCACATGATCCAATAAAATATCTAAACAATACAGAAATACTACATTGAACACAAAGTCAACTCAACAGTCATTATTAATTCAGTAATAAAAAAAGTTTCATCAAAGGTGAAAATGATGATAAGTATTATACAACATATAGAAAATAGCAGAGTAAATAATGTCATAATTTAAGTTTTTGGGTGAACTATTCCTTCTACTGAAATCCACAATATAGCTACTATTGACGCACACAGTAAATAAGAAAACAATCTGACAGACGACAGAAAGGTGAGTATGTCACAAGGTGTATTTAAGGAGACGACCCGTTTGTCCTTGAAAACCTGCACTACTCACCGTGATTTATTGTGTGATATTGTTGGGCTTTTCAATATTGTTCAAAAGCAAGGCACTGATTACCTCCCTGAGTTCCTCTGTGGTCTCCTGTCAGCCCTTCGCTCACCACTGCTGCGGGCTAAGGCCTCTTTAATTGGTTTTGAAAGGATTGTGCACCCTTTCATCAATGATATACTTCGTAACGTTGAGGGCTAGACTGGTTAAATCCCACTAACTCTGTTCTGGGAGACATTCATAATGCTCCCAGTGTGGAAATAACTGAGAAAAAAAAAAAAGAGGCACAGAGAACAAACAGATGTTACATTATTCAGATGAACTTGAGCTTCAATGAAATGTTAATTCAAGCTAAAATGCATCCTATAATACTAATTTTATATCGCTTGTTTAGAGATGTGGCTTTGTATACTCCTCATGGCACAGATTCTGCAGTTTTATAAAAGGCTTGTGTGGGTTACATTGTGACATTATTTAATACAGCGTCTCTCAGTCTACAGTAATGGTTCGGTAAATGTGAAAAATCTCTGCAATATTCTGGGATGTAATGGAGTACCTTTCTTCTTTCTGCTACTTAAATTTCTTCTCACACCTGAGAGGGACCATTTCAGTCTTTCACTCAGGAGACTGTCCAATCGCTTTCATGATCTCTCAACACAATCACATTGTTTTTGTATTATATACAGTTGAAGTCAGAATTATTAGCCCCCCTTTGAATTTTTTTCTTTTTAAATATTTCACAAATGATGTTTAACAGAGGAAATTTTCACAGTATGTCTGATTTTTTTTTCTTCTGGAGAAATTCTTATTTTCAAATTCTATTTGTTTTATTTCGGCTAGAATAAAGGCAGTTTTGAATTAAAAAAAACACATTTTAAGGTCAAAATGATTAGCCCCTTTAAGCTATATTTTTTTCGATAGTCTACAGAACAAACCATTGCTATACAATAACTTGCCTAATTACCCTAACCTACATAGTTACCCTAATAAACCTAGTTAAGCCTTTAAATGTCACTTTAAGCTGTGTAGAAGTGTCTTGAAAAATATCTAATCAAATATTATTTACTGTCATCATGGCAAAAATAAAATAAATCAGTTATTAGAAATGAGCTATTAAAACTATTATGCTTAGAAATGTGATAAAAAATCTTCTCTCCGTTAAACAGAAATTGGGGAAAAAATAAACAGGGTGGCTAATAATTCAGGGGGCTAATAATTCTGACTTCCACTGTATATTTTTACAAAAATATAATTATTAAAAATGTAAACCATTTTATGTTTTGGTTATTTGACCAGCGTATAGAGTACTTGAAATTGTCTGTAAACTCACTCAAAAAAATGATGTTTACTTTTTGTTCCAACTACTTGTTTAAAATGAGCTGAAAAAACAAAATTCTCAAGGTTTTTTTGGGGGATAACTTAATTGTTTTATGTTCAATGCACTTAAATGTGTAAAAACGAACAAGTTAACTTTATTTCTTCATGTTGTTTTAACACAAAACGATTGTGTGGAACCCAGCTTTTTTTTTTTTTTTTACAGTGCTTATATTTGCCTAAAAGATCTATTGTGAATTTAACATTTTCTGTATCTTATTTTTCTGAACAATTTCATTTTTTTAACTTATTGACAAACCATTGCAGCATGAACAATTTATTGTTTTTTCATTTGAATGCGTATGTTCAGGCATTTAAAATTATTTTGTTGTTGACTTTATAGAATTTAGATTATTTTATTTTATTTTATAAATGCTCTCAGATGCTCTCGTAAATGTCATACACTGATACAGTGCTCCACGTATATAAGTACACCACTCACAAATTTTTATTTTTTTTTATTAATATTTTTAATAGGAAGCTATACAATATTGTATTTGTGCATATACATTAGATTACTGAAGATAAGTCTGGAATCTAGAGCTTATCTAACAAAATAACTTATGATAACGGTCCAAAATCTAGTATACCCAAATTTATATTTTATAGAAAAATATTAAATACAAATTAAAAAAGAGGAAAAATCAAGGGAAGCAAAACATTCAAAGTTTTTGTTGAAATTTTTCAGGTTGTAATTTTTTGCAATGCTTTGCTTGAATTTAATTGTATTATCTTTCAATTTCAAGTTTGGTGACTAAAATATTATTTTAATAAATATATCTGTTTAATAAATCAGTTTTTTTAAACGCACCAAAATACATTGCCTATATTCACTGAGAAATGGGTAAAAATATTCATTTTCAAAATGGGGTGTACTCAGTTATGCTGAGCACTGTATAAATTACAATCATTTCCTCATTGATACTGTAAAAATTGTTTTAGTCGTTTTTATGTGGTCTTTGTGAGTCTAATTTTACAAAAGCTGTCATAAATATAAAAAAAAAACATGATAAAATTAAAAACATTCACCTTTAAAAAACTCGTTTCTCATCTGATACAGTGTGGATGTAATGCATGCATCATTTTGAAAACAATTGTTTCTCGTCTAACATTACTCATATTTTTAAAAATCTATATTTTATGATGATAATATAGCGGAATTCAAAAATAAAGTGCTGCAACTTGTAAACTAAGTTATTATCTACTAATGTTTTATAGCTCTATCACAAAACAGTTGATAAATATCCATTATTTAGCAACCGACATCTCACCTCAGACTCTTCAACCGTTGAAACTATTGCACGGGAATTAGTGCAGCTAAGAATAAAACTCATCCTTCTTTGCTTTGATTGGTCCCTTCAATATTTTTGACCGATGTGGAAGAGCAGTCTGAACATTTTAAAATAATATTAATTATTTCATTCATTCATTTTCTTGTCGGCTTAGTCCCTTTATTAATCCGGGGTGCCACAGCGGAATGAACCGCCAACTTATCCAGCACGATTTTACCCAGCGGATGCCCTTCCAGCCGCAACCCATCCCTGGGAAACATCCACACACTCATTCACACTTGTACACTACGGACAATTTAGCTTACCCAATTTACCTGTACCGCAAGTCTTTGGACTGTGGGGGAAACTGGAGCACCCGGAGGAAACCCACGTGAACGCAGGGAGAACATGCAAACTCCACACAGAAACGCCAACTGACCCAGCCCTTAAAATAATATATATATATATAATAAAAAAACAAACACAGCAAGAAAATCTGGCTATTTATAATAATTTTGAGGCACTACAGAGGAAAAGGGTAAAAACAAAAACTAATAATAATTTTCATTATGCTTCCTCAGTCGTAACAAAAAAATAAATAAATATGCAAGTAAATACATTAAATTAGTAAATAAATCCATAAATCCCTGCATAAATAAAATAATAAATAAATATTCAAATAAATATATATATAAATCCATACATTCCAAAATAAATATAAAAATAATTAACAGTGCAGGCTGATAAAAAAGGAAAAGTATATGAAACGTTCAAGGAATAAATAAATGTTTGAAGAGAGGGGGGGGGGGGACAACTTTCAATTTAGCATTTTCTTATTTCCTCAAAAATCATGCAATTAATTTAATTATTTATCTGCCTGCACTATTAATTTATGTATTTATTTATGCAGGTATTTGTGGATTTTTTTAACATACATGTATTTATTATTTGCATATTTATTTCATGTTTTTATGCAGGAATTTATTGATTTATTTGCTCATTTATTTATATATTTGCTTATTTATTTATTGTTTTTGCAGGTTTCATCCTACATACAGTTGATTGATGACATTACGAATTGTATTTTTTGTACTAGGCTATGTATAAATATGCACATAGGGTATCGTTTAAAGTGTTTATGACATAATTTGCACATTTTCAACACAAACATTTGATGAAGTTACAATTTTTGCTTCATTTTGCTGTCAAACATTTTTACAGAGGGGATTTTATCACTCTATAATTCACAAAAAAAAAATGTCGAATTAAATCATTATAGGCCTATGGAAATATAGGCGTCACGGTGCGCAGTGGGTAGCACGATCGCCTCATACATTTCTGTATGAAGTTTGCAATGGAGTTTGTAATCCAAACACACGCGGTATACTTTTGGAGAATTGAATAAGCTAAATTGACGTGTATTTGTGGGAATGCAAAAGTGTATGGGTGTTTCCCAGTGTTGGGTTGCTGCAAGGGCATCCGCTGCGTAAAACATAAGCAACATAAATTGGCGGTTCATTCCCCTGTGGTGGTCTCTGATTAATAAAGGGACTAAGCCGAGAAAAAAAGAATGAATAAATGAATACATGGAAATACTGCTTTGTAAAATTCTCCTGAATTCTGATATGAATAAAAACGTGAACTTCGGTGTGCTTACTGCTAAAGTGGAGATGTGTGACTCAGTGCAGTAGAAAAAACTCATGAGAACGAAAGAAGAAGCTTGTTTTCTTTACATTGAAAACAAAACACTTGATAAAAAGCCAAACATTTTGCCTTAAAAACCTAATCAAAACGTTGCAGGCAGTAATACAAAGGCTTGGCATCAGCTCCCTCTACCGGTGATAGATCCCTCGTGCAGGCGGCCCAGAGATTGCCTCGATCTGGCAGAAGGACCTGCGCTGATGAGAGTAAAAGACAACCATGATGGATGTCTTCACCCTCCCCAGCATATTGCTGCCCTTAGAGAGAACAATGTCCGTGCATAACACCACTGAGAACTGCTATATTTGTCTCCAAACATTGTGTTAAGGACAGCATATGAAATGTCACAGTCATCCGTACTGAATGAGGAGAAAAATATGGAGCAGAAGCACAGAGTCTAGTCTTCTGGAGTGGTACAAACAGGATAACATTTGAAGATACTTTGATTTATATGCTATTATAAGTTCAGGGCTGTAAGTAAATGAAAGAAGACTATATTAAATGGCCAAAATGAGGGCAATTTTTTTTTGTATTTTCCAATTAAAAGACTTTGGGCGTCAAGGTGGCGCAGTGGGTAGCACGATCACCTCACAGCAAAAAGGTCGCTGGTTTGAGCCTCGGCTGGGTAGGCCTGTCACAATAATCAATATATCGACTTATTGCACAACACATGGACATCAATTCAATTATTTTTAGTGATGCAATATATATCGCCCATACATAAAAACAATTCTAGCAACATTTTAACTGATTGTGCAACATCTCTACCTCTACTGGAGTTGTCAGTATGGTTAAAAACACTATAGTGTATTTACTATAAATTACGCTAGCATATTTTCATGTGGATGTCTTACAACTGAAAATAGATCTGGTAGCAGATATATTACTTTTTTCCATGCACTTTTTTGTTAACACTAATTATTATTCATTTAGAATATGCGTTTTCACATTCTGATTCCAATGCCTAATTATGGAATTGTTAAAATGACTATAATTAAATAAAATATTCTTAAGAATAAAATATTGCATGTTTTTTGAGAGTGTATTTGTATTGTGATATTATATTGTCATTCTGGCATTATATGAGTGGCATAAAATGGTCTTAAAATGACAATAATATCATTTATCGCAATATATTTTGGTGCAATATATCGTACAACAAAAAACAGGTATCATGACAGGCGTACGGCTGGGTCAGTTGGCATTTCTATGCAGTTTGCACGTTCTCCCAGTGTTGATGTGGGTTTCCCCCACAAGACCAAAGACATGCGCTATAGGTGAATTGGGTAAGCTAAATTGTCCGTAGTGTATGTGTGTGAATGAGAGTGTATGAATGTTTCCCAGTACTGGGTTGCAGCTGCAGGGCATCCGCTGTGTAAATCATATGCTGAATAAATTGGTGGTTCATTCCGCTGTGGTGACCCCTGATGAACAAAGAAACTAAGCCAAAGGAAAATGAACGAATAATGCAACAAATGCAATGTGTGTGTGTATATATACAGCACATTTAGAACAGACTAATGTGATTTTATAAACTAAGCTGGTTAAAAGTAATT
The DNA here is from genome assembly GCA_903798205.1 of Danio tinwini. Classification (NCBI taxonomy): domain Eukaryota; kingdom Metazoa; phylum Chordata; class Actinopteri; order Cypriniformes; family Danionidae; genus Danio; species Danio tinwini. The sequence continues at coordinate 9,928,490 of CAIGQZ010032287.1, forward strand.
TTTTTTTTCAATTTTACAACTGTAATAAACGGCCTTATTTCTAATTTTTCTAGACTATAGGTACAAACATCCAGAAATTATATAAAAATATGTATAAAGATGTCTCAGTAAATGGTACAGTTAGCAGATGAGCGCTGAGTGCACAGGAAGTCACTGGTGATTTCTTTATATCCTGGAGCTTCAGTCAATCCACTTCCTGCACACACACACACAATAATACTCAACACATTCATGTCATTTCAATCAAAATCAATCTGATATAAATTTTTGGAATTTTTATTATTTACCTATTTACTATTAACATTTTTTTATTTTTTTTTACCTTCAATCAAGTTGTAGAGGTTACAGTAGTTGGTGCCGTGATCAGTGATGGCATACCAGGTCTCTGACACTGACATGGCCTGCATGCAGAATAAGGTAAAGATATTATTTGTTATGTATACAAAAGTCACACGTAATTGTTGATCTACATCATAGTTACACTTACAGATACATGACAGTGTTTAAAAAAAACCCCGTAGGGGCTGAGTCTGAAGTTGATGTCATCAACATATTTCTTCACTGGCGATGTGTGTTTGGCTGATATGAAGTGCGTAGATGCTGACAGCAACTAAATGACAGAGAGAAAAAGCTAAATATTTAAATTCATATCCTTAAAGAAACGTATTTTTTGAAGTAATCTTACAGCTTTCAGTTAAACAAGTGCGTTTTACCATTTTTTAATCCATTCAGCTGATCTTTGGGTCTAGCACAGGAGTGGGCAAACTCGGTCCTGGAGGGCTGGTGTCCTGCCTAGTTTAGCTCCAACTCTAATCAAACACACCCGAACATGCTAATCAGTGCCTCCAAGATCACTAACTATCTATAAGCAGGTGTGTTTGATCAGAGTTGGAGCTAAACTGTGCAGGACGCCAGCCCTCCAAGTCCGAGTTTGCCCATCCCTGGTCTAACAGGAGCACTTTTAGCTTAGCTGTTAGCATCTCACACACAAAATCCTAAATGTTTTATTAATTTTGCTAGTTCCCTTGCTGAGTCTATTTTCGAGTGCTGCGTATTACCATTGTCGTTGAGTATTATCATTGCATCAGCTGTAGTCATGGTACGGCGGAAAAATTTCTTGATTATTATGCCAGAATGAGAGTATAGTTCCTAGCCATATCAGTCTAGAAAATAGCTACTTTTTATTTTCCATCAGTCTTAGTACATGATGTAACTACAGAAGAGTGAAGCTATAAATAGGGAAATGATCAAAACTCTTTTTATTTAATGTTTAAGCTAGATGCTAATGGTCTAATCTGATTCGATGATCTATGCTAAGCTAAGCTAAAAGTGCTCTCGCCAGACCTGGAAATCAACTGAATGGATTTAAAATGATAAAACTTTGCTGTACAACTCAAGGGGAGTTTTAGGATGATATGTTAAACCGTTTGATATACACATCACATTACATCAAGAAACACACCTTGTAGAGACATTTCTCTCCTCCTGTGGTGCAGGTTGAGAATGTCCTCCACTTCTTGATCTGTGTGACCAGACATTCAGACACACTCCTGCAAGGCAGACTGAAGTACCTGGGATTACAAAACAAAGTCGAGTTTAATGTATGGCTTAAACTCTACAGATGCTGCCACCTAATGGAAAAAAATAAGCTTCTCCGCTGCATAATATTGTTGTTAAGCATTAAAAGGCACCTATTTTACCCCTTTTCAAGATTTAAGAGAAGTCTTTTGTGTCTCCAGAATGTGTCTATAAAGTTTCAGCTCAAAACACCCATCAGATTATTTATTCTGCACTCTCAGAAATAAAGGTAAGAGAGCTGTCACTGAGGTGGTACCTTTTGGTCATATGGTCATATGATAGCGTAAACAGAAATAAAATGAAACATAATTATACATAATTCTGACTAATATAAATAATTTACATTAAACTTTGTTTAAATATTATAATCAAATATATATATTTTACCATTTAGAAAACAGTATGATTTACATATACATGAGCAATTCCAGTGTTATTTATGTGACATTTGCAGTAAAAACTCAAAACATAAATTCACATAGAAACTATATGCTAACATTATATTGAAACATGTCTTCATATTTTTCAGAACATTTAACCACAGAGTTAAGGGACCAGAAAAATATAAATTTGTAAACATTTTTTGTACTTTAAATGAGGAAAATAAACATGCGTTATGGATGTGACCAAAAAAGTCTGCGAGTTTGCAGTATACAACATACTTTGCATCATATATATATATATATATATATATATGTGCCTGTGTGTGTGTAGCTTTTATTATACACACATGCAAACACATATACATTCTAATATAAAATTCTAATTCGATTATTAAATACACTATACAACATTGTAAAATCTATACAAAATAGGTTACATTTGCCTGAATTATTGATTAACTGTTAAAATATTTCCATAAGAGTACACATTCTTATAAAGTAACACAAATGATGATACTTCACCACTCGACTTTGCACTGTGCATGAAGAGGTCCAGCAGAGCTCAGCTCAGATGTTCCCAATGCCACAATACAAATAAACAGTAAATTAAAGAAATGCATGATGATTCCCGTTCTCGAGGCAGCAGCTAAAGAGTGCTGAAAAGTTTTCAAGAGGTCTTAACAGGACATGAACAGAATCACAGGACGGTCATGAGTGAAGCAACAAGGAAAATTGACTAATTTAATTAGACCATCAAATGATCTCTCAAAAAAGAAACAGGCCTACGGGGTGTTTGAACACTGAGCTCAAGAATAAGTCTGAGTGAATCCAAAATGATTGCAGTTTTTAAAGTGAGTTGCAGACACAGAATTAAACAGACATTCATTTTACAACTCCCCTAGAGTTAAACAGCTGAGTTTGATCGTTTTCAACTGACGGGAGCACTTTTAGCTTAGTTTAGTATAGATCATTGAATCAGACTAGACCATTAGCATCTCGCTCAAAAATGACAGAAGAGTTTAGATCATTTTCCTATTCAAAGCTTGACTCTTCTGTAGTTACATCGTGTACTAAGACCAACAGAAAATAAAAAGTTGCTATTTTCTAGGCCGATATATCTAGGAACTGTACTTTCATTCTGCCATAATAATCAAGGGAGTTTGCTGTTGTACCATTATACTATTACGTAGATATTACTGTATGTGGCTTCTGAAAATAGTTCCAAGCACCAAGCCCTATTGAAGGCAACCCTGAAAACTTTAGTCTAAAAGCATACCGACTAATGCTATCGCTGCCTCTAAAGCAGTACACGGATAGAGACCAAATGCTGCTATATGTGATTTACTAATACATGCTTTACATGACCAAGTTACTGTTACAGGTCTTCCAATGGTATAGTAATACAGTCCTTTTCCTCTCGCCACAGTAGGAAAATCTCAGACCACCACTCAGAATAGCAAAATCTGATGGGTAGCATACTGCGTCATTAAAATGTGCTACCTATGTTTTTAAAATGGGAGAAAGGACAATCTGACAAAGTAGGACAAATCAACAGAACAACAGCAGTAAAGTTCCTCGATTATTATGCCAGAATTAAAGTATAGTTCCTAGACATATTGGCCTAGAAAATAGCAGCTTTTCATTTCCTTTCTGTCTTAGAACATGACGTTATTACAAAAGACTTAGACTTTTTTGAGTCAGATGTAACAGGGTTAAAATAATGTTTAATTGTCTTGTGACCAGCTTTGTGTGGTTTAATTTTTTCATGATATGTGTAGCTGGAATGACAACATTAATATGAGCAGGGGTGAATTCTTACTTTTTGTTAGTTTTTTTATATGCATGTTTAAATGCATACTGTTGCCAGAGGATATATTTCTGTTACAGAATAAACAATGCATAACGCAGTTCTCTGTGTCCGCCTGAGTGATTGGTGTCATCGGGAAGAGAAGTGTTACACATACACATGTTGGTGCATTTTTATACCAAAAAAGGGCCTTAAATCAAGTTTTCCCCCTTAATAATGTTGCATTTTACAATATATTTAACAAACTGGGAGCTAGCGATACACTGAGCTCTCTTCATAAAGTCATATCATATTCCTCTGACCTCACACACTCCTCCTCCAGGCCGGTCTGCAGCATCACACGTCTCACAGTAAGTGACTTTCTCCATTCTGGTCAGGAACAACATGTTGTGTTCTGAGGCCTGGAGCTGCTGTCCTGACGCTGCACTGAAGCTGAAGAAGAAGAGAAGTAAACAGTAGTGTGAACTCACCAGAAGACGAGAGGAAGGAGCAAAGAGGCTATTTTTGGAGAAACTGACACACTGTCATCGGCATGATCTTCCTGACGGCTCTCTCGCAGTTTTGCCGAAGGACTTTAAGGTTTCAGAAAGTCGAGCAGTAAATGTGACAGTCTACTTTTATTGTCCAGGATTTAAATATTTTTATGTGTCTATTATACAAGTTTGTAACTGAATAAAAACAGAAAAAGGTTATTGTAACTTCAAATCCTCTTTGAATCTATCCATATCTATCTATCTATCTATC
>CAIGQZ010032287.1:9961601-9975156 GCA_903798205.1 Danio tinwini
GGGCCTCGTTTCGCTCCCACGGCTCTCGGCCACGCCCCCTCGCCACACATAGAATCAGGAATTTATCACATGAAAAAAAATGATACAAAAATGTATTAACAGCATTAGTGACTTCATCCATTAAATAAAATATACACTACTCTGAAAACAAACAAACAAAACAAAACAGTTTGAAGCAGCTATTGGATAATGCAAAAAAAAAAAAGAAGTCAAATACATTATTTTTATTTCATCAGTGTTAAATTTAAGACATTCATGAACGAGTATAGCAGCTGTTGTTCTTAACAACAGTAAAGTAAAAATTTGTGTTCAGGTAATGATACACAGGGCAACTTTTTGAGCAGTGTTGTTGGACAATATTGTAGAGTGATGTTGGTTGACCAGTTTCAGCTTGAAATTGGCAACAAAAATTGACAAAGTTAGAAATGTACGTTATTTTGTATAGATGTATACATGATGTGCAGTGTAGTTACCACTTTGAAACTAAGATAAGTAGTAGTTATGAATACTTTTTACTTGAGTAGATATTTCAGGCCGTACTTTACTTTTACTTGAGTACAAAACTGTAGCCAGTCAGTACTTCAACTTTTACCAGAGTTGTTTTAAACATGCAGGCATGTAGCCAGCCTATGGAAAGGAGTGGTTCTTTTTTCTAGAAAAAGTGGATAAATTTTTTATTCAATTATGATCTTAAATGTAGCATTTTAGTGATATTTTAAGCAAAAAAGCTTTCCTGGATTAGATTAGCCACACTTTTGATTTTGTCACAACGCTAACAATAGTTTTACTACGAAGTATATATATTTACAAATGTGCATTTAAACTATTACAGTATTAAATATTGTTATGAGATTAGCATTTTAAATAAAAGAAATATATATAAAAAAAATACACAAATGTATTATCATTCATTATTAAAAGAAAACAATTAGGAATCTGTTAAAACTTGTTTTCTATTAAAATCTGAAGCCTATAACAAACAACAAGCTGGCCAGCTCATTCAACTTTCCTCAGTCAGAATTTCGCCACTTGTCAATTATCCTAAAGCCTTTTTATAACGGATTTTTTTTTACAATTTATGATGGCATAATAGTCAAAAATAGGATAAATGATTTTTTACAGTGCATTTTCATTATCCTACAGCTAAAAATCCCGCACAATGGACACAAAACAAACAAGTCAAAATGTTTTAGTGACATAAAAAGCATTTAAATAGTTGTCATACTACTGTAAATACAATTACAGAAAGCGTATAATTTGCACGACCATCTCAGACAATATATCGTTTCAAATGCTTAAAAATCTCAATTAAAAAACAAACTCATTTTGTTTTACCTGAAATTTCAACAAACTGTCAAAGCAGAGGCCAAGATACCGTACCGCAATTATGTATAAAAATGTAAAAAGGGGAAAACACACGAAAGCTGCAAACGATTTCTGTACAAATATTGTACAACTGTTAAACAACATAAGCTTTTTATATTTAATTTCACGTTGATTTTGCAGGACTTGTCGTACTTGTGAGCTTCCATAACATCTCAGCCTTTATCCTCAGCTGCTGTAATTTTCACTACACCGTCGTTAAACATACAAGCCAGCAGATGGCGCTGCTGTCCATCATAAACTCAGAGATGTTTAGACATGTCAGAGATCAGATCATCCGGCAGTGTTATTAACATGCAGTAACAGGATTTACCATTTAACCATTGACATACACCTACTATTGAAGTCAATGGTTACAGGTTTCTTAAAAAAATCCTCTTTTGTGTTCAACAGAAGAAACAAACTCAACGGTTTAAAACGCTTGAAAGTGAGAAAATACAATATAAATTTTTGGATGAACTCCTTTTATAAAATTACTGAAGCTCTAAACACATAATAATATCAACTTGATAAAAGATTTGGGAAGTCAAACTTTGATGAAAAAAACGCCTAGAAAGCCTGAAAAACATGAGGTGTGCAACGTTGTGGTAGAAAGTCAAAAAGAAAGACAAGCAGGTAAGCGTAAAATATGTTTAAGCTACTATGCCATTGCTAGGGTGTCCTGTGTTTGATAGGAAGTTGCTAAGGTGTTCTGAGACGTTGCTAGGTACTGTAACTGGGTGTTTAAGGCTAGACTAATTTCACGCAGCTGCCATTTAAAAGATGAATTCGAGGCTGTGGTGGGAAGAAACCTAGAAGTATCGCCTGGAGTCACACAGGAAGTTGTGTTCCTGGCTGTATATCTTATCAGTGAAGAGAAAGTGGCACAAATTTATCATTTCACCGCTTCCCGAGTGACCCAAAGGTCCTTTCTGAATGAATAGTAAAAAAAATGGATATCAGACCTCATTTTTTTAGCTAAGTTAATGGCACCTATTTTACCCCTTTTTTAAGAGGTAATATTAATATTATGGTTCTTCTGAGTGTGCCAGTTTAGGTTCAGTTCAAAACACAATTCAATTTTTTTATTATGATGTGTTAAAAAGTGACATTTTGGGGGCGTGTACACAGTTTGTTGTTTTAGGGGCGTGTTGCTTCACATGAAAATTAGTTTCGACTTCCCGCCCAACTTAACAAGGGGGCGGAGCCAAGAGCTCCCCTCTCTGTGTATGGCAACAGAGACAGGCAGACAGAGAGAAGCAACATGAGTGAGAGGACGAGCATTCAGCTGTACATGTACGACTCAGACACAGACCAAGCAGAGAGTACAAAATAATGTGTCTTTGTACAGTTTTACAGCCAACTGTGTGCTAGTTTAAAGCTCCGAGCTTGTAGCCTACACCGAGACTAATAACTAAGCACACTGAATTAACTTTGACTGAAGGGCATCACACACCGGATGCACCGCTACACAGCGCGCACATAACAGTTGAAAGTATCGCACACTTGCGGCGCCGGTGTGTATCCCCTGATAGAAACTTATGTTTAATTCAGAAATGCATGACGCTGCGTGGCGCGACGCTGCGTGTTGCCGAGCGGCGCTTCTGGTGTACGCCATTTAGAGCCACGACACGGCATACCAGATGCACACATTCGCATGTTATTTAAAATGAAACTATTCAGATAATGCTCTGTGGCACGGCAGTAATATGAACAGTGTCCTGAGCAGGGCCAGCGCGTTGTTATGGTGTTTTGTGTGATTTTTAGGTATATTGTGTCCTGTTAGATAGCTACATGGTTGTTAAGGTGTTTTGAGAGGTTTAGGCAGTGGTTTCTTTAGGTTGTTACTACTTAGTAGTTACTAAGGTATTTTAGGATGTTGCTAAGTGGCTGCCAGTCAGTTACCATGCAGTTTCTGGGGTGTTGTGCTATGTGGTTACTAAGTTATCCAAAGACGGCATGCAGATAATAGGGTAGCTAGGCAGTTATAAGGTGTGTATTGAGAGATTTACACAGTTTTAGGGTGTTTTAGGTGGCAGTTGCTGAGGTGTTTTGGGAGGCAGCTAGGTTGCTGCCAAACAGCTCCTATGCAGTTTCTAGGGTGTTCTAGATGGTTGCTAGGGTAGTTTGGGTGGTTTCTTGCATATTTGTTTAGTGGTTGCCAGAGTAATCTGAGGGGTTGGTACTGTAAGTAGGTGTGATGGTACTCTGGGTGGTTGCTTGGCAGTTGTTAAGGTGTTGCTGTCAAGTGTTTACTGAAAATGTCCCAGAAAATTCTTCCAGTTCGAAGACAGATGCCCATGTCTTGGCATGCTGAGATTGTCACAGTCGCCATGGCAACAAATGTGCTTTCCACTAAGTTTGAAAGACGCAGTGAGATTAGTCTTAATTACCGTTAATGATCAACAAACAAGCAGGAATTGTCTGCCTATTACTCTGAGACTCCGGTTCTCAACCCAAACTATAATGGCCCTGCAAACTTACATCTAATTCATGCTGATGTTGTTCATCAAAACAGCTGTGTTAATTGCAGGGGAGAGTAAAGCGATGCGGTTTGAGAGCATGTGGCCAGCATGAGCTCATCAATAAAACACTCTGCCTCATTTACTTCTTAATACTTTCATGGTGGCATCATCCTCAGCGGCTCTCATGAGGAGCAGGAGTTATGGTCCTATTGCGTAACAGATGCAGCGAACCCATACAAATTACTTGGTTAATAATACAAGCAAACAACATAAAGAAAATATATCTTTTGTTCAAAGGATTATTAATGAAACAAACAATACAAACCTTTTTTTTTATCAGCAAAGATCCATTACATTGGCCAAAAGTATATCCATTACATTGGTCACAATTATAATGTTACAAACTATTCCAATTAAATGCTTATCTTCTGAACTTTCTAAACAGCAAAGATCTGAATATTTACTTTGTCAATAAATAATTAATTTACATCAGAATTAGTTGTTTAATTTCTTTAATAAACTGGCTTGGTGAGAGTTAAATATTTTTCCTACAAAATTTACAGCATGTAATAACCCCAAACTTAAATTACTGACATTGTTATTCATGAAAATTATAATAAGTATGATATATGAATTATACTAGATCATATTTTTATTATAAATATGTTTGAAATTTGTATGACTTATTACTTTAAAGCTGTAATTTGGCTTTAACATATAAATTGTCAGCTTAAACATTGTTTAACATATCTCTTTTTTTTGCAGTTTAAAATGACAGTAACAATATAGTAAACACTTTCCCTCCATTTTCTGCTCACCCAAACATTCTATTTGTTAAGTACACCTTACTAGTACCGGTTTGGACCCCTTTTTGCTTCCAGAATTGCCTAAATCCTTCGTGGCATAGATTCAACAAGGTACTGGAAATATTCCTCAGAGATTTTGGTCCATATTGACATGATAGCATCATGCAGTTGCTGCAGATTTGTTGGCTGCACATAAATGAGGCGAATCTCCAGTTCCACCACATCCCAAAGGTGCTCAATTGGATTGAGACCTGGAGACTGGAGGCCATTTGAGTACAGTGAACTCATAGTCATGTTTAAGAATCCAGTCAGAGATGATTCACGCTTTATGACATGGTGCATTATTGTGCTGAAAGTAGCCCTCAGAGGATGGGTACACTGTGGTCATAAAGGGATAGACATGGTCAGAAACAATACTCAGGTAGGCTTAGGGCTTAATTTGAGCTGAAACACGCCACATCCGGATCCAACACCTCTGAAATCTGATCCGGCACCTCATTTTATCAATCCCCCTCCTCAACCGTCTTCCTCCATCCGCTGTTCACTTTCACTTTCTTCCGCGACTCCCCCATCTCGCTCACTTTCGTCTGGTCTGTTCTGGGACCTCACAATTCACAAATTAAGCACTGGGTAGGCTGTGGCATTGACACAATGCTCAGTTGGTATTAATGGGCCCAAAGTGTACACCATTACACCACCACCAAACTAAACAGTTGACACAAGGCAGGATGGATTATGCTTTCATATTGTTGACGCCAAATTCTGACCCTACCATTCGAATGTCGCAGCAAAAATCGAGACCCATCAGACCAGGCAATGTTTTTTCAATCTTCTATTGTACAATTTTGGTAAGCCTGTGCGAATTGTAGCCTCAGTTTCCTGTTTTTAGCTGACAGGATCGGCACCCAATGTGGTCTTCTGCTGCTGTAGCCCATCTGCCTCAAGGTTGGATGTGTTGTGTGTTCAGAGATGCTCTTCTGCCTACCTCGGTTGCAACGAGTAGTTATTTAAGTTACTGTTGTCTTTCTATCAGCTGAAACCAAGTGCTATGTAGGTAAACCTTACAGGTCCTCTGACCTCAAATGGTGCACTAGCGAAAGACACTAGAGGCCATGGTCTTTAGCTTCCTTGGTAGAGCAACCGACTCTCATGCAAAGAATCACCAGATTGATCCCAGCTCAGTGCGGGTTGGGTACAGTAGGGCTGGTGGGTTACACATGAGGGCTCGTCTGGGATGGGAGTGAGGTTTAGGGTGGTGAGTGTAATGGAGGCCAGCTAGTGAAGTGCTGTGCAGGTAAACCTCAATCCTCTGACCTCAAAAGGTGCACTAGCGACAGACGCTAGAAGCCATGGTCTTTAGCGTCCGTGTTAGAGCAACCGACTCCCATATATATATATATATATATATAAGTTTTGAACTTGAAGACTATGTTTTGCACGTTGATCCTCAGTTAATTGGTTACATTAGTTCCAGTTTTGGCTTTGGTATGGACAAATCTAATGTATATCACACATATCTTATTGTATCCTATCCTATAGAACATATTAGCAAGGAATAACAAGGACTTTTTATATCCTTTTTTTGCTTTTATGTTGCCTTGATTATTTATATTGTTGTCTTTGGAGATGTCAAGCAGAAAGTAAATGTCAACAGATGCTCTACAAATGACAAAAAAAACTCAAATTTGAAATAATGAGAAAATAATGACAGTGGTTTCATTTTTCGATTTTACTACACATTTATGTATTTATCTTTAACATCTGAATGGAGATTTCTTTCTTTCTGAAGTGAAATATTTCACTCTCGAGTGTGTCCTCAAGCCGCTCTATTCTAGATTAAACAGCCCTTGCTTTGTTTTAACCTCAAAAGGGGGATGTCGTGATGAATGTACAAGTGCTGGTCATTCTGACACGGATTGATACACTTATGAAGGCACTTTGCTTTCCTCCCGATTAAATGAAAAGGAAATTGCTCCACTATCATTTATGTGCAGAACCATCTTCATTATGAAAGCCACCAGGAAGCCGACATTGGAGTCTTGAAGCGCTGCCAATAAAAGCAATCAGAGCGTGGCTGCAGGCCTGAGGCTGAAAAACAGCACACAGAGGGAGGAAAAAGAGCCTGCGAGATTCATCAGAGGAGAACATCGCAAGACGACACTTACAAAACGTTTAGGATTCATCTCGGAGAGAGTAAAATGAAACAAATTACAATCAGAACCAGGCATGCTGGGTGGATTAGAACAGATAAGAGTCAAATAGAACTGCGGGAGAGATAAGAATTGAGCAAACTATATTTCAACAAAAGAACACGATTTAAAAAAGAAGAAAGCAAAAAACAATCGGAGTAAATTGAATGTGCAGAGTTGAACAGAATTTCACTAAATGGAGTAGATTAGAACAGACAAGCAGAATAGAACCACGATATACACTAAATATACAGGGAATTCAAAATACAGCAGGAAAGACAGGAATAGAATGAATTGAACATATTAGAATTAAACTGGGAATCCACTGAATAGCAGTAGATTCCCAGCACTGAAACAGATCTCTTCAAAATCACTAATAACCTGCTGCTAGCAGCTGACTCAGGTTCACTATCCATTCTTCTTCTGCTTGATCTAAGTGCGGCTTTCGACACAATCTCACATAACATTCTTCTGGAAAGACGTGCTTCTATTGGCATTGATAACACACCTCTCAGCTGGTTTCAGTCATACTTCTCAGGTCGCACTCAGTTCATTCAATTAAAGTCTTTCACCTCGTCATTAGTCCCTGTCACCACTGGTGTGCCCCAGGGTTCAGTTTTGGGTCCCCTGCTATTTATCATTTATCTTCTTCCACTTGGTTATATTTTCCGCAAACACCAAATCCATTTTCATTGCTAGGCAGCTGACACCCAGCTCTACCTATCAACCAAACCCAACCTCAAACTCCCACCTTCATCCCTTACTAATTGCTTTGCTGACATCAAATCCTGGTTCACCTCAAACTTCCTGAAATTAAATGACAATAAAACTGAACTTCTACTTATAGTACACGATCCACTTTAAACAAATCACATAAGTTTTTTATTCACACAGATGATTCTATTATTACATCCTCCCTTCAGGATTACTTCCTGCTGCTTACTGCTTACTTCCACCTTCGGAATATAATTCTTTTACTTCCTTCCCTCACACCTCATTCAGCTGCCATTCTTGTTCATAGTTTAGTCACATCCCGTTTAGACTACTGTAATTCCCTTCTGTTTGGCCTCCCTAATAAAACTCTTAATAAATTACAACTGGTACAAAATGCTGCAGCTCGTATTATGACAAAAAAAAACTATCTGTCACATCACACCCATTCTACAACAGCTTCACTGGCTTCCCATCTTTTTCAGAATTAATTTTAAAATACTTCTCACTTTTAAAGCCATCCACAATCTTGCTCCTCCATACCTTACTAGTCTTGTTCATATCGCCACACCTTCTCGGACACTCAGGTTTTCTCTTTCCATTCACCTCACTGTTCCCTCTGTCTGCCTTGTCACCATGGGGAGCAGATGCTTCAGCCACTCTGCTCCTCAGCTTTGGAATTCACTTCCTCCTGATCTCCGCAATTTAGACTCTTTCTCACAATTAAAATCCAAACTCAAAACACACCTGTTCAAAAAAGCTTATTCTCTTTAACTCGACTGCATTTTTTAAATGTGTTTTGTATTTTAATGACTTTTATTGTGTTTTTATTTGAACTGATTGTTCTAGCTGTCCTGTACGGTGACCTTGAGTGTCATGAAAGGCGCCTTTAAATAAAAACATTATTATTATTATTATCCTCTTTACACCTAAAATCCCTGCCAAATATGAGACTTGAATCTGCAACCTTCGGGTCCAATCTGTTCAAGAAACATTAATTCATTCATTCTCTTTTCAGCTTAGTCCCTTTATTAATCAGGGGTCGCCACAGTGGAATGAACCGCCAACTTATCCTGCATATGTTTTACGCAGCGGATGCCCTTCCAGCCACAACTCAGCACTGGGAATCACCCATACACTCTTGCATTTGCACACATACACTACGGCCAATTTAGCTTTTTCAACTCACCTATACCACATGTCTTTGGACTGTGGGGGAAACCGGAGCACCCGGAGGAAACCTACATCAACACGGGGAGAACATGCTAACTCCACAAAGAAATGCAAACTGTCCCAGACAGGGCTCGAACCAGCGTCCTTCTTGCTGTGAGGCACTGCACCACCACTCAAGAAACATTTGTTTATTTATATTACATTCTGTAAGTTGCTGATGCTTTTATTTCAGTACATTAATGTACTTCCAAATTAAATTAAATATTAAGTAGGGGGTGTGGCTGACTTAACAAATCATTCCCTAATAGCAAACTAAAGGCAAGAGGGGCATGGTTAAAGTCAGCATAAACCAGAAAATGCTGAGATCAGGGCATGTGTACAACAAATCGTTTTTGTGCTGCAGAATTGCCAACTGAGCATTTTTTTACAACACAGGCTCATTGTTAAAACGTACCCCCAGTATACATTTCTGGGGAGCACAAAATATGTAGCCAGAGCTACGTATGGCTGCATTTCGTCTTTAAAACGAACGCTACACGGTAGTATGACGCCGCAGAAGGGCTTTTGTTTCTTTTCACACTACCAGTTGACCTCTTACCTCCATGTGGACGGCTTTTCCATTGTTACCAGTTTGCCCAGTCAGTCAGTCATTCAGTCAGTCAGTCAACAGCGGCCTCTGGTGGATTTATGGAAGAACAGCATGTGCGAATGGCACTTGCAAGACAAATTTGAGATCTGAAAAGCATACACAGCAGCCTCTGGTGGATTCGCAAAAACAAAAAACGGCAAAAAAAAAAGTACCTCCTAGGAATATTTTGCGCTGTCAAGAAATGTATCCAGGGGTACATATCTATAATGAGCCTGGGTTGTTTTTTCTGTTGATGTCAATGGAAAGGGTGCCTTTTTAAAACATCAGCTGTGTAGCTAATCGCTAAGCTTGTTTTACTCTGCATTGTTTAAACACTTGAAGACAGTTGGAGAAGTGCTCATGTTTCTGCAGTGTAAAAGAGGCTTCGGTGTGCCTTTATGGGTTGATCACACAGAATGTGCTATACCCTTATTCCTTTTTTATTGTCAAGAAAAATAGAAATACGCTCAACTCAACTCATTTCTAGAGCACTTTCAACAAACCACAATGGGTACCAAAGTGAGCTACATAAAAACAGATAAAACACATGCAAACATACACAGAACCAAAGTACATAAACTCACAACACATGATAAAAAAGAAAATAAGTATGTTTTCAGTGACCTCTGTAAAGACTCAAAAGTTGGAGCTGTTCTTAGGGAGAGTGGAAGATCATTCCAGAGTCTTGGAGCTGCTACTGAAAAAGCTCTATCACCTCGACTTCAAGCGTGATCGTGGAACTTGCAAATAGAGTCGATCCTCTTGTACTGAATTCTAAACTGGATTAGTAGCCAGTGTAGTGAAATCAGTACAGGTGTAATGTGCTCTCGTTTTCTTGTGCCTGTTAAAAGCCTGGCAGCTGCGTTCTGGACCAGCTGCAATCGCGAGAGAGAGGCCTGACTTACACCCAGATACAATGCATTGCAATAATCTAGACGAGAAGAGATGAAAGCATGAACAACCTTCTCCAAATCCCTGAAAGAGAGGACAGACTTCAGCTTGGCAATATATCTAAAATACAAAAAATTACTTTTGACAACCCCATTAATTTGCTGATCAAATTTAAGCTCCGAGAAATACGATAGGCAACCACTGATCAGCTGCATATTGTGTGGAAGTACTGCTGTTGATATTGTTACAATAGTAACATTTAAAGGTCCTGTAAAGTACTTTGAAATGTGCTTTTTTTTTATTCGATGTTTGACATGATCTCAAATGAAAAATGAAGAGAAGGTGGGACATAGAATAGGCCCGCCCCTTTAAAAAAACAGCCAATAGCATTTTGTTTTCTCACAGCTCTGCCAGTCTGCGAATAACAGAGATGAAATGTCAAACAGAGTTTGCAAATTATATATTCTGTTGGCTTTATTGAACATGGACCTTCAGCAGGCACTGGGGCAGTTTGCTGCCGAGTGTGAAGAGGCTGGGATGAGAATCAGCACGTTCAAGTCTGAGGCCATGGTGCTCCACCGGAAAAAGGTGGTTTGCCATTTCAAGGTTGGAAGAAAGTCCTTACCCCAGGTGAAGGAGTTCCAAGTATCTTGGGGGTTTGTTCATGAGTGAGGGAAGGATGGAATGTGAGATTGACAGGCAGATCGGTGCAGCAGTAATGCAGTCGATGTACCGGTCCATTGTGATAAAGGAGCTGAGCCGAAAGGCAAATTACCAGTCAATCTATGCTCCTACTCTCACCTATGGTCATGAGCTTTGGGTCATGACTGAAAGAACAAGATCTTGATACAAGCGGCTGAAATGAGTTTCCTTTACAGAATGGCAGGGCTCACCCTTATAGATAGGGTGAGGAGCTCTGTCACTGGGGGGAGCTCGGAGTAGAGCCGCTGCTCCTCCATATCAAGAGAAGCCAGCATTTTAGTGCGCTCAAAGAATTATACAGGTTGTTGCTAGATCGGATACGTTTGCGGCTGGAGGTTAACGAGAATTATTTATGTTTTTTATGAAATTTCCGATTTATTGTATTTTATTAACGTCTACCCCCACCCCAACCCTAAACCCAACCATAACAGAAGCGTAAAAACAGTAGTTGTACCGAGTATTATTTATCTTATCTATTAAATTACCCAACAAATTGTATTTTTAACCCCTACCACCACCCCAACCCTAAAGCCAACCGTCACAGTACTGTAAAAATAATAATTATTGTTATACAGTGTCATAAAAAAATGCCGCTATATTAATGTGCATATCGCACTTCCGGCCGGCCATGTATCCGATCTAGACTTTACCAATTATACTATTGAGACAGCACTTAAAATGGCTGACTCCCTAATTAGTGGACTGACTACTGAACAATCCCACTGATTGAGATGCACCCTTTTATTTCAGTGTGCTGATGTACTTCCGACTGAAATTGAATATTAAGCAGGGGGCGGGGACGCTCCAAACATGGAAGCAAATAGTCAGACTTCAATTAAAGAAAACCAAAACAAACATCTTTTTTTCAGTGTATTGTATATCTTGATTTAACATGGACTATTGATGCTGAAAACATGTTGTGCTATCCATCATACATTTTTCAGAACTCACAAATAAACCCTTTTGTATATTTCAGTGAATTAAAGGGCACCTATGGTGAAAAATCTACTTTTCAAGCTGTTTGGACAGACTTATGTGTAGGTATAGTGTATAGACCATCATATTGGGGTGATATAAACACGCTCAGTGCTTTTTTTTCAATTTAACAACATAAAAACGGTGGACCAATTGGAGCGGTTTTGAGATCGACCGCAACTTGACGTAGGAGTGCGGTCCCCCCGCCCACCAATATTGATTGACAGCTGCGTATTACCATATCCTCAGTATGTTGTTTCACTTCCACCATTTTCAGCGTGTGAGTCAAAGCGACGGCACCAAAGAAACACCCTTGCACTATTTTTAAATGTAAGGCTCATTGGGCTCAACATTCACCACGTTATCGCTCTCCTCGCAGCCAGTGTTTGTGAGTTTTGTTGTGTTTGCATACATGTGTATTTTTCATTGCGTCTTCCTTAAACTTCAGCGGTTTGCATTTCCCACGGTCACAGAAGCTCCCTGTCATCTTAACTAGGTGCAGCTGAAAAGTGCGAGAGCGTTGCCTCACGTGCGCGTCCCTCCATTGGAAATAATGAACTAACAACACGCAGCGCCATGCATTTTGCGGTGTCGCAGATGAAAGTGAGGACCGGGAGGCAAGGGGTGGGTGGGAACAGGACACTGTTCATATTTTTCTGCGCCACAGAGCGTTATCTGAATAGTTTCATTTAAATAACATGCAAATGTGCGTGTCTGGTGTGCCGTGTCGTGGCTCTGAGCGGCGCATCCGGTGTATGACGCCCTTTAGTTATAGCCTCAAGCAGGTCGTACACCAGAAGCAGCGCTCGGTGACATGCAGCATCGTGCCACGCAACGTCATGCATTTCTGAATTCTAAACATAAGTTTCTATCAGGGGACACACACCGGCGCCGCAACTGTGCGATACTTTCAACTGTCATGTGCGCGCCGTGTCGCGGTGCATCCGGTGTGTGATGCCCTTCAGTCAAAGTTAATTCAGTGTGCTTGGTTATTAGTCTCGGTGTAGGCTACAAGCTTGGAGCTTTTAACTAGCACACAGTTGGCTGTAAAACTATACAAAGACACAAATTATTTTGGACTTTCTGCTTGGTCTGTGTCCGAGTCGTACATGTACAGCTGAATGCTGGTCTTCTCACTTATGTTGCATCTCTCTGTCTGCCTGTCTCTGTTGCCATACACAAAGAGGGGAGCTCTTGGCTCCACCCCCTTGTTAAGTTGAGCGGGAAGTCAAAACTCATTTTCATGTGAAGCAACACGCCCCTAAAACAACAAACTGTGTACACGCCCCCAAAATGTCACTTTTTAACACATCATAATAAAACAATTTTGTTATGAATTGTGTTTTGAACTGAACCTAAACTGGCACACTCAGAAGAAACATAATATTAATTTTACATCTTAAAAAAGGGGTAAAATAGGTGCCCTTTAAAGTATGGATTGTGTTCAAATAACTAGTATAAAAGGGTGAATGTATAAAAGGGTGATCAGAAAAGAAGAGAACAAATGAACATCCTCAAATGAAGAGCATTGATTAGTCATTCAGAAATCTGCTCTCTGCTGTTAGATGTAAACTGTGAATGTTTTTTTTATGCATGTTTTGCTCAATGTGTGTGTGTGTGTGTGTGTGTGTGTGTGTGTGTGTGTGTGTGTGT
>CAIGQZ010032287.1:9975166-9996341 GCA_903798205.1 Danio tinwini
TGTGTGTGTGTGTGTGTGTGTGTGTGTGTGTGTGTGTGTGTGTGTGTGTGTGGTGTAGGAGGGACAACAGTGACTGACTGAACTGCCAGCTTCACTTATTAGGATTTGATTAAGATTATTATGGGCTTTCATAAAAAAAAGCCTACTAAATGTGTTCATTTCCTCCATCATGCCTTCCTGTAAGTTCATCTGCAGGGACACGTGTAAAGGAATGTCAACATGCTAATATTATACATGTACTGAATGAATTATGTAGTGAAGACAGGTGTTATGTTTTTGATCAAGGAATTTTTGGCCAAACACTTCCATCATCTACATTTTATCATTACATATAATATTACAACGAGAATGAGAATGTGAACATTAATCAAAATATATCCTATACATTTGCTTAATAGAATAATATGGTTTAAACAATATGACTGTTAATTATATGATGTACATTTTTATATATTTAGATAAGAGGGTGTTGCAGTGGCTCAGTGGTTAGCACTGTCGCCTCACAGCAAGAAAGTCGCTGGTTCGAATCCCGGCTGGGCCAGTAGGCATTTCTGTGTGGAGTTTGCATGTTCTTCCCGTGTTGGTGTGGGTTTCCTCCGGGTGCTCCGGTTTCCCCCACAGTCTAAAGACATGCGCTATAGGTGAATTGAATAAACTAAATCGGCCGTAGTGTATGAATGTGCATGAGTGTGTATGGGTGTTTTCCATTACTGGGTTGCAGCTGGAAGGGCATCTGCTGTGTAAAACATATGCATTGGCGGTTCATCCGGCTGTGGCAACCCCTGATTAATAAAGGGACTAACCTGAAGGAAAATGAATGAAAGAATGATTTAGATAAGATTTGGTTAAACCGTTACTGTGCAGAGTACAACTACAGAAATGCAGTTAGCATCTACAAAATGTTAAATTTTTTTTATCTATATATACACACACATTACATTTTATTGCATTTATAGCTAATATGTTACATATCTAGATATTATAAGTAATGCAAAGTTATCATAATAGACCCTTTTCACATTTCCGGGTTTTTCAGTAGCAGAAGTCGTCATAGTTAGGAAAACTTAGGAGAATACAACAAATTATTATTTTTTACAAACTTATCTGCTCAAATTATAAAAGAAAAACTCCTGGATGATGTTATAAAGATGTTCAGAAAAATAAAAATTGTGATAGACTAATGATGGCAGCCAGAGGAGAGAATAACGTCAAATTTACTGTCCTGTCCCATAGATGCTGCATTAGAAACGTCTCGCATAAGCGGTAATTTGTTTTTGTAATTTGAAGCAAAGATGATATAATACATACAGAAATACATATAAATGTTCATACTTTAAAAAAAATCTAAATATTAAAAACTTTCAAGGACTTAAGATGTTGATGAGCGTTAAATGTGTCATAACAGACTTGTGAAATTAAATATATTTTAATACAAGTATATGGACATGACAAATTTTCAAAATGCTAATTTTAAGGGCAAATTTTAATTCTACACAGCTAATTATCTGAAATAGCTAATTATTCATTAATGTCAAGAATCTTCTCTTTTTATATAAATTATATAAAATTGTCTTGGCTTTATATATTTATACAACAGGTCTGTCTGGTTCTCGAATCTGATTGGCTGATAGCTGAGATATTAAAGCAATATCAGCACTGGTACAGCCTCTTAAACTAGAGGGACTAAACGACTTACTGCAATTTAACAAATATTGCAGCTGTTGAACAACATAATGTACTTTTAAGGATTTTTTAGGTGAGAATGTAGATGTTTAGATTGTAACTATGCAGTATATTTATAGGCATAGTGCCTATTTTAAATATTTATAATTTCGTAATTCAGCACATTGGCGGCCATCAGCCTGTCATACTGAGCAGAGCAAAAATAGTTGATGTTTCGCCACAAGATGGTGACAGTGAGCGCATAATAAGTCCTTAGGAGAGAAAAACAACATTTGTTCAGCCTGTTTTAAACTGCAGGTGAACAAATCATTACAGAACAAGTAAGTGAATTTCTAAGTCAATCTTTCTCTTGTGTATGTTGTAGTGCTGTATTTATACTAGAGATGCCACAATTCTCAATACAATATTGAACCGTTCAGTATGACATCCACGGTTCAGTAAGCGCTTGTGAATTACGGGTTTTCCGATTTTACATATAAATAATTTATGTGCCTTTTATTTCTCTCCGAATTGACTGTTTGTGTGTGCCTGTAAGTCTATGAGCTGAGATGAGGAAACTCTTTCCAGTGAGTAAATATTCAATCACTATGCTCTAAAGTTAGGGGGCGCTCCACCATCATTCCACACTTTAACATGGCGAGCGGTGGTAAAGTGAGGCAGCAATATGAGGAAGCGCCGGTGTCTTTCAAATCTGCGGTGTTGGGACATTTTGGTTACACGTATAGACTAATCGAACGGAAACACTTCCTACATGACTGCACATCTGCGGTGCCATCACCCAGCAATAACACTGTCTGAAGGCAGAATAGCAGAGAAGGTAATAAAGTCCTCCATAAAACAACAATCCCTCGATGAATCCTTCCAGCAAACATACCCAACGGGTTCCGAAAGACATAAAAATAATGAAGGCCGTGTTTAGTTTAATTAAGATGGTTTATTTATATTTACTGAAGTACAAATATGTTAATTTGAAATGGTCAATTTATGTTCATTAACTTCACATGCATGTTTATTTTTAAAATGGAGGAATTTATGTGTTGCCCAGTTTGTACATGGGCTACCAGCAGCTGTGAGATTTCAGTGTTAATTTTTTATTATACAAAACACTAGGAACTAGTGTACCTTTCTTGGCTTTGAAGTAAAATAAAGGAGTATTGCAATAAATCAATTTTATGGTTTTTCTTTTTCTTACTATTCCTATTGCCTAAGCATAGAACAAAAAAAACATGTGTTAAGCCATCAGAACCGAACCGAAAACAGTGTTAAAAAAAAACGAGATATGTATTGAA
Source organism: Danio tinwini (assembly GCA_903798205.1). Taxonomy (NCBI): domain Eukaryota; kingdom Metazoa; phylum Chordata; class Actinopteri; order Cypriniformes; family Danionidae; genus Danio; species Danio tinwini. The sequence continues at coordinate 9,978,139 of CAIGQZ010032287.1, forward strand.
CCGTAAGCTAACTGTATTGTTGCACCCCTAATTTATACCATATTAATCTGGTAGTGTTTTTGTTTGCTTTGCTCTGGCATTTTCTGGGTTAATTATTGTGATCTCCTGATTGCAACAGAGAAATACTGGAAAATCTCTGTAGACTGATGGCTTCTCATGCCGTTAAGCCTTACAATCTTAAAATGTCAACTGCAGATGTGTATGAATGGCGGAAGAAAGTAGTTCCTCGTACGAAAGGATTTTTGAGACTCTCGTGTTTGATTTTTTTTTTTTATATATACACAATTATGCCATCAAACTGTTGTATGAACGCAGTATCACACTCGTAGCAGTGTGATATAGCTGTATATCGTCACTAAGGCACTCGCTCTGCAGCCTCGAGCCAACGTACGCCGCCCACCAGTGCCGATATACAGTCATATGGCACTACGAGTGTGATATTGCTCATATATAAATTATATAATTTTAAATTAATATTTTTTATTATCTTTATATTTGCAAAAACAATAAAAAATTATAAATTACATTACCTTTAAGTTATATTACATAATACATTAAGCAACGAATGTTATTCAAATTTACACATTTTTAATTTACATTGGATTTTTTGTTGATTTTAAATTTCCCCCTAGGTTGACTGTTTGGTAAATCACACTCCTTCAAAAAATAAAAAAATAAAAACTGTAAATAAAAACTGTGTATTTCATTGAGTGTATTTAATTAAGCAAAATCCCCTCCTTTATTCACAACTTAGCATCTTGGCTCAGCTAAAACCTGTTAGTAGTGTCAGGTTAAAATGCTCTACTAGGGCTCACTTGGCTCAGTGCATTTGTCAGAAAGAGCAGGACGGAAAGCAGAGCAGATGTGATCAAACCAGACTCAAAAAGTAAAATAAAAATCCTCTCTGAAACTGCTCTCAGACCAGAAATTGTGAGGTCTCTCAGTCAGAGATGATCCACAGTGGCCGCTACCTTACCAGACTCACTGCTGACCCCTTCAGACTGCTCATGTTATCCGCGGAGGCTTTAAACCGGATGCATCTATCAGAAATAATACACTTTCATCTCTTCATCTGACTGAGCTGCTTTTAGCAGATGGAGAGAATCCTTTCACAGAGCCAATCTTCAGACCATTTAACTCATCAGCCCTGCTTTCTTTTCCAACCCCGTTAGACCAGTCCTTTCCAGCTTCCGCTTTCATCACATGCGCTTCCCCACAGATCATTTCACAGTCAACCGCATGAAATCAAATGACCCACACAAAGAACAAAATGAGGTTGAAGTCAAAATTATAAGCCCTCCTGTGATTTTTCCTTTTAAATATTTCCCAAATAATGTTTAGCAGAGCAAGGAATTTTTCACAGTATTTCCTATAATATTTTTTCTTCTGGAGAAAGTCTTATTTGTTTTATTTCGGCTAGAATAAAAGCAGTTTTTAATTGTTTTTAAAGGTGCCATATACTGCATTGGCTTGATTAGTTAAACTGTTTTCTGATATAGTAGGTTTATGACTTCGGTAAGTTCAAAACATCTACAGAAACTGTTTTATAAGCTCATTCATTACACCATAAAATAACCATATCATCAGAAAATCCATAATTGACCATATATGGATTGTGTTGTGAATATTAATGAGATTCGCTCTGACCTGCTGCTCTCACACACACAGAGCATGATGTACGCTGAAAACGGACAAATAAATCCAATCAGAGTAACGTTAACCTATTTTGCTCACCAGATCTGTTGTGGATGAAGGCTAAATTATAATTAAGCTTGTCAAAACCCACTTATTCAGCATATGTTTTACACAGTGGATGCCCTTCCAGCTGCAACCCAGTACTGGGAAACATCTGTACACTTATTCACACACATACACTATGGACAATTCAGCTTATTCAACTCACCTGTACAGCATGTCTTTGGACTAGTGGGGGAAACCGGAGCACCTGGAGGAAACCCATGCCAAAACAGGAAGAACATGCAAACTCCACACAGACATGTGGACCCAGCCGAGACTTAAACCAGCGACCTTCTTTCTGTGAGGTGATGGTGCTAACCACTGAGCCACCGTGTCGCCCCATGAAATATTATACATCCCTAATCTTTGTATTACAGTAATTTGATCTTTTCAGCTGGATATCATACCTGTTGAGAGATATTCATCTGCAGCCCTTTCCAAAAAGGCAGACATGCAGCAGAGGTAATTTACTAGCAAATCTTCTCATAGCTTAAAAAATGTTCCCGCAATTGACCTTAATTGCAGAGCATAAATCCCTCAGCATGCACTTGATTTACATCTTCGTGACTCCTTTATCAAATCTCTTCCTGACAGCGATGCAAACGGCTCAATTTGTTTCTCAATGTCACTCACGCAATCAGTCTCGATTGTCAATCATGCTGTAAAAAAAAAAAAAAAAAAAAGCTAACCATGAGTGCATGGCAAATGTTTGTTTTTACACACTAACGGAAATAGAGATGAGGTCAAATTGCTGATTGACAGCCTCCTCTCTCTTACCTGGGATGTGTTAAAGCGACAGTAGCTGATTCATCTAGCTGACACTGAACCTCAAGCTGATCCTCTGACTCACAGAAAGGCGAAAGGTCTGTTCTCCGGAATCTACCGCCGATTGCCTGGAACCACAGTCATCGCTAAATGACGCAAATCATCTGACAGAAACACTGAGAAGGCAGTGAGAATGGCATATCAGCAAGCTTCGATCATTCTACCTATCAGAAATAACATTCTCGAATAACATCTATGAGGCAGACATGAAACTGTAAATCACCTTGTGCGTTGTGGGAGAGGTACATTGGTATTAAATATGTATGGTTTTGTTTGAGTTGGTGAGCATTAGTCAACCTGTGAAGCATAAATGGTGTGTAGGATTAAATTAGGCTAGTTTTTCTGATGGATAAATATTGCCAAGGTAGTGATGCTAGATTTCTGACAGATTGTGTTGAGTTTTTTTTTTTTGGCTCTTGCACAAATTCACCCTAGTTGTCATATGGTTCTCTGAGATACTGATTTCAGATGGTCCAGCTATCACCTTGAACTTGTCGTGGGAGGCACTTCAACCAGCTTATTTTTTTAATTAATCCAGCTATCCAGCTAATTAATTAATTAATTAATTTATTTATTTATTTATATATTTATTTATTTTATTTATTTTATTTATTTATTTATTTATTTATTTATATATTTATTTATTTTATTTATTTATTTTATTTATTTATTTATTTTATTTATTTATTTATTTATTTATTTATTTATATATTTATTTATTTTATTTATTTATTTTATTTATTTATTTATTTATTTAGTCATATTAAACTAATAAAATTAAGCAAGTAAGCAATAATTGTTGGTGTTGTAATTTTTAGTGGAGCATTTTTTTCTAAATGCATTTTTTCCATGGAATGTAAAAATCCTATTTTATTATATTTATTTAGCATTTTTATTGCTTTTTGTTTTTCATTCAAAGTAGTAGTTTTTCCAAATTTGACCAAACACCCAATAGGCAATTCCATATAGACACCTTAAAATTCTTCCAGAACAACTTAACAGCTTTGTAGCAATGCCCTGATAACCAAATAGCAGCACCTTAAAACAGGATTAGGGTTAGGGTTAGTCTCAAACTCACGACTCGCCGGACAAATGCGGCCTGCGGGAAGATAGTTTGTGGCCCCTGCCTTAATTTGAAAGTTTAATGTCAGTGTGGCCTGCGAGTTTGATATCATGGCACTTTACAGTGTTGTGTGTGGAGCTAAATGAACCCACCAATCACGGTGGGGTATTTGGCTCTCGGAGGCGGGACATCGGCTGAGCTTGACCAGCGTTGCCAGACGTACAATAATTATCGTATTTTTATGATAATTTCGACCTCTGTACGATCAATAATAAAAAAAATCCTATAATGTATGAGTTTTATGCCATTTAAACAGAATTTGCTAATTATCTTAGGGCTTCTATACTTATTGATCCAGCTGCATCTTTTGTCTACTGTCTGTGAGGAGAACGTGGAGTTGGGCACGTTTTCTATGCCATCTTATGTCACATTTTCTCAGCCAATCAATGTGGAGAATGGCTCTCTCTCTCTTGAGTTAACAGTCCTGCTGCTCGCGGCCGTGCTTAGGTTAGTAGTTTTCAGGTTGAGGTCGATCGTTTAAGCAATAAAGTTAAAAAAATTTGTGCTGAAAAGGTAAGTGAGAAGGATGGGAGTTTGCCTTTGATGTTCTCGTTTTTCCCTATTCAAATGCGTTATGTGAACGTGTTTTTCCAAAGTTATACAGCCACAAAATCAGCTCATTACAGATACTGTGAATTGGCTCGTGCACACCTCAGAGTGTGTTAAAATTCGGGAGGGAGCACTGCTTTCGAGCAAACCAGCACTATGTTATGATCCAATTTGTACCGCAAAATGAATCCCTCAACATCTGGCAACACGCAGGTTTCCAATGACAGCGACTCAGACGTGGGCTTTGAACTTTCCCACTAAGCAACGCCTATTTTATAAAAAAATTTACGTATTGTGGTAATTTGCAAGTTGTGTCAAAATGCTATTTGTCTAGAATGGATACTGTATGCTCTCCGTTTGACTCGTGTACGGTAATTTTCCTTCAAATACGATAATTTTGAGGTTCTGGTACGATACTTTGACATTTCCAATCTGGCAACACTGGGCTTGACGCAGGCAGAGAATCATTTCCCAATGAGTGAAAGTTACAGCAGCGCTGCCATAGAGTGTTTACTTTAGTGCCTACTGGCTGCCTCGTTTCTATTGGGCACACACGGACATTCTTCCCAGCGTGCTTCCTTCACAACACTTCCAAAAAAGTTTAAGTTGCTGCCCAGCGGGACAATATAGATATATAAATGCATAGAAATCATTGGTTAATTTGAGACAGAGCTTGCCAGACACTGTTCTGGGCAATGTCAGAAATTTGTATTTTTCTTTTGGTATTTATTTTAACAACAATAAGCATTAACAATCCTTTCTTGCATTTACAATCACTCTCATTGGTTGGTGGTTATTGTTTCGCGAGCCAAAACATTGTACGCGGTCAAAACAAAAAAAACAAATGACAACAGCACAGCGGATAACAGTAAATGTAATTATTATTAATATTATTATTATTACTATTTATTACTGATTGATTTATTTTCTCATAATTTTTTTATTTGTACTTATTTTGTGTTTAAAAAATTTTTTATCTTCTCAAATCTCTTTATTTTTATATTTAAAAAATAAACAAATAAATAATTAATAATATAATAATTTTTTTGTGGAAAACCTGATGCGGCCCAGCCTCACCCAGACTCTGCCTTCAATGGCCCCCAGGCAAATTGGGTTTGAGACCCCTGCCTTAGAAACATTATGCGTTAGCAACACCCTCACACAATGAAAAAAAAACCCTGTGTATTAAAACCTTGACAGCCTCTTGTAATACCTTAGCAATTACATAACATTGCCTTGGCAACACCCTAACAACTTAGAAACAACCACCGATGAAACTATAGCAACTACATAACACCCTGATAACAAACTTGGTAACCTTAGCAAAAAACAGAACACATGCAGATGGTCACCTAGAGCACCTAATCAACAACATACAGTAGCAACAAGGTGACATCCATCCACAAAAATTTAGCAGCTGCATAGCAACACCCTAGCAGCCACTTTGAACACTGTATCAAATCCAGGTCAACACACTGGCAACAACCACATAGAACACCTTAGCAACAACATCGCAATGTCCGGACAACCATCCAGAATGCCTTTGCAGCTGCATAGCAATACCCTAGCAGTCACTTTAAACACTGTATCAAATCCAGGACTACACACTGACAACAACCACATGGAACACCTTAGCAACCACATAGCAATGTCTGGACAACCATCCAGAATGCCTTTGCAGCTGCATAGCAACACCCTCACAATCACCTACAGACCTTAGCAACTACATAACAACATGCTGAAAACAAGATTGGACACCTAAGCAAACGCATACAAAGTCCCTGAAAACCACCTACAACACCTTAGCACACACATAACAACAATTTAGCAGCTGCATAGCAACACCCTGGCAGCCACCTGGAACACTGTATCAATGCAATAACAGCACCCTGAAAACATCCTACAACACTTTAGCAGCTGCATAGCAACACACTGGCATCCACCTGGAACACCTTAACAACCACATAGCAACACCCTAGCAACCACCTAGTATACCTACGCAGCTGCATAGCAACCCCCTCACAGTCACGAGCAAAGCTGAGCAAATACAAACAACACCACACAACACAACAATTTAGCAGCTGCAAAGCAACATCCTGGCAGCCAATTTGAAACCTATATCAACGTCATGGCAACACTCTGACAACCACCTTAAAAGCACATTAGCAACCACATAGCAACACCCTGACAACATTGAAAACATCTAATTAACAACATAGCATGAAGGTGACAACAACCTACAGCACTTTAGCAGCTGCACAAGAACACTCTGACAACCACCTGGAACACCTTAGCAACCACATAGCAACACCCTGGCAACCACCTAGCAGCTGCATAGCAACACCCTGACAATCACCTGCAAAAGCTTAGCAACTACATAACATGCTGAAAACCAACTACACCTTAACAAACACAAAAACAATTTAGCAGCTGCATAGCAACCTTCTGGCAGCCACTTTGGATATTATATCAATGCCATGGCAACACCCTGACAACTACCCTCAACACTGTAGCAGCTTCTTAGCAACCACATAGAACACATACTTTGCAACACTTTTCCACCCACCCAACTGTTTAGGAACAACCACAACCTCATACTATAACAACATGACGTCAACCACTTAAAACTCCTTAGCAACTGCATAACAACACTAACAGCCACCTAAGAACATGTTCTGTGACTGTCCATTCTGTAGCCTCGGTTCAGTTGTTCAGTGAGAGATGAAACCAACAGGCAGGGCAGGATTACATAACACAGCCTTGTAAATATGGCTTTCACACTGACCTTTTACTTGTTTTTTTCCACACTGTTACGAGTGAATGTGGGCTTTTCTAAATGTGACGGTTCTTCACGGTGTGGGGATGTTCTCCCACACACTCATTTGGGAATACAGAAGCTCCATCTTCACAGCACTGAGCGGGTGGTGGGTGTACTGCACTGTAGCTGGTATTGGACAGAGGACCAGAGGATGCCAGTATGCAGTGAGCTTATACTGTACTTTACCAAACACACACTGAGCTAATGCCAGCTTACACACTCCACCAGTGCTCGAGATAAACACAAGTGCCACGCACTGCTCAAATTAGCAGGAACAGAACAAACAAAGGAACTGAGCTGATAAACAAAAGTTAAAAAGGATCTTTTGGCTCGTTCTAATCTGTTGTTTTGAAAACGTTAGGGATGCTGCCAGATTTGCTTTGTGGTTTGCTTAAATGTATACTAAACACAAATGGGTGAAATAAAGATTTTTATTTTTATTTTATAACACTGGTATTCTTCAGTCATATATACAGTCTATATATGACAGATGGATAATGAGATGGACAGATTCTGATTATTATTTACAATTCTAAATGATCAATTATTTTTCATTCATTGTTAGCTTATTACATGTATATAAACAGGGTTGCGGATATACAGTTGAAATGAAAATTATTAGCCCCCCTGTTTATTTTTTTCCCCAATTTCTGTTTAATAGAGAGAAGATTATTTCAACACATTTCTAAACATAATAGTTTTAATAACTTATCTCTAATAACTGATTTATTTTATCTTTGCAATGATGACAGTAAATAATATTTGACTAGATATTTATCAAGCCACTTCTATACAGCTTAAAGTGACATTTAAAGGCTTAACTAGGTTAATTAGGTTAACTACAGTAGGCAGGTTAGGGTAATTAGGCAAGTTGTTGTATAATAATAGTTTGTTCTGTAGACTATCGGAAAAAATATAGCTTAAAGGGTGTAATAATTTTGTCCTTAAAATGATTTTTAAAATCTTAAAAACTGCTTTTATTCTAGCCTAAATAAAACAAATAAGACTTTCTTCAGAAGAAAAAATACTAGCAGACATACTGTGAAAATGTCTTTGCTCTGTAAAACATCAATTGGGAAATATTTAAAAAAGAAAAAAAATTAAAAAGGGGTTTATTAATAATTCTGATTTCAACTGTGTGTGTGTGTGTGTGTGTGTGTGTGTGTGTGTGTATGTATGTATGATTTTTTTTATTATTATTTTTTTAAAGTTACATTTTATGTGTGTTGCCTATTAATTAGGATAGTAATTGTTTATTAGCACTTAAAGTATGATCTTATTTTACATCCCTAAGCCTACCCAATACCTAAACCCAACTACTACCTTGCTAATGTTACAACTAGCTCAAAATTGTAACATAAGAGAGTCAATGCGGACCAGGTAAATTAAAAAGAGAAAGGATTTATAAAAATAAAAATAAAAAACATAATTAACAAAAGTACTTAAAGCAATTAAATTCAGTAATGAAAAGCATGTGCATGGTAGTGAACTGAGCTCATGATCCAAAACAAACTACAATAAATCAAAAACACCAGGCAGGGATGTCTGGCTAACTGAGCTCTCTTCTCATGTCAAATGTTGGACTCTTTATAGGCACCACATAATAGGTCTCAGGTGAGATGACCCACCCACAAATAAGCAATCATGCAGGCTCTGCAAATCACAAAACAGAACCACAACAAACAGGTTCCACACAGGACCTAACATCCTCACCCAAAAAGAAAAAAAAAATTAATGCCACAAACAATACCAATATTTTTTTCTTTAATTTCAAACCATCTATTTTCTTTTTATCCGTTCTAAACCTTAAAACACTAGTACTGCTTACAAAAATTATTTGCGATGAAAAAGTGTTAAGAAAAGCTACAGTTTGGCATACCCCTGCCCCATCTCCCCTCCTCCAGCAAACCGGATCCTGAAAGCATTTAAGGAGAAGACATAACAAGACCACCACCAAACAAGAAACTCACTCACCCACTTAAACAGTCACATCACACAGAATGAGCTCAGGACAAACAGTCAGCAAACACATTGTCTGTGCCCCTTATGTGTTTAATTTGTAAGTTATAAGGTTGTAAAGACAAAACCCACCGCATCAATCTTTAACTAGGACTTTTCAGTGATTGTAGAAAAATTAACGGATTATGATCTGAAAAAAACAACAACTTGAGAACCACCTCCAACATAAACTTCAAAATACTGGAGTGCCCATATTAAAGCTTGTGTTTCTTTCTTTGTAATGGAGTAGTTTACCTGATACGAGTTGAATTTTCTTGAGAAATAACAAACTGGCTGGTCCACACCATCCAACCCGGTTTGCAAAAGAACTGCACATCTGACTTGCATCCACCTGAATCATAAACGACTTATCAAACTGCGGTCCAAGAAGAACTGGATTGGAGGAAAGCAGAAGTTTTACATTGTTAAATGCTTGCTGGCAACACAAGAACCAAACAAACAGAACAGAACAGACACTTCCAATAAATTAGTTAAAGGGGCAACGACAGAAGAAAAATTTGGGCAAAAACCTCGATAATACCCTGCCATTCCCAAAAAACACAAGATCTTTTTTTGCAGATGGTACGGGGAACCCGTCAATTGCCCGTCCTTTCTCTTTTAAAGGACGCACGTAACCATGCCCCACTTCTCTTCCCAAAAAATCCCGGACGAGCCCCCATATGTTACAATCAGCTCAAAATTGTAACATAAGAGAATCAAAGCTATCAAAATCAATAGTGAAAAGCATGTGCATGGTAGTGACTTGAGCTCATGATCCAAAACAAACTAAAATAAATCAAAAACACCAGGCAGGGATGTCCGGCTAACCGAGCTCTCTTCTCATGTCAAATGTTGGACTCTTTATAGGCACCACACAATGGGCCTCAGGTGAGATGACCCACCCGCAAATCAGCAATCATGCAGGCTCTACAAATCACAAAAAAAGAACCGCAACAAACAGGTCCCACACGAGAACTAACAGTAAGAATTAATAAGCAGCTAATTAGTAGTTTATTAAGCTAAAACCCTTAGTTAATGGTTTGTTAATAGTGTGAAGTGTACATAAAATTTAAGTGTGGCCTTTATTTTATTCGTATGGTGCATTTTTTCACCTTTATTTATGTATTTATTTATTTTTAGCTTATAATTTACCATGAAAATAAAATCCAAACAAGACATGTCTTTGCAGTTCAATCTGTAGTCAGATGAATCTGCACACTGAAGCGGAGTTTCCTTCCATTTTCAAAACGCCAGACTAGATGAGACTGAGCGAGACGAGGAGGTTGCATCACTGTCTGGATCCTCTGCTCTCTCAAACCAGACTGAACTCACACCATTAAATTTATCAATAACACAGTAAAACAGAAAAGGATCCAAGTCATGACATGTTCTGATATAAAGATAGTAAAGAGCAGAGTTGGAGAGAAAGGGATTTTTGTTTTCCTCAAATGGAGAAAACGAGGGAGTGAAGTCTCCTGAAATAAAGAGGACGGAGGGAGTGAGATATGATGAAATAAAGAGAGAGGGGAAGTGATACATCTTAAAGTAAAACAACCCAGCCATTTGAACTATGAAGACGATGATCATTAAGCTCTGCCAGGTCATTTGATGAGGATGTTTTTCTTAACTCACACAGATGGAGGAACGTGAGGGAGGAGAAGAACCGCTGTGAATGATGGAGAGGAGTGTGTGTGTGTGCCTTGTATTCCGTAATGGTAGACATGTTATGTATTGGGGTGGCATGGTGGCTCAAGACTGTCACCTCACAGCATGAAGGTCACTGGTTTGAGTTCTGGCTGGGCCAGTTGACATTTCTGTGTGGAGTTTGCATGTTCTCCCCGTGTTCGCATAGGTTTTCTCCGGGTGCTCTGGTTTCCCCCACAAGTCCAAAGATATGCGGTACAGGTGAATTGGGTAAGCTAAACTGTCTATAGTGTATGTGTGTGGATGAGTGAGTATGGATGTTTCCCAGTGATGGATTGCAGCCGGAAGGGCATCCGCTGTGTAAAACATATGCTGGTTAAGTTGACGGTTTATTCTGCTGTGGCGACCCCAGATTAATAAAGGGACTAAACTGAAAAAGAAAAATAAATGAATTGAAAATTTATTTTTATTCAACTGAATAAAATATATTAATAAATTGTAAGGAATAGTATTTTAATTCTATTTTTTATGAATTCTATGCAGTAAAGGACATGCAAACACTGCTAAATATTTAGCTACAAACTCCACTGGCTGGATTCCCCCCGTGTACAATTTCACATAAGGGATTGAACTCCTTTCCACAAATTGTACTTAATTGACCTTCCATGCAATGCAAAAGAGGCGATTTTTGTATTTTTTTTACAAACTCAAATTTGAAAGTATACCTTTTAGGTTCTGTGTGGTCTATGTTGCTGTAAAAAAAAATGGTGGTTCCTGGACATGTGTGTAATCAGAGGAAAAGTTATTGTATTCCAACTGATGAGATGTGCTATACCATTTTTTTAATGTATTTTCCGCCTACCAAATTTTGAAAGCCTTCCATATCCAAATGCATTGCTATAAATGAAAAATTCCAGTGTAATTGAATAGAAAACCCTTTGAATGTACATAAGAAACTGCTGAAAGTATTAAATACTATTTGATGTTTTCTGTTTTATTATAAACCACTTCAACATTGGGCGCTTTTTAATTTTATTTTTCTAAAATGCTTTTTGAAAGGTTGTAGTTTATCTGTTTAGAGAATTAGACTAGTGCAGACAGTTCTGCTTGAAACCAGCTGAGAGCAGCAAACACTAGGAAAAATAATTTTATCTCTATCATGTATTCTGACCAAACTGTTGCAATTCAACTCAATACTGGGAAAATAACTTTTTGATCATTCATAATAAATAGTACATATTTGCTCTTGCTTAGTTTTAGATGATAATAACTACAGGAACATGAGTTTACATTACTTATTTTATCTCCTTTCCATTTTAGGCATCATAACATTATATTAAAATTAGTCAATGACTATAAGATATGAAAATAAACCAATGTTCAATACCCAGCTCGGGTATCCAGTATACTGTGTATTTAAGTGTAAATAACTTTTGTACAGTAAAATAAAAACTGAAGTGATGCATATGTGCATAAAATATAGCTTCTACACTCTCAAACGGAGCCACTTCCTGGGGGGTTGCGCAACCCGCGGCCTTAAAAAATTAAAGGGGAAGTCGATGACGTCACCCGCCACCTGGTCCGCAGATTCGAAGCACAGTTTCTCAGACAACATTTTTTGCAAATCTGTTGTCATTAGCTGTTTCCATCCACCTATTTTTATGCGCATTTTAGATATGCGCATAAAAAAAACGGTTGATGGAAACGCCATGATGCGCATACATTTTGAAAATGCGCATAAAAAACATATGTGCATAACTGAGCAGGATCAACTTTTTATTCGAAAAGAAAAGATGCACTTAAACTACGATGGAAACACTTTTACCGCATAAATTCCAGTGTGCGCATTAAAAAAAAGGTCATGTGATTTTGTTAAGAGATCATGTGATGATAAAAATGTGTGTGAATGGACAAATCAACAGGCTGAGCACATTATAAACCATCTGAAATGTTGTTTTGGTCACTCTAAAATGCCTTACCGTTTAAGTATTAATGTTATTATATTATTAATGACATCCAGAATCAAGAGCGTCTGTGCTCCACGTCTGACACCTTCAAACGCCACCGCGCGTTCACTGCGTGTCAGGATTGCCTTCCAAGGCGCAAGTCATTTATTAGATGAAGAAAAGATTGACGCAGCCTCTTCTACTGCAGTAAATTAAATTTTTACTGTTAATATTTGGCACCAGTTAATCAGGAAGTGACGATTTTGTTCGCTTTGACTCGTTGGATGGAAACGCAGCTTTATTCGCACGTCTTTTATGCGATAATCCAGTTTTGTGCATAAAGTTCATTCGCATTTTTGGATGGAATCATAGCTATTGTTAGCATTTCCGATTATTAAATATTACTTTTGACCCCTACTTTTTCTAAGTCTATGCTGTGTCCGTTTATTCCAACGGTTTGAGGACTCCCTGATATCTGAACATTTGGCCTCTTGTTCTCTTCAAAGTATGTCATACAGAACTGTGAATGATTCACATTGAAAACACAGATGGTGCTTTTCTGCTTCCCAACAACTCGCAGTCCAAGTCTCCTTATATGACTGTGATATTTTCATCCAGTGCCAGCAAAAGAACCAAACAACACATTTCCAGTGCCAGTTTCGACCAGTTTTGGGACAATGTGCCCAGTATACGGGCCAGAAAGGAACTGCTATTTCAGATCTGCAGTGGATATATGAGAGGAAGCTGCAAGATAAATCAAGACAATCTGCATTCTCTTTCCCACTGAAAATCCCCTTTCTAATGCCAGATATACAGTACATGGGTAAAAAAATGTAATAAACATTTTAAAATAGCTGTATATTTGTATGAATCGCAACAAAAATGGTTTAAATAATACTTGCATGAATAAATATTGTCTAAAATTGGTATGAATACAAAAAACTATTTATTTTATAATATATTTTAATTAAAATGGAGCAAGAGAAATATTAGACAACAGCTCTTTTAAAATGAAATTATATTTATCAGTGCTTGTATAAATAATAGATCTAGGGCAGCACGGTGGCGCAGTGGGTAGCACAATCGCCTCACAGCAAGAAGGTCGCTGGTTTGAGCCTTGACTGTGTCAGTTGGCATTTCTGTGTGGAGTTTGCATGTTCTCCCCGTGTTGTCGTGGGTTTCCACCAGGTGCTCCAGTTTACCCCACAAGTCCAAAAACATGTGGAACTCTGTAGGTGAATTGGGTACGTGAAATTGTCTGTAGTGTGTGTGTGAATAATGTGTTATAATGTATTGCTTACTTTTCCATTTGTATGTCATTTTCTTTAAATGCCAGGGGTTTAAAAATAAAGTAAGGCTTTATTCTTGTTTTCTAAGAGACACAAAGTAGATTTTAGTTTTTTTCAGGAAAGTCACTCTACCTCAAAAGATGCAAAATTTTGGAGGACACAATAGGGCAATGATATATGGCTGTCACATGGGTCAGAACATTCTGCAGGAGTAAGGATTATGAAGTACTGTATAATTTTAACGGTAATGTTTTGGAAACTGATATTGACCCCGCAGGCCACTTCTTGCTAATAATAATTGCTATCAATCAATGTATAGTAATTATTCTGAACATATATGGATACAACTCTGTTGCGGACAACTGTAATTCAGCAATACCTGAAGAACTAAACTAAGATATGAGTTAGAACAAAAGAAACTCTTTTAGAGTAACAAAACAGCGATAGTTCGCCTGACTCTGCAACGCGAGAAATACAAATATAAGGGCTTTACATTTGAAGTCTTTTTCATTTGCTTTACTTTTTCTTTTATGTGTTCCTTTTTGCAACCAGTAAAAATAAACAAAAACATTTATAATATAATAATAATAATAATTTCATTTTTAGTAAATGATGACTTCTTGCATTTTAGATTGTCTTTAAATGAAAGTCTCAATAAAAAAAACTAAATTAAATAAAAGGAAAAAAGGTTAAAGATCCCTCACGTGAGAAAGTGGTGACGATATCAAGTCGTTTGGCTCTAGACTCAGTAAAAAAAAATAAGTTTATCCTTCTGTCTGAACTGGGACATATAGGGAGAAAGAATAAAAAAAAATGCCTGTGCTATTAAAAATATATTATTAAAAATATTAAAGAAAAGTGCTGTGGCGAAATGTTGATGAGGACAGCATCATTCAACCAGACTCATCTTTTGCTGAAATCATTTTACCATCCACATATGCAAACGGCCCTCTGAAGCCTGCTCTCTTCCCCTCCCTTCTTGCTCGTTCGACAAGTGGCCAAAGTTTGTTTCTGGCGTCTTTGGTGCTTTGAGTTAGGTTTTCAAAAATCTGGATCTTCTTCTCTTTGAGGATGTCTGCGGTGCTGGCATCCCTCCAAATCTGGTCTCAGACGTTGCGTGAGAGAAACTGTGCGATGATGCTCCGTCAGCGCGAGGACCCAGTCTGTGGGCCACATTGAGCATGTAGATCAGCTGTTCTGCTATTATAGGAGAAACTTTACTGAACAAGTCAATTCGAATTTTGCGGACATCTTCGCCTGGCTGTTCCTGAATACTGGACACTCGCAGATTCCACCTCCGCTTGTAAGTGTCGAGTTTCTCGCATTTATCCCGCTGCACACAGTTCTCCTTCTCCAGCGATTCCACTCTCTCCTGTAGCGATGTCACCTTGCCCGATATTTCTTCTACTTGATTGTTCATAAATTCAAGCGCCTCGGTTACACTGTTTAGTGAATTCGTGTTATCGTGTTACACTGTTGTCTCGAGGGATTGCATATGAGTCAGAAACTCTAACTGCATTTTTTCAACTCGTTCCAAGACTTCCATCAGGTGCGAGTTGGACATTATTTGACTCTCCGACGCACCTTTGTCAGTTGTTTTTGTTTTTTTAGACGGCGGTTAGGGAGATTCAGGTAAGGAAAATTTAATCGATGCATCCATCTTGAGCGCAGTATCCAGAGATCTCCTCACATAAGAATGTGTGGCACTTCGAGCCGCTCTGCTTTCTTCCATTGTACTCGTTTGAAAAATAAAAGAAATGAAGAAATAAAAGTCTCCAGTCAGTAATAAGATGTTTTTTCGCCCTTTTACTTATTCAGTTAATATTAAATTATTTAGCACGTGCAGAGCTTCAGCACATGGTTGTTAACCAGTCGCCATCTTGTCCGAATCCGTGACTCTGTTTTTGTTAATGACTCACTGATTGATGAGATCAAATTATAAGTTCTTTGGCTCTCTTTTGTAAATCCTGATTTTCATCTGCTTGTATTTCTGTTGTTCAATTCTTCTTCTGTGTTGAGATCTGATGCTGGTTCTGCTGGTTCTTCTCTCAGTCTTGCTGTACATGTTTTGTGAATTAATTTGCCCTGATTCTTTGCTCTACTGAACTGCGCTGTGCTGCCATATGTTACAAACATGTAGACTCATGAAGGCACACACACACTGCAGATCTCTTCCAAAGCCTAGTGCGCTGCCTTGCTGTCTCCTACTGAAATGAGCAGAAGCTTCTCATGACTGATTCAGAACATTCTACAAACTGAACACAAACTGCTCACGAGCCTCCATTCAGCAATCAGTACAGTAGACTTGGCATTTCTTTTTATTATTGGTATATAACAAGACTATACATAGTAGTATACAGAGTAAGAAAAATGACAGACTATAGGTGCGTCCTATCGCATACTTATGCACTATTCTACGCCACTAAGTAGTGCGTTCACACTGAAAACTCTAAAAATAATAAGTGCACTTTAATTACCCGGATGATGCACTCATTGAACCGGTAAAATGAAGTGTGTAATGATGGACACTTCACGCACTCAACGACCGCAGCTTTGCTCACGTAAAGGGGCGGAGCTATTGGGCTATTATATGTTGGATTACTGTATTTATTTTGAATGGTGAAAGCAAAATTCTCACACGAGAGGGATTATAGTGCCTCCTGATGGTAAATGCGGTTATACTCATGGCAGGTATTATTTGGTACTTTGGTCATTTATTAATTTGGCAACCGTCAAACATCATCAGAGAAACGGTTTATTTTTCTGCTTAGTAAAAAAACGTTAGTGTTCCATTTGGGACGACACTACATGCATATACTATACTGTTGAGTGTGTAAGTGCATAAGTGCATAGTGTGTAGTATGCCATTTGGGATGCAGCTTAAGTTCTTTCCACTATTCCCTCAAAATAAAATAAAATTGAATTAAAATTATTAATTAAAAACAAACATATCATCTGAAAAAAACTAATGAAAAAAATTATAAATATATATATATATATATAATTGGCTTTTTAACTTATCATTTTATAAATGCTATGCTTTTATATTTTATATTTAATTAAAAACAATTTATTTTATAGTCAACATATCTCTTAAATAACCCACTTCTTTTTCAGATGACACTGTATAAAACATACATTACATTAATAATGTAATCCACCTGAAGAAGGTGGTTTGCCATCTCCAGGTTGGAGGAATGTCCTTACCCCAGGTGGAGGAGTTCAAGTATCTTGGGGTTTTGTTCACGAGTGTGGGAAGGATTGAACGTGAGATTGACAGGCGGATCGGTGCAGCGGCAGCAGTAATGCGTTCTATGTACCGGTCTGTTGTGGTAAAGAAGGAGCTGAGCTGAAAGGCAAAGCTTTCGATTTACCGGTCAATCTACGTTCCTACTCTCACCTATGGTCATATGCTTTGGGTCATGACTGAAAGGACAAGATCTCGGATATATGCGGCCGAAAAGCATCTCAAATAAATCTCCAAATACATGCGTTTCCTTCACAGGGTGGCAGGGCGCACCCTTATGGATAGGGTGAGGAGCTCTGACACCCGTGAGGAGCTCGGAGTAGAGCCGCTGCTCCTTCACATCGAGAGAAGTCAGCTGAGGTGGCTCGGCACCTGTTTCGGATGCTTCCTGGACGCATACTCAGGGAGGTGTTCCAGGCATGTCCTACTGGGAGAAGGCCTCGGGGAAGACCCAGGACATGCTGGAGGGACTATGGCTGTGTCCAAAATCGCCTACTACTCAGTAAGTACTGCATTTGAATTTAAACGTACTACTCGGCTGTTAGAAAAGTACTTTCTATGCAGTATGAATGTGAGAAGTATGAATGGAATTCGAACATACTACATCTGCCATTTTGTCAGGGTCATGTGACCTACCTGCGTCAGTTACATCAATTCACTCCCATTCATCAATTCTCTCGCAGGGCATCATGGGATAGCGCAGCGTGCATGGGATGCGCACTTCAGAATCTCGCCGGAAGTTGTAAGTCATCTGGGTACTTCTCGCATACTGATTTTTTTAATTATATCATTTCGAACATACTACTCGGCTCGCATACCGATTTCAGCGTACTGTATAGTATGGAAGTATGCGGTTTCAGACGCAGCCTATGTCTCTCGGCTGGCCTGGGAACGCCTCGGGATCCCCTTGGAGGAGCTGGCGGAAGTGTCTGGGGAGAGAGAAGTCTGAGGTTCTCTCTTGAGACTGCTGCCCCCGGAAAAGCGGTAGAAAATGATGATAATGATGACATTAATAATGACTTTCCTA
>CAIGQZ010032287.1:10001341-10020664 GCA_903798205.1 Danio tinwini
CGACTCACTGATTGAAATGATCTGTTCAGAGCAAGTCTACAGTTAACGACTCACTGATTCAAATGACCTGTTCTTGGTGAGTGGTTAATGACTCACTGATTAGAACTATACATATTTTTTTTATAAAAGTGCCCGAAGCTATAGCCCTTTAATAACCATACGGAAGAATCAGAATCCACAGTGGGAGGATGATTCTTCTGCTCTGTCACCGTGAGATAAGCATTAAATGGATGCATTAATGTCTGTGCTTTACTCCATAGACCCTCATAATCACATCTCACATAAGTGATAACCAGCCTGTGCTATCAGTGTGTTTCTGAACAATGCTCTCAGCAGAGAATGCTGATATATGATATGAGAGTGATATCAGAAGGACCACGTCAGACCGTATGTTTACAGTACAGATTTCCCCTGATGTTACTGTATATCTGTACTGACATACTCTTCAAGACCGAAAGAATTGGCAGTGGTATAAAGCATATTGTAAATAAATAAACACTTTTACATGAAATAATTGTACTTTATATTGTTTTACATAACCTCCGCACTTTGCTTGTTGAATTTATCAGCTGGAAATAAATTAATCTGGAAATCATACTGGAAACATTGTAACGAATGGAAAAAAAAACGAACTTTACAGATTTATTCCAATTAATATGAAACAAGTTAATCATTTTAGTTACAATTGCAATAAAAGAAATAAATAAATAAATACAATGAATAATTTTATTACATTAAAACATTATATTGTAGAAATAATATTTATGGAAATAAGTTTGTAAAATAACAGAAAAGTACTGGCACTTAATTACCAGGATTTTGGACAGTAATTTACAACACAAACCCAGACAATAAGGCCCAATCCCAATTGTACCTCTTAGCCCTTCACCTTACCCGTCCCCCTTGTTTTGCTCGTTCACCTTAAAGGGCACCTATGGTGAAAAATCTCCTTTTCAAGCTGTTTGGACAGACATATATGTATGTATGTTGTATAGGCCGTCATATTCAGTCCTTCTTTTTTAATTTAACAACATAAAAATGGTGGACCAATTGGAGCAGTTTTCAGACCGACCGCAACTTGACGTAAGAGTGCGGTCCCCCTGCCCACCGAATTGATTGACAGCTGCGTATTAACATGTCTCCATAGTAACGTGTATACTCATATCAACCAGACACAGGACCAGGACGTGTGCACACTAAGCAACCGTAAATAAAAGTCTGTTCAGTTTGTTAGGATCATCAATCATCATCAAATGTGATCAAGAGTGAGTTTTACAAGTTTATAATGTTTTAAAACAGTGCATGTGTGTAATGAATTACAGCGATTTACTTCAGCTTTACTTCATCAACACAGCCGCGTGTCAGAACAATTATAAAACACGCTTCAATCCCGGTTTGTGGACGTTAAATCAGGTTTTTTTTGTACATTAAAATAACAGATATCCATACAGCAGTGGATATTAACCTGTATCCTGTCACAATTGCGTGCAAAAACAGTGCAAAGCTAAACACACGCTGTCTGTGTGTGTGTGTATTTGTGTGTGTGAGCGTGAACTTTGTAAAGACATTGTGTGTGACTCACCCTTGCAACTCCACAACATGCATCAAATACTCATTGGTAAAGTTCTTACTGTAGTTTTTTCTCACAAATGTTACGTGAGATCTTATTCTTTCGTGTTTGTCTGTTGTCTGACGCAGCTGAGGGAGCCGCTGCCAGGCACGTGGAAACGGTGGGCGTGAAGGACTAGCCTTAAAGGCGCAGTACACAAAAACCGTTAGCTGATTCTAAATGCTACAAAGTAGAAACTTATAAAAGGTATAATAAAAAAATCTGATGGGTGTTCTGAGATGAAACTTTACAGACACATTCTGGAGACACAAAAGACTCATATTAAATCTGGAAAAAGTGGTAACCTAGGTGCCCTTTAAGGGGTGTCTCAATTCTCTTTAGCTGAAGGTGTAGGGCTAAGGGGAAGAGCTAGATACCCCTTCGAACGATTCGAGATTTCTCATGACCACACTTGAAACCAAGGGGTAAGAAAATTTCCCAGAATACACCTGCCACAACGGCAGTTTCGCTGCACCTGGAGGTAAGGAGATCCACAAATTAGTATTTTTTGGTCATCATTATGGATTTTTACAACATACAAACACGTTTTAATATATTCATAACCGCATTCGTGTTTTACCATCATGCTTTTTAAAACAAACGCTAAAATAAAAAACGCTAAATTTCGCTATCTATAATGCATAATAATGACTCCTGTACAGCAGTCCCACAACATTCTGACACTCGATGACACTCAAATACCCTGTCAGTAATGTCTAGTGGTTGTAAATGAGCCATTTACAGTGTCTGCTTTAATGTTAATGTTGTTTTCGTGTGTTTACAGATGAATATGGCCACTGTGTAAATACACAATACAGTTACGATGTTATTGCCACATTAGATTGTTATGATATCATCATACATGCCTTCAGTGATTTCCTGAAGATAAATACCAAAAAATAACACAACTAGAATAACTACAGCAGTCACGATCGTCTGATCTCATATGAAGCAAGAGATCGCGATGACATATGATGGCGTGCAGGTGCTGTAGTGCTGTCCCATTTCTTAGGGGTAAATTTTGAAGCCCTTCCCCTTCACACTCTGGGCCCTATCGTACACCCAGCACAATGCGGCGTGACACAATTGTTGTTTGCTATTTTTAGCTCGACGTAAGTGTCGTTTTGACGTTTTTCACCACGCTGTTTAAATAGCAAATGCATTTGTGCTCATATGTGTGCCCATAGGCGTTCTGGTCTAAAAAAGGAGGTGTGTTAAGGCGCATTGCTGGCGCGTTGCTATTTTGCACAATAGAACAGCTATGAGGAGGTCTATAGTCCAGCACAGAGCGGGTTAGTTGTGTGCCTTGCTTAAACATTGCTTAATACACACAGGATGTACAGCAATACGCAAATATCTTTACAAATGAAAAACAATTAAAGGATTAAAATATTACAAAAATTATTATTTTCTACATAAATATAAAAACCACTGCCTTCATCTCGGGGGCTTTTTCAGTTTATTCATGACAATTTGCTTTTGTATAATGTTATTATTAGTAGCAGTATTATGTATTATATGCATATTTATGTCTGTTTTATTAAAAAACACGCTTAGATTTGCCCACCTGTCAGCTTTTAGACCATGTGGGGCATAGCAAGTGTATTTGGAAATAACTCAGTTTTTTGAGCACACTTCGTTATTATTGTTAATTTATTCGTTTGCTGGAAATTAGAACTCAATTTAGAAATAGTTTTGAAACAAATCTTTGCGCTTAACTAACAAAATTATGTCAGCTAATGGATGTCTGTGCATACAACACGTTTCCTTATTCATAAAAAAGAGAGTGAAAGTGAAAGTAAAGAATGAGGAGGCTCATTCTCTCACACTGCAGATGGTCTGTTTAACGGTTTTCTCACTAGTGAAGCGCTCAGTTATTCCACTTACAAAGTCCGCCATGTAAATAGCAAATGTGCTATGGCGCGACGCAACTGACTCTTAAAGGGAATTGGAGATGAGACTCTGATTGGTTTATTCTCAAAACACACCATTAAGAGAATAAGCTCTACCCTGTTAGACCATGCGCTGCAGCGCAAAGTGAACTTTTCCATCCTCAAAACAGCAAAAGTGGATTCTGACACGCCCTTAATGCTTTTGCGCCCTGCGCTTTGGACTTTGCGCCTAGATCGTTAAAATAGAGCCCCATGTTTCAAGGGCCAATGGGAAGGGGTAGGGGTACAAAAATAGAAATTGGGATTGGGCCTAAAACACTTCAAGCTAGTAAAAAGTAGTATATATAAGATAGTATATATAAGATGGACTTTTAAATGACTTTTGTTAACAAAATAAAAGAAGCAGAGCAGAAGACAGACACCCTGATAACCCCACCCTAAAAGACGGATAGCCCCACCCTAAGGCATTTTATGTAATCATAAGTGAAGAAAAGTCATTTTGAGTGGAAGGAAAGGTTATGATATCCCACACGGAAAGAACCTATATAAACATATACAGTTGAAGTCAGAATTTTTAGCCCCCCTTTGATTTTTTTTTCTTTTTTAAATATTTCCCAAATGATGTTTAACAGAGGAAGGACATTTTCACAGTATGTCTGATAATATGTTTTCTTCTGAAGAAAGTCTTATTTGTTTTATTTCGGCTAAAATAAGAGCAGTTTAAAAAAAAAAATAATTTTAAGGTAAAAAAAGTAGCCCCTTTAAGCTATATATTTTTCGAGTGTCTACAGAACAAACGATCATCAAACAATAACTTGCCTAATTACCCTAACCTGCCTAGTTAACCTAATTAACCTAGTTAAGCCTTTAAATGTCACTTTAAGCTGTATAGAAGTGTCTTGAAAAATTATTGTACTGTCATCATGGCAAAGATAAAATAAATCAATTATTAGAGATGAGTTCTTAAAACTATTATGTTGAGAAATGTGTTGAACAAATCTCTCTGTTAAACAGAAATTAGGGAACAAATAAACAGGGGGCTAATAATTCTGACTTCAACTGTATATTTTAATAAAGGCTTTGATATAGGTTTTATATATGTAATATTTTCATACGTGACATACATTAAAATGGCCGTCAAATACATTAAAAACCTTTATCAAAACCTTTATTAAAACATATGTCCATATAGGTTATTTCCGTGTGGGCTCTCACTTATTTGCTATAGTTAAATTCCATAACATGCCAATTATACGGGACACCAATTTCAAGTGTTTGCACATACATAAGTGCTTTGCTTCTTTTTTTTTCTTAGTTATTGCCTTCATAATAAAAAATATGAGCTAGACATCAGGTATGACAAAGTGAGATATGAGCTATATAGGAGACATATCTTGTATGTACATATAGGCCTTATACGTGGATATAAATGAGCAGTACAGGAGACCTATATGGCCTGTATATGCACATATATGCACCTCAATTTTGCCTATACTGTATGTGACATATATACGCATATATGCAGCATATATATTATCTGTGCATATATTCCGCATATAGGTTTCAGATATGCAGAATGATTTACTGTATTCCAGCTGTGAAATTTCCGGTGCTTCATTAAGGCAGATGGAGGTGGGTCAGTGATGTGTCGTCTCCACAGCAACAATCGCCATGCTGATATTTGGTAATATTGATGCAGTAAAGGTCAGAGTTGGCTAATAATACAGCAGGGACAGAAGATCCCTCTATGTTAAGCCTTAAGGGTTAGTTCATGCTTATTTCAGGACAAACAATCACAGGTATGACTATATCTGATGACAGCTAATGTTCGACAGCAGGTCCAGGAAGTGACTTCATCCAGACACAGATGCATGATGACTTGAATCATCTGATTAGCAGAACTCACGTCAGAGCCTCAGCTAATAAACGCACACACACACACTGACAGACTTTAATCTTAAAGGGATAGTTCACCCAAAAAATATATACATTGATTTATTTTATGGCGATGCAGGAGCTTTCATATGAATGTATCTTTAAAGTTAAATAGTTTCCCTAAATAGGAAAATTACCCCATAATTTCCTCACCCTCAAGCCATCCGCTGTATGACTTTTTTTTCTGTTTGATGAACACAGTTAGTGTAGTTTTATATTTGATCCTGGCTCTTCCACACTGTTTAATTGTCTATTTCAAACTGAATAATCTTATTACAAATAGAAAACAAGATTCATTTTCTTACTTTACTGGCAGATAATTTAGATGTTTTCATGTTCTCAGTGGATAGCACAATCGCCTTAAAGCAAAAAGGTCGCTGGTTCGAGCCCAGGCTGGGTCAGGTGGCCATGTTCTCCCTGTATTCACGTGGGTTTGAAGTCAATCTAGAGCCATATATACCTGCAAAATAAACCAAAGTTTTGCAAACAAAAAATAAAGTATTGAGCAAAAGATAAATGAATACATGCAAATCTCCAAAAATCCAAGCAAAAATTAATTCAAAGGCAAACTTAAAATTAACTGCAAATAAAATTCAAGCAGAGAAAAAAAAAAAAACTAAAATATATCTGCATATATTCAACCTTGAGTTTGCGAGGCTGTTTTCATTTTGCACTTCACGTTTCTGCACATTTCACTTTGTGGCCCTCATTTGACAAGGAGGCGGGGTTAAGGGAACTTGGACATTTACGGCAGGCCCGTATAGGGCAAAGCGACAGAACAGCAGGTGTGTCCCTTTTTTTAGTTCATCCCCTTGCAACATTTCTGTTGTTACTGTTGCTACTTGCATGTGTTGTGAACGTTCATTCGTTCATTTTCTTTATTCTACTTATCCAGCATATGTTTTACGCAGCGGATGCCCTTCCAGCTGCAAACCATCACTGGGAAACATCTATTCACTCTCATTCACACATACAGAAATGCCAGCTGACCCAGCTGAGGCAAAAAAACAGCGACTTTCTTGCTGTGAGGCGAACGTGCTACCCACTGTGCCACAGCGCCACCTATTTACACCCTTTTTTAGGCAAATGATGGAAAAGACAGCATAATACAATTGCAAAGCAATAAATTTAGTCAACTTGGTTTTTTTTTGTTTTTTTTATTAGATCAAAATGAGCATGTGTTGTGAGGATTTGCCACACGCGTGCAAGATGTGTTCTTAATTTGCTGTTGTTTTTTATATTTTCTTGTGTATTCTTAAAAGTGCAGTATGTAAGTTTGACACACAGTGGTTGAACTAGGTATTGCATTCCTGGATCAAAACAAATGCAAGGGCAGGTTGCCAGATTGAGAACCAACAGGAGCGAGTCTGAAGCCTAGAGGCTGATTTAAATCAGAGTATATAAAGCAATGGCACGAGATAGAAGAAATACTCTCCATATTTAAATGAGTTTTTGTTCTAACCAACACCTTGAATTGATATAATAGAAACAGCTTTCATTTCTTGCAGCTGAAAAACAGAAAACTGACAATGATCACCTCAGGTTCACCCCTTATGTGCTTTATTCTGTGTTAAATGCTAATAATGTCAGTTTGAAAGCCATTTTACATAACATTTATTGCCATACTCTCAGAAAAAAAAGATATGCGAGCTCTTACTGGGGTGTTTTTTTTTTTAAAAAGGTACAAATTTGTACCTACAAGGTCCATATTAATACCTCAAGGGTACATATTAGTACCTAAAAAGTACAAAAATGTTCCTCTTTTAGGTACTAATATATACTTTTGAGGAACCAATATGGATACTTTAAGTACAAATGTGTACCTTTTGAAAAGGCACCACCCCTGTGACAGCTGGGGTACCTTTTTTTTCTGAGAGTGTACTGAAAGCAGCAGCAGATACAGTAGTTCACTTCAGATCTTGAAAATAAAATAAACTGTTTGAAATTGAACTTCAGAACTGTGACTCGGTGGAAGCCAACAAATATCAGTAATTCAGCATCTACATTTAATAATGCTAAAGAGGTTTAATATGTAATAATTAGATTATAAACCTTACCATTTTTCGAGAGTGAGTGCATATTCTGTGCTTCTGAATGACTGTATTTAAATTTCTGTCGTGTTTTGTCCAGTGGAAACAGCCAAATTGCTTATCCCTGCAAATCTCGTCATGTAGCGTGTTGTTAGGACACAGGGTTACAATGTAACCGGCTCACCTAATGTTTACGCCTGCAATATTTATATTATTTGCTAATTAATAACCTCACGTGGAACTCTGAATCTGCGTCTCATTTTGGAGTTTGCTACTGTCCACCAGAGGTCGCATTTCGGTCATGAGCGCATGCTTTGAGAGCCTTCCTGAATGAATGAATGAAATACGCAGTTTTCCAACTAGGAAACCCGGGTGCTGAAGTATAATTGGCTAAACTGGCAGTGAACGGGTTAAGAGAACCAAAACAAAGACATCGTTCCAGCACGTAACTCAGATTTTCAGAATTTCTGCGCTAGCCTGTTGCTACTGACGGCGCTAGTGGTTACACGGTCTTTCATCTCGTTTTCAGCTTAAACAACTAAATGAATGCTCAAGTCTATTTAACAGAGTGTAATTACATTACAACATTGATGCTGTAAAAGGAACCTTGTGAAATTAAAAAAGTCACATTAAGCTTTCACCGGAAGTTTATCGTTGGCTTTAAAACTCTAGCTGTATATAGAGCGCATTGGCTGGATCAGAGACCAACCCGAGTAACAAACTAATCTGACAAAACCCAGGAAAGGTGTCTGTTTTCTGTCGCTGTGTGTCAGTGTGAATTGCCCTTTAAGAGAATCGCTGCTGCTTTTGCTAACAGAACATCACATTGCGAGAGCCATTACTTTACTCTCAGTCCCACCGGCCTCCTCTCTCTTTTACACTATCTATACGTCATCCATTTCTTCTATTACAGCCCTCCTCCATCATGTTTCACTCCACCTATCAGTGTGTTCAGGAATGCCTCTTTGAGCATTTGTGGTCTAAATAAAAGGTAGACAGAACCTAGATGGAATTTTACACAGTATTTTCTATAATATTTTTTTCTTCTGGAGAATGTCTTATTTGTTTTATTTTGGCCAGAAAAAAAAATAATATTTTTTTTAAAAACATTTTAAGGTCAATATTATTAGCCCCCTTGAACAATATTTATTTTCGATTGTTTACAGAACAAACCATCATTATTGAATTGCCTAATTACACTAACTTGCCTAATTGCCCTAGTTAGGCCTTTAAATGTCACTTTAAGATGAATACTAGTATCTTGAAAAATATCTAGAAAAATAAATATTATTTACTGTCATCATGACAAAGTTAATTTATTACAAGTTATTAGAAATTAGTAAAAAAAAAAAAAGTGTCCCAGAATGAATTTGCTGCATGGAGATGCTTATTCCCAGACTCCAGAGTGATTTTGTTTTCCATTATTATTATTTTAAAGGAATAATTCCTCTCACAGATGGTGGGCTCATTTTCATCAGCAGTCAACAACAGTATTGTTTTGACAGCTTCGAGCTGGAGATTATTCCACATCACACAATCAGCACCTAATCTGGGAAATCAGGCAAGTGGCATTCCTTAAAGACGTCTATTGAAGCGCGCTGTGTCTAAAACACTTACTGAAAGCTGAAAAGCAAATTGCCATATCGTGAATGAAGACATCTCACAGACGATGCGGTCGTTTGAAGCTTGAATTGATGCACACAGAATAATATAATGGAAGCTAGTTTTCACCACAAAAAAAAAAGAAAATTGTTAAAACAAAAGGCTGACTTTTTCCTTTCACATTTGACACATTTTTTAAATGAAAACTGTCAAAATTGTGAGACTACAAGTTTTTTTTTCAACGCAAGCTTGATTTTTTTCTTTATAATTGTGTTTCTCAAAATTTATTAAAAAGTTGTCATAATTCTTGTCAATTTATAATTCATAATGTCATATTTTTGAGTTGTCATAATTCACTTTTTCACAATAATGTGAACAAATTAATGACTGCAAATATAGAAACTCAGAGGTCTGAAAGGAAAAGTCCGAATTGTGACAAACTTGTAAACACAAAAAAGCAATTGTGAGATAAGAATTTGCAATTATTATTGCTATTATTATTTTTTTAATCGATGGTAGATTTAGTATTTCTTACAATTATGAATTAATTCAATTCATGTTTACTTCTATAGCGCATTTTACAATGTAGATTGTGTCAAAGCAGCTTAAAATAGAAGTTCGGTTCAGTGTGGTTTAAATTTCACTGCTGAAAGTCCAAACACTAAAGAGCAAATCCATCAATGCGCAGCTTCACAAGTCTAAGCAAGCCAGTGGCGATGAACAAGCTTTACCAATTTACGAAAGTGAAGGAAAAAAAAAACCTTGAGAGAAACCAGGCTCAGTTTGGCATGACCATTTCTCCTCTGGCCAAACTTCTTGTGCAAAGCTGCAGTCTAGGCGCCGGAGGCTGGAGGTCCATTGTGGAGAACTGCAGGTGTGAGTAGGTCACCAGCGGGTGATCAGGCTGGCCCACAGGATCAATGCGAAGACTCGTCTGTCATCGTGGTCTTGCAGGAAACAGTCTCATGCTTTCCGCTCTTCCATGACTGCCACAGTATCAGCTCAGGATACGGCCTGGTCCAGGATTATGGATACCTTGGCATCATTTCTTCACGCATCTTGGATCAGTGGTGCTGCATAATCTCTAGGGGCTTTGATACGAGTATCCCCAGGTGGAAAATATTGGATTAATATCAATAATTCTACGTTTTCTTACCATTTTTAGTTTGTATCTCACAATTTTAATATTTTTGGTTCAATTACTGGATAGTAGCTGAATTAAAAGGTTCCAGAAAAGTCAAACTTTCATGATAAATGTTCTTCATGAATAAACTAACCAAATAAATTATTGCTGAATATTGCTCCATATTTTTTAAAGTGTAGACCCTTATACACTATATACTGGCATGTCAAAATTATGCCAAGTGCGATGCGATCCTGGATTAACATCTATGTTCATCCTGGAACATAATTTTTGCTCGCAAATGTAATCCATACTCATCGTACACCTACCTACCAAAAATCAGAGGGGAATAATAGTTGGATAACAATCATGTAGAAGTGCATAAACCTAACCGTAAGCCTAAATTTAACATGAACTGTAAATCCTCTAATTCTGATTGGCTGATTGGAATGTTGTTCCAGGATCAACACAAATGTTAATCCAGGAACATGTCCTACTTGGTGGAATCAAGTTGGCGTATATACTGTGCAGTAAACAGTATGCGAGAAGAAGTGCATTACATTCTGAACACACACGCACACTTAACTATCTCAATAGTTTGGTATACCAGACACAGTGCTGCTGGAGAAATTGGCTCTTGTGCCCAGTGGCCAGAGTGATGAGTGTCAGCAAATGGTGAGTCTGATATTCTTAATGCAAGTGTTGCTGCAGAGCTCATAAATTAGATTCAAGCCTGAAGCCATACAGCCGAGCCAACTTCATTTGCAAAGTGCAGGTGATAAAGATACACACACAGACGCAGACTCATGCACTCGCCGTCTCAAACTTTCTTATTTTCCCCTCTCAGACAGATCCTCACGCACACATTGGGTTTTCATGTTTTACGGGGGACTTCCCATAAACATAATCATTTTTAGACTGTACAGATTGTATATCCTGTCCTCTTCCCCCAAGACTTTCAAAATACTTCATTCTGTGTGTCTGATATGTGCCATTTTCCACCCTGATCTTATTAGGGAAACGTAACTATTTGACGTTTTGTCAGTTTAGTGCACATTATTACATCATTATTCATGTACTGTTATTGTAAAGTGTTACCAATAAATGCCTTCTTGAAAAAACTGACCCCAAACTTTTGACCAGTAGTGTAAATGTATTATTTAAATAAATTTGGCTTAAAATACCTCCTTTTAATGTCATTTCTTGTTTGCACATGTTAGTTTTTGCTTTACGTTCAAATCTATGTGTTCAGTCAATAGACTGAATTAAGTGGAAACAACTGTATGCCATTTAAATGGTTTGAGGAAACTGATTGCCGCAAACCATTTAAGTTGACTAACTTTATTCATTTAAGTTCAGTCAACTTAAACCATTTGCCTCAATCGGTTTCCTCAAACCATTTGAGTAGCTATTCAGTTGTTTCCACTAAATTTAAGTTAACTGCACTCATACAGATTTGATAACAATGTAAAATGTTTAAACTAGTAATACTCCAAATGTTTAACAACATCAACTCAGTATTAGGGCGTACTCACACTAGGTACAGTTGCCTTGAACCGTGCCGAAGCACGCTTGCCCCCCTCCCCTGATGGCCTGCACTCACATTGCATCTGAGCCAGAGCACTCTTACGTCATCGATGATGCGACTGTTCAGTTTAACAGGAAGAGAAGCGCTCTCGCTCAGCACAGAGAAGATTACTTTAGTTATATCTTTTTGTATTACTTTTAGTCATTTGGGATGCAGTGACAGAATATTTTGCCAAACAAATCCACTACTTTTGAGGCTCATAAATTATCATAAAGTCCTCGTGCTGCAGGTACTAGGAGGTTTGCATCTTTAATAAACTATGTCAGTTTGCATTCATTGAAAAGTAAGAATGATTATTAAATCCGTATGAAACAGTGTCTTAGGTTTTGGGCTCAGGCACGCTTTGCACTCACACTACAAGCGTACTGCGCCAAAGCCCAACTGAACCAAACTCTGGCACACCTCTATCAACCAGGCCTGAACCATGCCTGCACCCGATTCGGAGCACTCACACTTGTCAAACGAACCGGAAAAACGTGCCTGGGTACGTTTTGGATAGCATAGTGTGAGTGCATCCTTAGTGTATATCAGGGATCACCAAACTTGTTCCTGAAGGTCCGGTGTCCTGCAGATTTTAGCTCCAACCCTAATCAAACACACCTGAACAAGCTAATCAAGGTCTTACTATACTTGAAACACCCAGGCAGGTGTGTTGGGGCAAGTTGAAGCTAAACCCAGCATGGCACCGGACCTCCAGGAACGAGATTGTTGACCTCTGGTGTATATGATTGTAATGAAGTTACGGGAAGAAGGAGGCGGAGAACCGACGAACTTCAAATAAATATTTATTAATAAAAGGGGACGGCAGCTCCTCACGGAGACTGCAGTCTAAATCAAAACAAAACGGACGGCAGCTCCTCACGGAGACTGCCGTCAAACTGAAAGCAAAAGTAAAACATGTCCGGGCCCGGTCCTCTCTCTCTGTCCTCTGCCATCGTTCCTCCTCTTATAGTCCAGAGCTCCTTCCGTGGGATTGAAGGCAGGTGCGCGCCACAGGTGCATCTCATCTGTGGCGGGCCTCGTTTCGCTCCCACGGCTCTCGGCCACGCCCCCTCGCCACAATGATTTAATATATATATAAGTTTACAGTACTCAAACCAACTGGTTTTAAAACTTAAACAGTTTTCCGCAATCGATTTGAGTTTACTTATTGGGTTTTTTGCCAAATCCCAACCCTAAGCCAACTGCCATTAGGGGATGAGCAAATCATACTAAATTGTAACAATGAGATCGTACAAATTCATACAAATTACTCACTAAATGAAAAAGTTACGAATTGTCCTGAGATAGCACGACATTCTCCTTTTAGGGACCAAACAAATGTCCCCTACTAGCTATGTTTCCATCCAAAGATGCAAATTAAATCTATGCACAAAACTGGAATATCGCATAACAGACGAGCGAATAAAGCAGCGTTTCCATTCAAATAGTCAAAGAGAACAAAATAGTCACTTCTTGATAATCTGGCATCAAATATAAAAAAATAAAATTGAATTTTCTGTGCTAGGAGAAGCTGCGTCAAACTTTTCTTTATTTAACAAATGATTTGCGCCTCAGAAGACAATGACGACACGCAATAAACGTGTGGTGGTGTTTAAAGGCGTGAGACGTCGAGCAAAGACGGTCTTGACTATTGTAGAGGTCATTAATAATATAATAACACTAATACTGACTTGGTTAGGGCATTTTAGAATGATCAAATGTGCTCAGCCTGCTGGTTTGTTCAATAACACATTTATCATCACATGATCTCTTATAACAAAATCTTGTTTTTAATGCGCATACTGGAATTTGTTCTGTAAAAGTGTTTCCATCGTAGTTTATGCACATCTTATTAAATAAAACGTTTACACCACTCAGTTATGCTCATATGTTTTTCATGCACATTTTCTAAATTTATGTGCATCTTGACATTTCCATCAACAAATTTTCATATTCAAAATGCGTATACAAATAGGTGGATGGAAACATAGCTTATGGCTTTATTGCTATGCATGTGGTCCCTACAATGTGATGATTACCAGAACAGTGCATACAAACACAATAGTTTAATATTAAAATATATATTAAATATTAAAATCATTATTTCGAACTAAACCCAGCCAAAACAAATTCCATTTTGAGTTAGTTTTGGTAGTTCAAAACCGCTCACCGGTGCAAACTTTTTAGGGAGGTTTGATTTTTTTGTCTCCTCAACACTTGAGCTGCTGTTGGTTTGTTGCGATTTTGCCATGTTCTGTACCTCCACCTTCTTTGATGTGCTTTATATAGTGTATCCACAGAGGTCAGACAGGAGAACAACACACAAAACAACATAGTTTGAGTAAATGGTGAAAAAAATATTTTTAATCTCTTTAAAGGAACATTACACTTTTTTGGGTTGGGGGTTAATACTATGGAGCCAGATCAGTCTCAAAAATAATACATTTACTAAATAAAATTGAAACATGCGCAGCACAATTCACATTTACAAAATCCAATTTGTACATCTGTAAATACAACATTTGTGAATTCACAAAAAATCATAAATATTTTCACCAAATGAACTGGATAGTGCATTTATGAATCGTGTTTTGAATTAACAAATTGGATTTGCATATTTATGAATTGTGTTTTAAATTTACTAATTGGATTTGCATATTTATTAATCATGTTTTGAACTAATGAATTGGATTTGCATATTTATGAATCATGTTTTGAACTTATGAATTGGATTTGCATAATTATGAATCATGTTTTGAACTTAGAAATTGGATTTGCATATTTAGGAATTGTGTTTTGAATTAAGAAATTGCATTTGCATATTTATGAATTGTATTTTGAAATTACAAACTGGATTTGTGTATTTTTGAATCGTGTTTTTAATTCACTAATTGGATATATGCATTTTTAAATTGTTTTTTTTTTACAAATTGTGTATTTTTTGATCATGTTTTGAATTTACTAATTGCATTTACATATTTTAACAGTTTTTTACATTTACAAATTTAATTTGTTTCTTTTTTTTTGAATGTGTGTATTTTTAAATTGTGTTTTAAATTTACTAATTTAATTTGCATATTTTTTTTAAATAGTACTTTACAATTTTGATTTGTGTAATTCTGAATCTTTTTTTATTAATTGGATTTGTGTATTTTTGAATCGTCTTTTGAACTTATGAATTGGATTTTGTAAATGTGAATTCTGTTGTGGATGTATGACTTTTATTTTGTAAATGTATTATTTTTGAGACTGATCTGGCTCCACATTAAACAGCAGACTTGGAACATTTTTTAATCCATTGAGCCGATCTCTGGGTGCTTCGGAAGCACTAATAGTTTAGTTTAGCATAGATCATTAAATCGGATTGCACCTCGCTTTAAAAAAAATCATAATTTTCCTATTTAAAGATGTTTTGCTTACAGTTTATATTATTGGGCCTGCTGCAGCCATGGGTTGGAAAAAAAGTTGATTATGCAGGAATGAGCATATATTTCCTAGCTATATCAACCTAAAAAGTATTACATTCTTGTTTTGTCGGTCTTAGTACATGATGTAACTTCAAAAGATGCAAGCTTTAAATAGGTAAATGATCAAAACTATTTTTTTTATAAGATGCTAATGGTCTAATCTGATTAAATTATGTATGCTAAGCTAAGCTAAAATTGTTTCCACCAGACAAAAAGATTGGCTGATTAAATAAAAAATGTTAAAACTCAACTGTTTAACTCTAGGGAGCTGTAAAATGAGCCTATATTTCCAAAAAAAAAAGGAGTGTTTTTCTTTAAAGTAAAAAAATTAATTGATTATTATTTTAAATGACAATCAATCATATGAAATTGTAGAAACCGATATCTCTAATCTAGATCCCTTGTGTAAAGCTTCATTTTTTTCAGAACCACAAATAATTTTTATCTAGCCAAAACAAGAGCACAGGGGAAGACAAAGACGGATATCGAAAGTGAGTGTTGGGTTAGAAAGAGAGTCTGGCATTATTCTAGCTGAGCGATCGAGTGACACATCGGGCACTGCATCATTCTTGCTGAGCATTCTGGATAATTTACTGCTTTTGTGTCTTTGCATGTGCGTAAGGCCATTTTTTTTGGCTTCAGTTTTGATTCACATCTTCTGGTTTGGCCTTTAAGCAGTCGAGGATGAATTAAAGGTTGATTTGCATACATCCGGGGTTACTTTTCAAGCTTAGTTTCGGTGCCTACATATGTGTTATTAAATGTTATATACAGTTGAAGTTAAAATTATTAAACCCCCTGAATAGCGCCCGTTTATTTTTTCCCCAATTTCTGTTTAACAGAGAGATTTTTTCAACACATTTGTAAACATAATAGTTTTAATAACTCATCTCTAATAACTGATTTATTTTATCTTTGCCATGATGACAGTAAAAAATATTTTACTAGACGTTTTTCTAAACACTTCTATACAGCTTGAAGTGACATTTAAAGGCTTAACTAGGTTAATTAGGGTAACTAGGCAGGTTAGGGTAATTAGGCAAGTTATTGTATAACGATGGTTTGTTATAGACAAATAAAAATTATCGAGAAAAAAAATTTGTTTAAGAGGGCTAATAATTTTTACCTTAAAATGTTTTTAAAAAATTTAAAACGGCTTTTATTCTAGCTGAAATAAAACAAATAAGACTTTCTCCAGAAGAAAAAAATATTATCAGACATACTGTGAAAATTTTCTTGCTCTGTTAAACATCATTTGGAAAAGATTAAAAAAAGAACAAAAAATGCAAAGGGGTTTAATAATTCTGATTTCAACTGAAGTTGTTTCGGTCTAAAGCTGATTTCAGTCTCACAGCAACATCAGTCCAGATTCACATTTAAGATTAAATGCTTATGTAAAGCTCTATAAATAGTTTGATGCTAAATTTAAGATGAAATGGGTCAGTAGAGTCTTAAGTTAATATAAATCAAACACACACACACACACACACACACACACTAACACACACACACACACACACACACACACACACACACACACACACACACACACACACACACACACACACAAACACACACACACACACACACGCACACACATATACACACACAGATTTTTAAAATACGTAACTGGATCGACTCCATATCAGTGTCTCCAGCCATGCCTGTAGGTGTTCTTGTACTGTTTCAATCTTAAATAATTTTCAATTTAACTGTGGATTACATCCAACAGTTATACTAATATGTATAATTTTAATATAGCATTTAGGAAATAGGTTTCTGTGAAGTCATTATTTCGTTTTTTTTTTTCCGCTTAGTCCCTTTAATAATCTGGGGTCGCCACAGTGGAATGAACCGCCAACTTGGTTTCTGTGAAGTGAATGATATGAATTATTAACAACTATTAAGTAATAAATTTCTTTGTTAGAGAAACATGCAATTTAAATAGAAATTGTATTACATGTAATGTGAGCAAATAAATGGCAACCTATTCAATTCAATTCAATTCATCTTTATTTGTATAGCGCTTATACAATGTAGATTGTGTCAAAGCAGCTTCACATAGAAGATTATGGTGAATTGAAACAGTGTCAGTCCAGTTTTTAGAGTTTAAGTTCAGTTTAGTTTAGCTCTGGTCAGTGTGGGTTAATAATCACTACTGAGAGTCCAAACACTGAGGAGCAATTCCATCGATGCGCAGCTCTACAGATCCCAAACCATGCAAGTCAGTGGCAACAGTGTTGAGGAAAAAAAAACTTCACCAATTGGCGAAAGTGAAAATTTAAAAAAACCTAGAGAGAAACCAGGCTCAGTTGGGCATGACAATTTCTCCTATGGCCAAACGTCTTGTGCAGGGCTGCAGTCTAGACGCAGGAAGCTGGACCTCAGCGAAGACTCGTCTGTCCCTGGGGCATCACAGGAATCAATCTTATTCTCTCCACTCCACCATGGCATCACAGCAGCTGCTCAGGATACGGTCTGGTCCAGGATGATGAAAACCTTGGGATCATCTCGTCGCTGGTCTTTGATGCATCAGTGGCGCTACATAGTCTGAAGGCCTCAGGATGAGTACCCCCAGGTGGAAAAACAGAATAAAGAGAATAATTAGCGTAGCTGCTGTTCATAGTGTATTAAAACAAGAGGCAAAAAAAACAGCGTGAAGCACATCATGCGTCATACTGCTATGCTTCTTCTAATAATGTCACCCAGAGGTAGCATGTATATTCTAAACAGCAAAGGGCCTAAAACTGGTCCTTGAAGGACCCCGTACTTTACCGGCCTTACTTGTGAAAGTTGTCCATTAATATTCACAAACTGGTAACAATCGGCTAAGTATGACCTAAACCATTGAAGAGCCTGTTCTTGGACACCTGTAGAATATAAGCGGTCTATGAGAATATTGTGGTTGATGGTGTCAAATGCGGCACTAAGATCGAGTAAAATTAATAGCGAGATGCACCCTTGGTCAGCAGCTAAGAGTAAATCGTTGGTTATTTTTACTAATGCAGTTTCTGTACTGTGATGAGGCCTGAAACCTGACTGAAACACTTCAAAAATACTGTTTGTCTGCAGAAAGGAGCATAATTGGGTACTTTTTCTAGTATTTTAGACATAAACGGAAGATTTGAAATAGGCTAATTGAATTAGCTAAGTTGCTCGGGTCCAGTTGTGGTTTCTTAATAATAGGTTTAATAACAGCTAGCTTGTAAGGATTTGGAACATGGCCTAAGGATAAAGAAGAGTTGATAACGTTAAGGAGAGGTTCTCCTATAACAGGTAGCATTTCTTTCAGTAATTTTGTTGGAATTAAATCTAAAAAACACGTAGCTGGTTTAGAACTATTTATAATTTTATCTAGCTCTTCCTGTTCTATGATTTTGAAGCATTGTAGGTTATTTTGATTCAGTGGAATGTTTACTGGATCTGGAGTATAAGGTGGTGCAGAAAGTTTAGCATCTTCTCTTTTCTGTCTAAAGCCTTCTATTTTATCACTGAAAAAATTCATGAAGTCATCACTACTAATTTGCGGTGGGACATTTTGTTCCAAAGATGTCTGATTATTTGTTAATTTAGCAATGGTGCTAAATAAAAATCTAGGATTGTTCTGATTATTTTCTATCAGTTTGCGGAGGTGCTCAGCCCTGGCAAATTTAAGAGCCCACCTATAGCTGGACATACTGTCTTTGTAACCAATTCTAAAAACCTCTAAATTATTTTTTTTCCATTCACGTTCCAGGGCACGGGTTGCTGTTTTGAGAGCGCGAGTATGACTATTGTACCATGATGTAGTTTTATTCTCTCTAGCCTTTTTTAATTTGATGGGTGCCACAGTATTTAGTGTGCTAGTGAAGATGGCATCCACACTGCTGGTTACTACATCAAGGTCATTTATGTTTGCGGGTGTATTTTGAAATAGAGAACGATTAGGTAAGTTGTTTATGAATTCATCCCTGGTGGATGGAACGATAGTTCTACCAGAGAGGTATATCGGTGCAGATCTGCTAATTTCAAGTAAACGCAGCTTATATAGCAAGAGGTAGTGGTCTGTAATATAATCACTTTGTGGCATAATGTCTACATCAAAGACTTCAATTT
>CAIGQZ010032287.1:10030664-10043322 GCA_903798205.1 Danio tinwini
TTCATCAGGGGTCCCCACAGCAGAATGAACCGCCAGCTTATCCAGTATATGTTTTACACAGCGGATGCTCTTTCAGCTGCAACCCAGTACTGGGAAACATCCATACACTCTCATTCACACACATACACTACGGCCAATTTAGTTTATTCAGTTCCCCTATAGCACGTCTTTAGACCAGGGGTGCCCAAAGTCAGTCCTGGAGGGCCGGTGTCCTGCATATTTTAGTTCCAACCCCAATTAAACACACCTGAACCAGCTAATCAAGCTCTTTCTAGCTATAGAATCTTCCGAACAAGTGTAATGAAGGAAGTTAGAGCTAAACTATGCAGGACACCGGCCCTCCAGGACCGAGTTTGGGCACCCCTGCTTTAGACTGTGGGGGAAACTGGAGCACCCTGAGGAAACTCACGCCAACACGAGGAGAACATGCAAACTCCACACAGAAGTGACAACTGGCCCAGCTGGAACTTGAACCAGCGACCTTCTTGTTGTGAGGGGACAGTGCTAACCACTGAGCCACCATGTCACCCCACCTGTGTAATATCCTGTATAATAAAACAAACACAAGACTATATTTAGAGCTCAGCTCGTGTAGACGTGGTCAGATCTGAAAGGTCAGCTAAAGGTCTACGTTTCAGCTGGAGTAACAGACACATGCAGCAGTTCTGGCCATTTGAGATCTCGCGATTCTCCTAAGAAATCAACACACGGCCCTTCTGTAACTCATTAAACTTGATGTCATCCTGATTGTTATACTAGCCAGTCCTTCTGCATTCGATTTGCTTCATTTCCTGTGCAGGTTTTCAGTGTGTCCTAACCACATCTGACATGAGGAACCAACAAGCGCATCCACACTGCTTTCTGGAGAGTTGGTTTAAATAAAAGGTATAAAGTTGGTTTCCGTAACCAGTTGTTGTGCCTGCTTACACTCGATCACTTCCTGCATTTCTATAAATCAGATCTAATTTGTGAAAACAGTTCTTGTAATTTTTTTAAAATACAAAAGTTTTGGTATTTTGTTTTTATTTAGTTTCTTTGTTTGAACGTATTGGCGTGCATTTCCTCCAGGTGCTCTGGTTTCCCCCACAAGTTCAAAGATGTGAGAGGTGAATTGGGTAAGCAAAATTTTCCATAGTGTATTGGCCCGTTTCCACTGAGTGGTACAGTACGGTACGGGTCCGTACAGGTTAGCTTTATCAAGCATGCATTTCCACTTCTATAAGGGTACCAATTGTACTCTTTTGGTGGGCGTGGTGTACGACAAAGTTTCAGTTGGCATCATTCTTGTTCAAAGAAAAGTCAAAGTAAAGCTGTACGGGTCGTTCACATATCGAGAAGCACTTCTCACAAAACAGATGCTTTATACACATAAATACTTCTGTATAAATGTTTATTACTAACTTTTCTATGAACATGATTTGATTATAGCTGAAGTTTAATGATGTGCGAAATAGCCTACTGTAACGTCTGCAATTATATAAAATTAAAAATTAAATTAATGCAACATATGAACACATACAGACTCTTACAGTCTTCGATATGTTACCAATTACAGAAAAACAACACAGCATACAATTAGGCCTTATTTGGTTTCAAAAACAACACGCAACATATAGCCTACAGTCAGTGCAAACTTCTCATCTGTATCTTTAATCTTCAGCAGCACATGTAGCCTCTGTTAGAAAGTCATTGCGAGTTCATAACAGTCCAAAAGATGATGATAATGGTTAAACATGGCAGTTTGTTCATGTTTTAGGTTGGTGAAAGAATCATTTTCTCTTTTGTTTTTTCGACTTCTCCTTCGTTTTTTTTGCGTGTCACTCTCCCGTTTATCTCTTTCTGAAAGGATCGGATGTCAGAAGCACTTCAATAATCTTGTGCACGTTATTAATATCAGATCAAGACGTTCATAATTTCGAATATAAATGCACACGTGAGCACTCTCAAGAAAGTGAAACTGCTCACGCTTTAGATGGCCTTGTGAAAAAAAAACTACGGGACACAGGGTAGATTCTGCTCTACTTCTTGGCTTTGTGGCTGTTCATCAAGACAACAAGGTTTGTTTGAGCTCGGGTCAACCATGGCTCATTATTAAATGTATATATTATTACAGTGTAATGTCTTGGCTGTGTTTTTAAAAATGCCGGTTTCTTTGTTTTCATCCTCCTAGCTTGTTGCATGAGCGAGTGTTGTATCTCTATAAACTAATAGCCTTCAGTTGCGCATCTTGCCCTGCCTTTTAGCACCCTTTTGTTGTGCTAGGTACCCTTTGCAAAGTTTTCCAGTTTTTCAAAGGTGTTTTCCAGTGACTGGTTGCAGCTGGAACGGTATCCGCTGCGTAAAACATATGCTGGATAAATTGGAGGTTCATTCCACTGTGGTGACCCCTGATTAATAAAGGGACCAAGCCAAAAAGAAAATGAATGAATGTGACTGTGAACCTCATAAAGGCGTGGAAAATGGAACAGAAGAACAGACGTGTTTTTGACCACTTCATGTATTGTTTGGTGATAGGTTATTGTTGTATAGCCAATTTCGTTTGATATAAATTTCAACTTAATTTTCGATGCATTTTTTTTGTTGGTAGATTACCGGCTTAATGGACAAGAGAATCAAATAAAAGCAAATGGAGTGAAGTTCATTCAAAAACAAAGCTTGCGGCAGTTAAATTGTCATTGCACTTAAAATTGTAAAGTAAAAAAAACCCCAAAAAACATTAGATTAAGTTATTAGATTTGCATTGAGACAACATGAAGGGATTGTGTGGATGCCAGCATTTTTTAGAATGTATGTACAGTAAAACATACTGTGTTTCACACAATTCATTCATGTTGTCCCAACACAAGTTAGCAATCAAGTTGTTACCCAAAATACTCAAGAATTGAGTTGCTTCAACTCATTTTAAATTAGTTTGAACAAGCAGCAAATGGCATTTTTTGAGTGTGGAAAAAAAACTACTGAAGTAATATTGGAACACAATGATTGTAAATAATGATGACAGGAACCATTCCTTTAATCAGGAAGATGCCGAATTGTCCAGTGACTTGGTGAACCCTACAACTTTGACCAAACGCTTGAAATTCAGTGACACCAAACATCCGTCCTCAAGAGGAAATGAAAAGCTCATCTCAAGGGGAAACTCTGGCTGAGACTGGACTTCTGTGAGATTCCTAGAAAACAGGGCAAAGGTGAAGGAAATGTGCCGGCTGGGATTTCCTCGATGCCAACAGGGGGAGCTGCATATTCTAGCTCCTAAATTGATTCCAGCCTCGAAAAGCAAAGGAAATGCCATTCCTCATGC
The DNA here is from genome assembly GCA_903798205.1 of Danio tinwini. Taxonomy (NCBI): domain Eukaryota; kingdom Metazoa; phylum Chordata; class Actinopteri; order Cypriniformes; family Danionidae; genus Danio; species Danio tinwini. Next base: position 10,033,966 of record CAIGQZ010032287.1, read on the forward strand.
TGGATCCTTTTGTCTGGGTAAAACATCCTATACTATTGTTCTGTCTGAAGTTTTAAACTGAAACACCTGCCAGAGGCCCCTTCGGGCCGAGCGTCTGCTTTCACTATATGCTTTTTCCTCTCAAGTAATTAGAGAAAGCCTTTTGGCTTGCAAAACTGGGGCAGTGTTTAGCAAAAATTGTCCAGTTTTCAAATTAGAGGATAGGAGTAAGATTTAGAGATGCATGCTTTGGGGAAAAAATTGACTACTTTTAACTTTAAGAAGACCATGTTATGTGCAAGATGGTGAAAACACAAAACCAAACGTAATACAAATGTAAACACAAATACCAAATGTAAACGCGTAAATTACTTTTTTGTTTGTTTGTTTATTTTGGTCACTTTATTTTAAGGTATGATTCTAGTTATTAATAAAACAATTAGTTAGGATTTTAAGCTTAATAAGCTTAAAATATCCTGCTTACACTGTAAAAAATGCTGGGTTCCACACAATTCCTTCATGTTGTCCCATATAGGATTGTCAAAATACTGGAATTCGGTACCAATCCATACTGAAATTTAAAAAAATATGTCCACTTCTCGGTAACATTTGAGCACATTCTTAAACAGTGCTGATTTGCCAGCGTGTTCACGTGCTCAACAGAAATGACTGTGAATGGCCATAAAGGTCATCAGTTCACCAAATTCATCACTGTTTACTGAATCTAACCACAGATACAGGGACACTGGAGGGTTTTAAAGCAGCAATTCATCAGCGGATCGCCCGTATGTCAGCTTATAGACAAACCAGCTGATCGATGTGGCTTTGAAACACTCCAGAATCCCTGTATCTGTGTTTACTCTCAGAAAACAGTGGTGAGTTCAGTGAACTGATGTCCTTTTACAGCCAATCACAGTCATTTCTGTTGGGCATGAACACAATGGCAAATCAGCGCTGTTTAAGAACTTGCTCAACAGTGATTAAATATTAGCGGGAAATGGACATTTTCAAAATTACAGTATCGATTCCTACAAATTCCACTATCGTAACATCGCTAGTCTTAAAACAAATCAATTAAGTTATCTTAATCGTTTTTACAAATTTGAGTGCATTAAACATAAAACAATTCAGTTGTACCAAAGAACACCTCAAGAATTGTGTTGCTTCAATTCATGTTAAATAAGTAGTTAAAACAAACAGATTATTTTTTTTTTTTGCGTATTAATAGTTAGTAAGGTAGTAGTTGGGTTGAGGTAGCCTACTGGGTAAGATTAGGGATGTAGAATAGGATAATACTTTATAAGTACTAATAAACAGCCAATATATAATAATAATAATAATAATAATAATAATAATAATAATAATAATAATAATAATAATAATAATAATAATAATAATAATAATAATAATAATAATAATAAGCCAGTACACTGTAAAACCCAAAAAGTTTAGATACAGTAACTCAAACCATTTGAGGAAACCAATTGTAACAAAAACTAATCCTAATGAGTACTGTGAACTTAATCCATTTGAGTAAACGAAGCAATTTGAGCAAAGTAAAACCCAAAAAATGAAGAGAACTCAAACCAATTGAGTTCTGTAAAACTCAATAAGTCAAGGCGACTCAAACCGTTAGAGGAAACCGATTGCTACAAACAATTTAAGTAAAAAAAAAAAAAAACTAATCTATATGAGTACTGTGAACGTACTCCATTTAAGTTGAAGTAATGAAGTAATTAACTCATTGAATAAATGATTAATAATTAACTCATTACCTCTAACCCTGAGTTCAAAACTTTTTTTTAAATGAGTAGAATTAACTTTCAGTCAATTTTGAGTTAACTCCACTCATTTCATTTGATAAAGTTGACTGTTGGGTGTAGTTAATAAGTCAATAGTGGGAACTGATACTTAAACTAAAGTGTTACTCAAATGCTATTTCAATAGTTAATAGTTAATATTAATATTAAATGTTTAATTTAATGAAATTTTTAAATTTTAATGTTTAAAAATTATGTCAAGTCACTGGGAACAAAGCATTCTCAATTGGACATTCACCTTAAAATATTTAAAAAACGAAAGTCAAAAGTAATTAAAGAACATATTCTGTGTAAAAATCCCTAACTCTGGCCTGAAAACAAAGTTAAATAACTTAATAGAATACAATTTAAACAATTAACTTAATTACTTAATATTACAAAATTTAAGAATAAAATGGTAATAGGTTAATCCTAATATGGTTATTAATTTTAATGTATGAACTAGTCTAAAAGTGGGTAAACAAAGAAACGTTCATGCTTTAAATCCCCTTTGAATTGGTGATTTGGGGACAGCTAGCAAGAAACAAACACTTAAAACAAGACCTTGACTATTTTCCTAGCTCATCAATTCAAGTCTTCTTTTCATGACTTGAATAATCTAAAGTACAAATTGTATGGCACATGAATTGAATGCTTGTGTTTAAGGTAATCCTGAAAATGTCATTGTGTACTATAAAGTCAATATGTTATGCAAAAACAATAGGGATTTATTCAAACTATCCAAGGGTGCGTTTCTGAAAAACCATTGTTAGCTAACTATAGTCGCAAGTTTTGTCGTTACATAGTTAGTTGACTCTGCGTTTCTCAAATCCATCGTTTCAACAAACATTTGCAAACTGCATCGCAAACTTGTACGCTTGCAACTACACCTCTATAGAGCTGTAGTTAGAAACATAGCTCCTGTTCTATTCCCAGTTATCCCCCCATGCCCTATTTAGAACGTTCCAACATTTAAACTTGAAATGATAAAAAAAGTAATCTTTCATAGGTGTAATTTGCTTTCAAAGTATTTTTACAGTTCAGTTTTACAGTTCAGTTTTAGCGATCTTCATATTGACAATTGCGTTCCCTTCATAGTGCACTTTGAAAACATTGATGTCATTTTGAACACAGCCGTGGCTCATGACAAAAGCTATAGGTGACCTACTATTTAAAAGTGGACTTTACATTACATCTCCAAAGCTTGTAAAAACAAAAATATATAGCATACGTTAAAGGTGCTGTATGCAAGTTTTTGACTCTTCTAAAGCATAAAAACACCATAATATGTGTGCAGATATTTAAGAAACATCCCAAGTGAACATACTTGTTTAACTGAAAAACAATGCTTAATACAGATATTCCGCTTTGAAAATGTTTTTTCCTTGCAAGACCGCTGTCTTTGTTTAAGTAAATTTAACCTGCACAATGGCAGTTTAGTCAATTATGTTTCAGCACCCCGGGTTGCCTTGTTGGAAAACAGCATATTTCATTCATTCATTCATTCAGAAAGGCTCTGAAATCATGCGTCTGTGACCGAAAATGTGATCTCCGGTGGACAGACAACGAAATAAGACAGATTTAGTTCCACATGAGGTTATTAATTAGCAAATTATATAAATATTATAAACATAAACATTAGGTGAGCAGGTTACATTGTAACCGCGTGTCCTAACAACACGCTTTGTGACGAGATACGCAGTGAGGAGCAATTTGGCTGTTTACACCAAACGAAACGCGACAGAAATGTAAATACAGCCATTCAGAAGCACAGAATATTCACTCACGAAACGGTAAGGTTTAGAATCTATTTAATACATGTTAACCTTCTTTAACATCATTAAATGTAGATGCTGAATCACTCATATGTGTTTAGTTCTGAAGTTTAATTTCAAACGGTTTATTGTATTTTCCAGATCTAAGGTGAACTATCTGCTGCTGCTTTTAGTATATGCCAATACATGTCATGTGAAATGCCATTGAAACTCACATTGTTAGCATTTAGCACTGAATAAAGCACACAAGGTTTACCTGAGGTGATCATTGTCATAGGTTTCTGTTGTTCAGCTGTGAGAAATAGAAGCCGTTTCTAATAAATCAATTCGAGGTGTTGGTTAAAACCAAAACTCCTTTTAATATGGAAAATATTCCCTCTATCGCGTGTCATTGCTTTTATTTAGAACACAGATTAAATCACTCGCTCCTGTACTCAATCTGGCAACCCGCACTTGCATTTGTTTTGATACAGGAGTGCAATACCTAGTTCAACCACTGGGTGCCAAACTTACATACTGCACCTTTAATGCTTTTAATTTATAGTAGGTTATTTATTAAGAAATGTATCTATACTGTATATGACATGGGCCTGTTGGTTAGAACATTTCTGCAGTGGTTTGAAAGTGTCAAACTGTAAAAGTAGATAATTCAAAGAAATTACATTAAAATAAAAATAAATAAATAATATCCCACTTAATAATAATAATAGCCTATAATAATAAATTAAACTAATAATAAGATTTGTTTTTCAAATGCATGTGCATGTAAAACAAGATACTGTAATTTGCAAAACGTTTAGAGTGCAATTATGGATGTTTTACATTATAACTTACGTGGTTCAAACGATGAATCTACGACAGAACAACTACGGTTTTGGGAAACACTCGTCACTACATAATGTGTTTCCCAAACGATGCATCGTACAATGATAGTTCAACCATGACTTATGTCATTAATTGGGAAATGCACCCCAGAACTATATAGTCTACAGTCTCAAATATGCTTTACAATCAATCATAGCAGTGTCACTTTAATTACCTGATTTGTAAACACGATGTCTATGCATGGCAGAGCTTGTGTTAACAAATCCATATTGTAATGATCAGATGCTTTTAAACCTGCATTCTCTCACTGCTTTTATTTTCCTATGCATTTATTCAGTCATTCCTTCGGCTTAGTCCCTTATTTATCAGGGGTCGCCACAGCGGAATGAACCGGTAACTATTCTGGCGTATGTTTTACACAGCGGATGCCCTTCCAGCCGCAATCCAGTACTGGAAAACACCCATACACACTCATTCTCACATGCACTATGGCCAATTTAGTTTATACCACATGTCTCTGGACTGTGGGAGAAACCCGAGCACCCAGAAGTAACCCATGCAAACGCGAGGAGAACATGCAAACTCCATACAGAAATGATTAATAAAAGGACTAAGCAGAAAAGGAAATGAATGATATAAGGGCTTTGAATCACATTCAGGACATTATGAAATTTAAACATATGCATGCAAATGAGATTTGAGTCTTACAGAGCAATATTAGAGTGCATTTTTATATATTGTTCAGCAGAAATGGCCTTGTTTTCCTAATTGAGGATAATTGCTCTGTTGGAATGAAGCCAAATATATGTTTCGCTCTGCTGATGAAGACTGTCTTTGCTCAGGGAAAGAAGATTCTAGATGTTTCTTTTAAAATGATATTGCGTTTGTGACCTCAAGGCAGACAAACCTTTTCATAGAGGATGAGGGGGTCGATATCCATCCTGTTCATGCTTAATGTTGCGTGCCAGTGAAAACTGAAAAAAAGAAAGGAAAAAAAAGTTCACACTGTCTCCAATGTATCTAAAATGTTTCCTTTTGCATGAATATATGCCTCGGCCATTCTGTTCGCCCCAGGCTTTTTATACAACACAAACATATACATACATGTGCACCTATAGACTGTAATGAAACACACATGATAAAACACTCCATATGCTCTATAAACATGCACTCAGCACTTTCTGGACCAAAAATTCCAGCCATAAAAATCGCATGTGAAAGTCAACATTCCTCTCCACAGGTGGACCTGCTTTCTTCTGGAGCAAAATGACAGAATTCTGTCAGTATCGACAGAGACTTTTGTTTTATTCACTAATGCTTTAAAGCCACATGATAACTTCCATGGCTGTATGATTAATCAAAAACACTACTTAAGTCAATATATTTATGCTACAAGTTATTTATTTAATTTTTTATTTTACCGTAGGTGAACCAAAGTTTGGAAAGAGTTAACTAAGGCTGCAATTATTTGGGCAAAATATATATAAAAAATGTCTTAACTTTAAATCAAAATAATATTTTGTTTTTCATGTTTAAAATATGATTTATTCTTGCGTTTAAAGCTTTTATCATTACGCTACTTTAGTGTCTCAGAGTCATTCAGAAATTATTATTAAACGCTGGATTAATGCACAAGAAAGTTTTTATAACAACAGTTTTGCAAACACGTTTTACACCATTTCAAATATATATTTTTGTGCATTCTGTATAAGTGCACATATATTGGTTACCCATAGTGTTTAAATAATACAGCAAGTAACACAACAAGCATTTAGTTTGGGCTAGCTTTTGCAGATGGACATTGCTTTCTAATGCCCTTGATGGGTGAACATTAGCCAGTGGGGGAGTGTCTTTTGTCTCTCCAAGTGTGAAATATTCATGACCATTCTCACTCCCATGCATACAGCTGAGCTGACCCAAAACAGACTTAACAAAATGTAAATCATTGTACTGTTTTCTTTGAATGAAAGAATGGAAAAATTTTCACATTATTGTAAAGTAAATATTCTAGCCTACAAGACTCAAAAGTCTTGTTCAGGCCCATTCAGTGTGTTTTTTTTGGCCCTATTTTAGTAAAAAAAAAAAAAAAAAAAAAAAAAAAAAAAAAAAAAAAAAAAAAAATCGCCAAAACCTACTAACCACGCATAATATTTTTTTTCCGCAATCATGTACATCAATATTTCTCACATATTATTGTAGCATAGTTTGTGCAGAATACAAAAAAAAATACATGTTGGCCAATACTATGTAATAAATAGCTGAAATAAGCACAAATGTTCAGGCATGCCAAAACATCTTAGGGGCCCTAAAATCCCCTCAGACCCCAGAGGGTTAAAGCTTAACTCTTCTGTAGTTACACTGTGTAATTTATTATTGATTCATTAAAACATTGTTGTTTTTGACATCTAATTCTGAATAGCATTTGGACATTTTTTATGAAATATCGTACATATTGTGCCTTTAAAAGGTGACCTATTCCCCTTTTTACAATTTGTAAAATAAGTCTCTGTTGTCCCTAGAGTGTGAAGTTTCAGTTCAAAATACCCCACAAATAATAGGCTGTAATCCAAATAGTGGCGTTTTGGTGACTGTCGCTTTAGATTCAAATGAGATTGTGGCCCCAGCCCTCTTTTCAAAATGGTATAATGGTGGATGGCTGCTTCTCACACAGGGCTGTCTATGCTAATGAGGGAGAGATTGTCACTAATGGGTGGGGTTTTCCCCCAATGATGGCACATTCAAAGCGAAAATGTCAATCGAAGTGTTTCTACAGATTGTTGTTATGCGTGTGATTATAAAAATAATTAATTAATAAATGTTTACCATTACAGGCTGGTTACTGTATACTCACACACTCTTGCCACACAACTGTGTTAAAACCCTGTCTAAAAGTGATTTTTGCATAACAGATCTCATTTAAAACACAAGGCAATGCAATTTCAAAACATGAGTAAAACATGTAAAACAAAAAAAGTTGACTTAAAATGAGTCAAGTGCAGTAGTTGAGTTAAAAGTTGAGTCAACTCAAATAAGCGGCAAGTTGCCTTATAATTTTAAGAAGAGTCAACTTTTTTGTCTTACAGTGTGTGACAATCATTACAGAGTTTACAGAAATTATTTTTGGACACTTAAACCCTTTTACACTGAAAAAAAGGATTCATTGGATTTACTTAAATTGTAAAAGGTAAGTGGTTGCAAACAATGTATTTGAGCTGAATTTAAACAAACAAATTAATTTGAACATTACTACATTTCATTTGTTTAAATCGGCCCAAATAAACAGTTCGCAACCACTTACCTTTAAAAAAAATGAGTAAATCCAGTAACTTTTTCTTCAGTGGGGGTTGGGGGTGGGAGTCATATGTATATTTCTACAAATTTTATTGTTATTATTATTATTATTATCATCATTTCGAATACAGATCAGTGCAAACCCGTTTCCGTCAGATCAAGTGTCAATTACACTGTAAAAAAATGCTGGGTTCCACAGGATTTCTTCATGATGTCCCAACACAAATTTGTTAAGTTAACTTCATTGTTTTTATAATTTTAAGTGGATTGAACATAAAACTATTAATTTGTCCCCCCCAAAAACTCAATAATTGTGTTGATTTAGCTCATTTTATTATTAAATTAGTCGTTTGAACAAATAGCAAAAATCTTTTTTTTTTTTAGTGTAGGGGATCAAACCCCTCAAAACTACCCTATAATTCACACCCTCCTTAAAGTTGATCAGATTTAACTGTAAGGTAAAACGAAGCTGTAGCACTGCAGCTAATCGACCTAAATGGAAGGCGAAGGTCCATCAGGAGTCATTTGTTAAAGTCTATCGTAGCAGACATTTCTGAACGCTGGCATCTGCCCAATCCTGAGACATTAGAGCGGATCGATCCATCTCGTTCTGTGAATCTTTCATCAACGGCTGAACTCTTGTCTCTCGGCTGCCAGCAACTCTCCTCCCACTCTCTGATCCTCTCTACCTCTTTCTATCATTCTCCAACCATCTGTAGCTTCTGGCACAACTCTACATGATGATGAATACAATTAAGACTATTTTGACATTACTGTGTCTCAAATAAATGTTCACCTTAAAATTGAGATTTTTTAAAAGTATTAACTTCAGTTCAATTTAAGTTTGTTTGCATTGCCCTTTTCACTACATTTATTGTTTCAAAGCAGCTTTACAAAAAGGGCATATTATGCATTTACAATCAGTGTTGAGGAAATTACTTTGGAAATGTAATAGATTACAGATTACTAACTACTCTATTTAAAATGTAATAAGTAGTGTACCTTTTCAATTACTCTATAAAATAAAGTAACTGATTACATCTGATTGCTTTCTGATTACTTTTAAGTATCTAATAGATATTTTCAACCAAATCATTTTCAAGCATTTATACCAAGCAGGTGTGACCTTACCGTAGCTCTGTTTACTGTTAGAGTTTCAAAATCTTTCATCACTTGAATAAAGATTATATTCATTTAATGTTAAAGTACAGCCACCACAAAACCAGACCTTAACAAAAACATTGTTTACTGTTGTCAATCAAATCAAAGCTTTAGTTAGTTGTGCAGGGCGATTTTTGTGGCATTTGCAACCAAAATACAGTGATTTTTGCAATTTTCACTTTTAAATTGAAGCAACTTAAATCCAAGTCAATCATATCTTAGTGATCAATAAAACTGCCAATGAAACATTTGAGGCAGAACTGTTCAGTTCAATTATTTACAGTAAATAATGTGCTGTACTAAACAGAAACAAATGTTAGTATATAAAAGCAAAAACAAAAAATCCAATAAAACCAGGTGTTACACATTTAAAATACTATAGTCATTTATAGGGAAGTATTTAGGAATAAGCATTATATTGTATATATATTTACAACTCTTCATTAATAAATTACACTATAATGTACTATCATTGGTAAATATCATGAACTAATAGTAATTACCATTGTATACTTTAGCCTTGACTA
>CAIGQZ010032287.1:10043722-10064889 GCA_903798205.1 Danio tinwini
GAATAGCACCCCTTTAATAAATGACGTTAGCAGAAGGCATCGTGCATATCAAAAACAGGCAAAGCATCAGATTAATATTATTCAACATTTTTAGATGTAACCCTATTTGTCCTCTTTAACATTTTCATAAGTAACTGTAATTTAATTACACTTTTTTCTCAGTAACTGTAACAAATTACTGTTACAATTATTTTGTATTAAACTACGTAACGCTGTTACATGTAACTAGTTACTCCCCAACGCTGATTACAATCAAATTCAAAAAAAAGTTAGGGTTATTGGTTACCATAACTGTGTTAGTTACTAATAACTGTTAAAAGCTATCAGTTACTAGTTAATTAGTTAAGTCATTATAACCACTATTATACAATGATTGGCCTAATTACCATAACTTGCCTAATTAACAGTTTATTTTAATTATCACTTTAAGCTGGAGCATCTTAAAAAATATTTAATAAAGTATCATGTACTGTCATCACAGAAAAGATAAAAGAAATCCGTTATTAGAAATGAGTTATTAAAACTATTATGTTTAGAAATGTGCTAGAAAAAAATCTTTCCATTAAACAGAAAATGGGGGAAAATATACATACAGGGGGGCTAATTATTCAGGAGGGTTTCAACTGTAGGTCACCTTTGAAAACCGTTTGTTTGTTTTAAATAGCCAAAAACTAAAAATAATTTTACGTAGCCAAAAACTAAATTTTCCTTCAGCTTAGACCCTTATTAATCAGAAGTCACCACAGCTGAATGAACCACCAACTATTCCAGCATATGTTTTACGCAGCGGATGCACTTCCAGCTGCAACCCAGTACTGGGAAACACCGATTTACTCTCGCATTCACACACACACACACACACTCTTACACTACGGCCAGTTTTGTTTACTCAATTCACCTATACTGCATGTCTATGGATTGTGGGGGAAACCAGAGCACCCGGAGAAAGCCCACGCCTACACGAAGAGAACATGCAAGCTCCACGCAAAAATGCCAACTGACCCAGCCAGATTTTGAACCAGTGACCTTATTGCTGTGAGGCGACAGTGAAAACCACTGAGCCACCGTGTCACCCCAATTTTAAGCATATCAAGTCATACATTAAAAATCTGAAATGAACATGTAATGGGTGCATTCTCTTCCTTTATAGCTAGTTCCATTGTAGGCTTCCGGACACGATTTTCCTGCTGCTCCGAAAGGAAGAACAAGGAAAGAACAAGGCTAATATGTTCCATTCCAGGAATGTCGTGTTTAGAAATGGATATTACATGTTCAGCACTCCTGGTGGACTCTATCCAAACTGCCTTTGAGTCTGAGCCCGGCTGTCTAGAAGCACAAACCCTATGGGCTTCACTGAAAGCTGATGACTGATCACTAGCAGTCAATAATCTAGTGCGGACAGGACTCAATGGGCTCTTTTAATCTGCCATAAGGGTATGTGGCAATCGAGTTCCATTTATGAAAATGCTAACTCTACGTCTGCTCTTGTCTGGAGGGCTTTATTGCAGTACTATTGGTCATTCTGATGAATCCATCCCTTGGGAAGTGTCCAAGATGTGCTATTCAGTGAGTGTGTCCAATACTGTTGGGATTTTTGGAGGCTTTGCAACAATATATTCAAGTTTTTATAGTTAACTAATGTCATAAATGGCAATTTAATTTCTTATATGGAATGTGGAATTCAGAAACCCTTGTTATTAGTGACACTGATGGCTATTAAATAGATTAAATTACCTCATTGTTTACGGTCTCTCATGTGGTTTTAAACCTTTACGCATTTCTTTTTGCTGGCACCCATTGACTTTCATACGCTATGGAAGTCAATAGGTACCAACTACCAGCATTTTTTTTTTAAATATAATCTTTTGTGTTCAACAGCAGAAAGAAACTCAAGCAGGTTTTGAACAAGTTAAGGGTGAGTAAACGATTAGAGAAGCTTCATTTTGGGTAATACAGGATCCTTCGACTGAACTGCAACCACCAACTTATTCATTCATTAATTTCCCTTCAGATTAGTGCCTTATTTACCAGGGGTCGCCAGAGCAGAATGAACCACCAACTATTTTGGCATATGTTTTATGCAGTGGATGCCCTTCCAGCCACAACCCTTTACAGGAAAACACCCATACACTCTCACATTCACACACTCAAACTCTGCGGCCAATTGACCCTTCGCTAAGCCCCGCCTTCCTTAGTTACTGTTGCTACGCCTGTCAAGCTTTCGTGCCTGGCACGTCTATTACAATATGTATGTGCCAGTGTCAGACATTCCCAGGGATATATTTAGTCATTTTTGGTGAACAGGTGAGATATCAGAGAAAGCCAGACAAAATAGGAATGCAGTTTGCATTACAGGGGTATGTTCACGACTTGATAGGCAACAGATTAGAAAATAATTCAATCAAAATTGAAGCTAGGTTAGCCTAGCCGCCTCATACACTGACCATTCAACAGCTTAGTTCATGCACAGCAGGAGAGGTGAAATTTAAAAATAATCTAATTATAACTAATTAAACCGTGATTTCTCTATTTTAGCCAAAAAGCCTGATAGATTAATTGTTGTGCAATGAAATATAACGCTACTAACCAACGAGGAAACACGCATGGACAGTGCTTTTTCATAATTCATAGAAAGTACAGCCAGTAGAGGGAAATTGATGGATTTGTGCCCAATATTTGCATTATTTCCCATAAAATGTACAGTACCTATAACTTTCAGTATGTTTGTGTGTTTCTATTCTAATTTGCAGTTAAGTGGAAGAATTAAATCAATTGAAATGCAAATCAAAGCATAAATAGCAGAAGTGAACAAATAGATTTTTCCTACCAGCAAATATTAATCCAACACCAAATATAAAAGCAGACACTAACCCGCTATAACATCGTCACCAATGACTAAATCTCCAAAAGACTGATGAAAACAATTTGTATGTAAGCATCATTCATTCAAAACAATGAATTGTAAGCTTGACAGAGCTCCTTCCCGTAGCTACCATTGCTAAGCCACGATTGGTGTGTGGCGGTTTTTGGGTGTGGCTTAGCGAAGAATCAATTTAGTGTATTCAATTTGCCCATATCGCATGTCTTCGAAATGTGGGGGAAATCACAGCACACAGAGGAAACCAACGCCAACATGGGGAGAACATGCAAACTCCATACAGAAATGCCAACTGACCCAGCTGGAACTCAAACCAGCGACCTTCTTGCTATGAGGTGACAGTGCTAACCACTGAGCCACCATGCCACCCCACCAATTTATTGCTACACTGTGTCACAGGTGAGAGATCACACGGACACAGAGAGGCAATGCAAATCCCCGTAGGGGTGTTTATTTAGGGAGTGGAGCAAGGAAAAGGTGCCTGGGGATGTGCAGGGCGGTGAGTTCTGTGTCCAAAGGGGTCAGGTGAGCTTGTGCAGTGAAGTGCCGGTCAGGGTGCCCAGTGGAAGAGGGAGAAGTCAGCGTAGGTCCTGCTGTCATTCTAGTTATGCTCTGCCGTCGATGTCGACGGCGTGGTTTAAATAGCCCTCTTCCAATAGGCCGCAGCTGTCTCTGATCAGCACGTGATGGGTCGTGATTACGGTGAGGGAGACGTTTCCATGGCGACGCTGAAGCCACACTGGCAGGTCTGCCACATTTGTAAAAATAAAATATTGCTGCCTTAAATTTTTTAGCTGAATCAAATGAAATCTGATTGTCAACTTACATCAAGCAAAGTGACTAAAATATTAAGCTAAACTTTATACAACAAAAAAATTGTTGTTGCAACCTGATTCAGTTGTTAAAATACATTAAAGCAACATAAAATTACGTGTCGTCTTGACTATTCATTACATTTTTTTACAGTGTAATATAACAAATGAAGTTAGCGGGGCAAATATCCAACATACAGGCTCATTCTGAAAACATATCCCTATACACATTTCTGGAGATCGTGAATTATGTAGCCAGAGGAACATAAGGCTGCATTTTGTCTTTAAAACGAATGCTAAGGGCTGGTATGATGTTGTTCCTTTTTGCGCTTAGCAGCTTACTGCTTGCCTTCATGTGGACAGCTTTCCTGCTGTTACCAGTTTGTCCAGTGGCTCGCAGCGAACGCTGGAGGATTTGAGACGCAGAGCGTAGTTGACCATGACTACAGGTTTTGAGTTGAGCGAAGAACAGTTCCAGAAGGCAGGTAAGACAAAAACAGAAGCCAAAAATATAAAAAAAACAAGTAAATAACAGGGTGAGAACGTGGTAAAATCTGAAAACATGGTAAAAATCAGACGAGGGCTTTTCTTTTTCTGGATTACTTTTTAAAACTGTCAGTTGGGTTTAGAGAAGTGGGTGGGCGCTGGTCAATTGGTGCTTTTGAAAACACTGTCGCTTGGGTTTAGGGAAAGAGAAGGGTGGGTCAGTTGATCGGCCAGTCAGTCAGTCAGTCGACAGCAGCCTATGGTGGATTTACGTGAAAATACCAGATGCGAATGGCACTTACGAGAAAAATTTGAGATCTCAAAAAGGGTACACAGCGGCCTCTGATGAATTCACGAAAACAAAAACTGCAAAAAAATTGTAGCTCCTAGGACATATTTGGCGCTCTCCAGAAATGTATATAGGGGTACCTAATCAGAATGAGCCTGGGTTGTACATATCGGTCACACTTTATTTTGACAGTCCGTTTGTTGAATTTAAGTTACATTGCAACTAATTATCATTAGATAAGTAGACTGTTAGGTTGGGGTTAGGGTTGGGGTTAGGGTTAGTGTAAGTTGACATGTAATTGCAAAGTTTCTTATAGAAAGTTAAATGTCTGTTAAATGTCAGTGTCAACAGATATTAAGCAGACAGTCTACTAATACTCAATGGACCATCAAAGTAAAGTGTTACCCAAATAGCATTGGTTTTTCAAACCCATGACATGATCGAAAACAAATGAGTGTATTATGAATGCAATCTGTATTTATTTTTCCTCCCTCTACAGTGTATAATAGGAGAGTATTCAATTTCAGATGCAGTCTTCGCCATGCATTTTATGTATACTGTGTAGCAGGGAAGTATGCACAAGCGTTTACACTGAAGGTGCTTTGAAAGACGTCAACTAAATGACAAATAAGTAATTAGCGTCTACACAAACATCCGAGTATGCAGTTAACTTCACCTTATTTGCTAATACAGCATGTAGAACAGCACTAATTATTCATCTGTTGACTGAGGTAATTGGTCCATTGCGTATGGGTGGAGATTGTAGAGAAAGAACCACTACAACATCTTGTAAAGTCTTGCTTCATTAGCAGGTATAATAGGTGCTAATGAGAAAACAGCACATGTACAGTAGGTCATCTCAAAAGCCTCTCATAAATCGCAGATCTTTGATTCAAGCAAACAGCTGTTTATTTACAAGGAGCAATCAATTCATGTTTAACTTGTGAAAGTTCATGAAGATTTTGGTCTACTTTAATGATCTAAGCACGGTGCAAGTGCGCTTAGGGTGTGTCAAATCGACTTTTACTATTTTAAGGATGGGAAGAATGGTCGGTGGTCTAAAAGGGTTGTCCCTATTCTCTTAGAGAGTTAAGCTTGGATTTTGGGCATAAAACCCACATTAATTAAACCACTTTCATGGGGACATGGCTCAGAATCTCAGCTGCCATTGATTTTGAAGTATCACACGACACAATCTTGGAGTGACGGAAAGTCAAGTTTTTAATAAAAATTACTTATAAAAATCCCTTAATTCTCAAAAAAAAAAAAAAAAAAGTTTCAACTCTCGCTTGAGGTTGTTTTTGACAAATTTTCCAAATAAACTTTGACATAGCAAATGTTACACCCATGCGACTAATCAGCTTTTTCCATTATGCGGTTGTTGCTAGAAGGAATACGCGGACGAAAAAAAGTTGATGAGTAATATTCATATTTTATTAATGTCTAGCCCTACCACAACCCTAAACCCAACCCTCACAGTAATGTAAAAATATAAATTATTGTTGTACAGTGTCACAAAAATTGTGCTATATTGATGCAAGTATCAGCAGCTGTATCTCATGTAGACTTTAATACATTAAGCCGTGGTCACACTAAAGGGTTAAAAGGGGCAAGATTAAACAAGATGATTAGTTGTTAAAAAGCTAGCGATTGCTCCATATTTCTGTACAGAAATGTCAGGTTTTGATCTCATATTAGTCTCACGCAGGCAACACGGTGGCTCAGTGGGTAGCACTGTCATCTCACAGTAAGAAGGTTGCTGGTTCGAGCCCCGGCTGGGTCAGATGGCATTTCTGTGTGGAGTTTGCATGTCTTCCCCTGGGTTTCCTCCAGGTGCTCCGGTTTTCCCTACAGTCCAAAGACATGCTCTAGCTGAATTGAATAAGCTAAATTGGCCGTAGTGTATGTGCGTAAACCCAGTGATGAGTTGCGGCTGAAGGGGCACTGCCAAGGGCGCCACTGGCCGGCATGGCCCTCTGACAGCTTTTGCGGACGAAAGTGAAAAAGGGGAGAGGGGTGCATGGCTTGGAGTTGTCGCAGACGAAAGTGAAGAGAAGGGCCCCAAAACTGCATGGGCCCTTAAATCGTCCTAAATTTCCTCTCCCACTCGCAGCCCTGTCCACTATGTAAAACTTATGCTGTATAAGTTGGCGGTTCATTCTTCTGTGGTCACCCCTGATTAATAAAGGACCTAAGCCGAAAAGAAAATAAATAAATGAATAAATTAGTCTAACGCAAGCATGTGATGCGATTTCGCAGGTCAGAGTTTGCCAAGCTTGAACTTCGATCGCAGTGACATGCGAAACTTGATGCATAAGCTTGCATTTCCAGTCTGCCGTATTCGATTCCATATGAATGGAAGTCTATGGGGCAAAAAGTGCAGAGTGACCGAAGCTTAATGTTTGCCTTGTTTACAGGTGGTTGCTAGGTAACCAATACTACAGTCAGTGGCTCTAATAATTTGATGGAAATACACCTAATTCGCATTTGGGAGTTTTTCTCCCTCTCTCTTTTTTTTTTTTTTTGCTAAATTAAAGAAATAAAAAAATAAATAAAATTCACCTCACTTTTGGATGGAAACCAGGAAACAATTTTCGATTTGTTCTAGACCAGCACAACCAAAAGAAGTTTGAAAACACTCTATATTTAAAGCAGAGCTCTAAAATTACAGAGAAAAGCACATAACAAAATGCCTTAACCTGAAAGCTTTTTTTTTTACCTGAAACTAATTTTTATTTTATTTTTAAAAAGCTCAGAACAAAATAGGGTGCGTTACAGTATACATGTTCTATGCACTTATAGTAATTGTGCATAACTGTAACTAACCCTAAACCTAACCATATATTAATTAATGTTCCTCAGTAGTTACACTGTTAATAAATATTAATAAATAGTATTATTAATCACTATTAATAAATAGTTACACTGTAACTACATCACCTTAAAATAAAAGGTGTTAAAATGACTCAAAACAGTATTAAAAACAAAAAAATTGGGATATTTTCATTGGTCAACATACAGAGACATTTTTTTGTTATAGCATTTTGCCCAACTCTAAATTTAACATCAGACATTAAAATAATTTTTTAATTGACCCTCTTATATCTCATGCACACATATACTCCATCTTGAGTATATTCCCCTCAAGATGTTCACAAATACCATGGAAAACTGAAGTAGCTAACTAGCTTGATAAGAAAAAAAGCTTAAAAGGAAACCACTAATTTTTCTTACTCATTCTCCCCATTTGCTTCAGGAATGTGAAGGAATTTTTCACTTTACCTTGGTCTAAAATATCTGACAGCCTCGCAACCTATTACCACACTTTAAACCACTTTACCATCTCAAATCTCATGCTCAACTTTTTTTCAGCAGTAAACTTTTCAGAAAGTACAATATGCATTTATTTCCCTCCGCTGTAGGCGAAGGCTTGAGATTTCTTTTTTATTACAAATTGAGTCAGCATCCATAAACTTTCGCATCCTCCAAGAGCAAAACATCAGCAGGATAGTCAGAGTATTTTTTATTAATGATGAAAGATTGTGGTGCGCTTCTTACCGTCTCTGCAGAAATTGCCAGGGGTGCAGGACAGTAACTGCTCGATTAAATGGTTGTATTTTCATGGATGCGGCTAAACTTTATGATCTCCAGATCACTGTCTAGAGTCCTTAACTGATATAAGAAGAGCTTTTGGGTTTGTAATGCAGAAATAAGAGTCTGAGAAATAAGAGAATGCGAGATAAAAAAATATGAAAAGATAAAAGCTCATTTTCTCATATGCCATACACTTTTGAATAAAAATAAATCAGATTAATTGTGCTTGAGCAGTTAACAAAAGAGATAAAATGATTATCATATTACTTAATCATTATTTGCAAAATAAATAAATAACTACATAAGGCATGTAAATTAACAAAATTAATTCAATTAAAATTATTACATTAATATTTTAGCTAGCTGAAAAAAGATATTTCTATATTCCAGGCAGTTTAAACTAAAATACATTTTAATATATAGACTAAGAAAAAAATCTGAATTCTGTTACTATTTATGTTATCTTAATTTTTTAATTGCATTAAACACCAGTTAGTGTTTTAATAAATAAACACTTTATTTAACACCGGCCAATTTATTAGGTACACCTGTCCAACTGCTCGTTAACACAAATTTTTTCTCAGCCCTCACATGGCAGCAGCTCAATGCATTTAGGCATGTAGACATGGTCAAGATGATCTGCTGCAGTTCAAACAGAGCATCAGAATGGGGAAGAAAGGTGATTTAAGTGGCTTTGCACAACACATCCAACCTTGAGGCGGATGGGCTACAGCAGCAGAAGACCACACCGGGTGCCACACCTGTCAGCTAAGAGCAGGAAACTGAGGCAACAATCTGCACAGGCTCACCAAAATTGGACAATAGTAGATTGGAAAAACGTTGCCTGGTCTGATGAGTCTCGGTTTCTGCTCCGACATTTGGATGGTAGGGTCAGAATTTGGTGTCAACACCATGAACGCATGGATCCATCCTGCCTTGGTTCAGGCTGGTGATGGTGGTGTAATGGTGTGGGGCATATTTGCTTGGCCCACTTTGGGCCCATTAGTACCAATTGAGCATTGTGTCAATAAGCAACTAGCTGTACTAAATATTGCAAGTTGAGTACTGTTACTGACCATGTCTATCCCTTTATGACCACAGTGTACCCATCTTCTGATGGCTACTTCCAGCAGAATAACGCGCCATGTCATAAAGCTCAAATCATCTCAGACTGGTTTCTTGAACGTGACTGAGTTTACTGTACTTAAAATGGCCTCCACAGTCACCAAATCTCAATCCAATAGAGCACTTTTGGGAAGTAGTGGAATGAAAGATTAGCATCATGGATGTGCAGCCGAAAAAATCTGCAGCAACTGCGTTATGCTATCATGTCAATATGGACCAAAATCTCTGAGGAATATTTCTAGTACCTTGTTGAATCAATGCCACAATGGAATAAGGCTGTTCTGAAAGCAAAAGGAAGGAGGACCAACCCGGTACTAGTAAGGTGTACCTATTAAAGTGGCCGGTAAGTGTATATGTCTTTAACATATACAGTATTCTTTGAAACAAAACAAAAAATGTGCCTTGCTTTGAATTTGTGCAGAAAAATTCACATCAAAGCATTTTTTCCAACCAATGCAATTGCACTCCAGGGCATTCGTGTGATTATCTCCCAGTTTCATAAACCATTCCTCTAAACTCATACAGTTTTTATTGCGTTTATTAGTTTTTAGACAAATGCACTGCTTTCTTTTACTGAGGGAGTCCTGCAAATAACGCATTCATTTCAGATGACAGCCTTTTGAAGTGATCCTACATGTGTCCGTTTCTTCAGCAACAGACAGTATTTGTAATCCTTTGTAATATCACATTTGGCTAAAGCCGTGTGGTCCATCAGGACATAATTCAAGTCTGAGTTATTAGTTTTGTAAAACAAAAGAGACTTTTGCGCAGTCGCCTTGTTTCTTTTTCCTTCATTACAGCCCAGACTTTGATCCACCAACGCTCATCTTTTGCTGAATGACAGGGCAGAACATTGAGCTAAAAGTGCCCAGCTGTATTTACCCAGAATGTCTCTTTTCTCTGTCTTTCTGAGCTCTGCCAAGCAGTCAGTGCTAATTTCTGGGCTGTGTTTGTTTGGGTTTATCTGAGGATTCTCTCCTGGTGTGTGTGTGTACAGTAGGTGTTTGGTGTATCTCAGGTGCGAGTTGTGTAAGCCAGCTTGCTGCGAAACTCTTTGGCACTGATGCTCCCAAATCCTGCCAGTTCCACTGGGCACCAAACCAGAGGCAGAGCTCATTACAGATGCTGTGCAGAGTCAGTCTGACTCCGTCCACTTTGCCCCACCCACCCCATCATAAAATATAATATATGCTGGCTCTGTTCCAATACCTAATATACGTTGCTGCCTACATAGGCATCCTAACAAAATGTTTATTGATATGTATGCTGATGTGCAATGCTTTACTTACAGTGTAGTCAACATTTGAAGTGAATCATCTCATTTTATCAAGTTGTCCTTAAACTATTAAACAACACCCCATCTTAGGACAATTTTTAAATACATTAATTTTCCTTTTAGGCTTACTCCCTTTATTTATCAGGGGTCACCACAGCGGAATGAACCGCCAAATTATCTGACATATGTTTTACGCAGTGGATGCCCTTCCACCAGCAACCCAGTACTGGGAAACACCCATACACTCTCACATTCACATACATACACTACAGCCAATTTAGCTTACTCAAATCACCTAGTGTATATCGCATGTCTTTGGACTGTGGGGGAAACCAGAGCACCCGGAGGAAACCCACGCCAACACTGGAAAACATGCAAACTTCACACAGAAATGCCAACTGATCCAGCTGGGACTCGAACTAGCGACCTTCTTGCTGTGAGGCGACAGTGCTTATCGCTGAGCCACCGTGCCACCACAATTTTAAATCCATTTCATAAGTGCACTTACGAAATATATTTAAATATGGAATTTTTATCATTTGTTTGTGTTATAAGGATTAAAAAAAATTGTACCAGAAGACACTAGTTGGAAAAAAACATTCATGGTAACAATATGACAGCCATGCTGGAAACTTGCTAGCACTATGCTAATAATGATTAGTTTGCTGGAAACATGTTAGCAAGACCATTCCAATTTATGCTACAAACAAATATTCTTACAGTATGTTAACCAAATGGTAACAATCATGTTATTTTTTTTATAGAAACCTGCATAGACAGCATACAAAGCCATGCTAATTCATGTTATGACTGTGTTCCCAACATGCTACTTGTGTGCTAATTAATGCTTGATTAATTACTAACCTATAAGGTTAACCATGCTAGAAACATGACACATGTTAACAAAATGGTATTCATATGAACCAACATTTAAAGTAAAGTCACGCTAACAAGTTAATTCATGTTGTAAATGTGTTAGCAACATGCATTCAATAATCTGTGTTGGCCATGCTAAATCATTATAAATGTGAAAACAAATGCTAGCAATGGGCTAATTCATGTTTCAAATGTTACCAACATGTTAATTCGAGGTAACAATATGATAGCCTTGCTAAAACATGCTGCTAGTAACCTAATTCATTACAGCATGCTAATACCATAATTGATTCTAGAAATGGGATGTCAATATGTGCTGATTCATGCTTCATTAATTACCTAACTCGGGTTAGCCATGCTAGAAAGTGTTGACAAAATGCTATTTATAGAAACCTGCATTTAAAGTAACAGTCACGCTATAAGTTAATTAATGTCATAAATATGTTAGCAACATGCTAACAATGTGCTAATTTGTGCTGATCATATTAAATTATTCTAAATGAGATAACAACTGTTAGCATTGGGCTAATTCATGTTTCAAATGTTACCAACATGCTAATTTATGGAAACAATATAATAGCCTTGATAAAACATGCTGCTAGGAACCTGCTAATTTTAACATGCTAATACCATAACTGATTCTAGAAATCCTTTTCTTAAAGGATCAACTGAAATTCCAATAGGATTTTTTGACAAGGGATGGGAAGTATGCTAATTATGTGCTAATAAATGATTCATTAATACTAACCTGTCAGGTTAATTATACTAGAAACGTGAAACGTTTTAACAAGATGCTATTTATAGAAATCTGCATTTAAAGTAAAAATTCACACTGGCATAAATGTGTTACCAACATGCTAACAATGTGCTAATCCGTGCTGACCATAAATCATTCTAAATGTGACAAGAAATGCTAGCAGTGGGCTAATTCATGTTTAAAATGTTACCAACATGCTAATTCAATATGGTAGCCATGTAAAAACCTAGTTAATTCATCAAAGCATGGTAATACCATAATTGGTTCTAGAAATGGAATGTCGATATGCTAGCTATGTGCTAATTAATGCTTCATTAATTACCTATCAGATTAACCATGCAAGAAAAGCGAAATGTGTTAACAAGATGCTATGTATTGTTAGCAACATACTAAAACGCAGTTTTATTGCTGTATAGCATCTTGGGCAGCCGTTTGGTTGTAGCCATGTGTTATATAAATAAAGTTGATTTGATTTAAAACATGTTAGTTAATAAAACGCTTGTTGAACAGCAACATCACAGATAAATACACTAGATCAGACCCCGAGCATGTCAATACGGCCGCCATATTTGCAGAGTGCTTCCAGGACAAATGTTTTTCACCCACACTTAGTCAAGATCTGAAGATGCTGGATTTTTGCGCTGTGTACGGGTGTAGTAACGAGCAAACAAAGATAACAAAGCATAAAGTCAGAAAAAAATTTTCACGATTTTGTTTGTTACAAACCTTTATGCTTAACAAGTGACGTTATTGATGATAATACAGTCTCTTACTGCATTCACCACAAGTCAAAGTAGCACCAACTTGCACTAAATTTGTGGCTTATGCTAGTTTTGTTGAATTGAAATATGACAACAAGACACCGCGGTGCCAGAAACATGTATTACTGTCGGCTAAGTGAAGTAATGGCTAATTTTTGAAGTAACTTATTAGGGTGCCTGATAACATAACAGTGCCTGCGCCTCAAAGTGCATAGTGTCCACCATAAATTATTGAATATTAGAAATGTTATATACCATATAGATCAGAAAGGTGGATATGCACATTGAGACGCAGGGACATCGATGGTTCACATGAATCATTCATAACGGCGATTCATTCATAAACGAATTGAGCCCACCATTAGAATAAGAAGTGAAAGCAGGAGAGGGGACGTGTTTCAGGACATGGATCAGATCAAATTTAACAGGGAGGGAGGATAATACATTTCTATGCACACAAACACATGCTCTTTGTCGGCAATGTGGTCAGTCATCCGTCGATGTAGAAATTATAAAAAAATAAACATTTTTATAATTAAAAAAAAATGTATTTGCATACTGACCACCAGGAAAACTCCCGAACATAAATATATGTACATATATCTTGGCCTCCGGATGGCCAGTGCTACACTGCCCCTTGGTCCCACATTCATTTCAAAGGAGCGCTACCCTGTACTAAAATGGCGCCCTTGATTGACGCCTTTTTTCCAATAGACAACAATAGCATACAGTTGAAATCAGAATTTTTAGACCCCTGAATTATTAGCCCCGTTTATTTTTTTCCCCAATTTCTGTTTAACGAAGAGAAGATTTTTTTAACACATTTCTAAACATAATATTTTAATAACTCATTTCTAATGACTAATTTATTTTATCTTTGCCATGATGACAGTAAATAATATTTGACTACATATATTTCAAGACAATTCTATACAGCTTAAAGTGACATTTAAAGGCTTTACTAGGTTAATTAGGTTAACTAGACAAGTTAGGGTAATTAGGCAAGTTATTGTATAAGGATGGTTTGTTCTGTAGACTATAAAAAAAATTAGCTTAAAGAAGCTAATAATTTTGACCTTTAAATGTTTCTTAAAAAATTAAAAACTGCTTTCATTCTAGCCGAAATAAAACAAATAAGACTTTTCCAGAAAGAAAAATATCATCAGACATACTATAAAAATGTTCTTACTCTGTTAAACATCATTTGGGAAAAAAATGAAAAAAGAAAAAAAAAAAATGAAAGGGGGGCTAATAATTCTGACTTCAACTGTAGGCGACATCTAAATGTAAATATCTATGCAGCAACATGATAAAACCCTCTAGCAATGTGCTAAAAGTGGTAAACACCCTAGAAAAAAATGTTAGCTTATGCAACATGTTAAATATAAAAAAATATGTTAGCAACATGTTAAATGACTTAACTTCTCCTTAAAGTGAAAAACCTTCGAACATTTTTAAATCTTAATTTGGTTTCAGCGCTGGTTTACTTGTCAAGCTAACAAGTCTGTCATCAAACTTTAGCAGTTGCCTTCATGTAACAATAGGTTTTGCTACACTTAGACATTGTCAAACATTATTTCACCAGTTCATCAGCTCAGCTGATTTGAACTTTGAAGTTTCTTAGCATTCAGACAAAGTTCTAATAATATTTCAAGAGTTCACGCTTAGCTGATGATTGATTATAAAGCTTGTTTAGCATTCTGTTCCGGGAGAGAGCCCTGAGCTTTTTAGACCCTCGAGCCCGGGGCTCCCTCCCGTTTGCAAGGCAAGAGGGGAGTTAGAGCTCAGGTAGATCTTGAGAACTCCCCTGCTGTAGTAGCTAATGAACAGATGGTGATTGCTCTTAAGAGATAACTACTTACTAGGAGCACGGCTATGGTGTCGATTTGAATTAGTCAATTAACTTAAGTTGCATGTTTTTGGACGATGAGAGGAAATCGTGGAACCCAGGGGAAACCCACGTAAGCACGAGGAGAACGTGTAAACAGAAACGTCGGCTGGCTTGGTAAGGACTAGAACCAGTGACATTCTTGCTGTGAGGCAACAGTGCTAACCACTGGGCCACCGTGCCACCCATCTAGGAAAGGAGGAGGAGTAGGGGTGGAAGAGGGGATTCTTCAAAATAAAGAAGGCTTTTATATGGAACCTAGGGTATTTAAAGTGGCTTAAGAATCGTCTGATTTGTGAATCATAAATTGAATAATGCAGGACCAGCTGCAAGCAATCATAAGCATGTGATCCTCTCGAAATTAGTTTACAAATAAACTTCACAAAGTTCTGTAATAACAAAAATATTAAAAAGAAGTTGATTTAACCTTCAAAATGATGTAAAAAATATAAAAAAAAAGCCAATCAGAATCATTTTCATACAGAGTTTGTATTTTCTTTTCTGCAACATGCACCACTGTGGTAAAGCGGGGGTTCTGTGGGTGTGCCGTTTGAGGCAGACAGTAGCCAAACATTCACCTCTTGGTCATATCAGCCAACAAAACAAACAAGCACAAACACCCTTCTCCCATTCTCTCATATCTTATACATTCATACACTCCCACATGTTCACAAAATTTAGTCGGATCACCAAAAGTCAGGCCAACTTCTAACCCTGAGAAAAGTACTGTTTAAAATGTATTCATGATGTAATGAAAACACTGCTTTTTTTCAGAGACACCTCTCTCCTGCCAGGCAGTGAGTTTTTGCTTGTGTGGTTTGTGTTGAACTAAAACTCCATCTGGAATCAGTGTGGGTGAAGCTTTTACTGAGAGATGTGTTTGAGCAGCAGTGGACGTCGAGTACAGACTGCAGTGGGAGTAAGATGTGTGCCATTTCTGATTAATTTCTGAGTAATACTTTGACATCTGATAGATAACGCACGCACATTCACAACAACAAAAACAACAACAACAACAATAACAGAATGAAGTGGCAAAAACTCATCCAAAATCAGCACATTATATATTATGAGAAGACTTGAGTTAAATTGGAGCATAACGAGCAAAGAACGACTGGAGAAAAACTTAAAATTAAAGAAGCAAATTATTGAAAGTGTTTTGATTCATCGGAAACCCTTTACAATGATATTGTATTAGTTATTGGTAGTTGTTATATTTTTCAAACATAAAATATTATTTCTACAGTATTTATTAATCTTTGCTAACATAAGTTAAAGGTGCTGTGTGTAAGTTTTTGACTCTTAAAGCATAACATACCATAATATTGTTTGCAGATATTTAGGAAACAGGCTAAGTGAACACTCTTGCTTATCTGAAAAACAATGCTGCAGTCAGTTATTCTGCTTTGAAAATGTGCGTTATGAGCCGAAACGCATGTCTTTATTTTGGTTCCTTTAACCCGCCCAATGCCAGTTTAGCCAATTATACTTCAGCACCCTGGGTTGCCTTCATGGAAAACAGTGTATTTCGTTCATTAAGAGATAGTTATTAATTAGTAAATAATATAAATATTAATAACATAAACATTAGGTGATCAGGTTACATTGTAACCCCGTTTCCGAACAACATGCTACCTGATGAGACTTGCAGTGATAAGCAATTTGGCTGTTTGCACTAGACATTGGCCGGTATAAGATTCTGACGGTATGATAACCTTGGATGAAAATATCACGGTTTGACTATTGTGATTGCTGCTCTAAAAATGTTCTTTGTAAATGTCTGGGTAAAAAACTAAAAATATTTTCCCTTTTGAACACAAAATATTTTATTTTGGAGAAATAAACATGTCAGGCTGAATAATTCAAATAAATTATTGACTTCTGCTGTCTTCACTAGTTTCAAAAACACAGATTTCTTTACAATTTAAAACAGGATCTTTGGAGATACTGTTGTCCTAAAAAAAAAAACAAAAGAAAACATAAATAAAAAAAATCTTACACATACCTTAGGAACAGTATAGCAAAAACTGTTGCCTGTTTTAAAACCTTGACTTTTACAAACCACGGTATACCTTGAAAATGGTTATCGTTTAGTTTGCACCAGACGAAACACGACAGAAATATAAATGCAGTCATTCAGAAGCATAGAATAGTGCACTTACTGCACTCCAGCAAAATTGTAAGATTTACAATCTAAATAATACATGTTAAACCTTTTTAAGGTTCTTTTTAAGGATCTGAGGTGAACTATCTACTGCTGCTTTTAGTAGTATGGCAATACATGTCATGTAAAATGACATTCAAACTCACATTAGTAGCATTGAACACTGAATAAAGCACATGAGGTGTACCTGAGGTGATCATTATCAGTTTTCTGTTGTTCAGCTGCAAGAAATAGAAATTTTAGATGTTGGTTAGGACAAAATCTCCTTTTATTATGGATAATATATCGTCAACTGTTGCTTTTATTTAGAACATGGCTTAAATCAGCCTTTGTTGGTGTTGTCAATCTGGCAACCTGCCCTTGCATGCATTTTGAACCAGGAGTGCAATACCTAGTCTAACAACTAGGTGTTACATACTGCACTGTTATTGAAAAAGTCATTTCATAGTTAGATCAATGCATTAACTAATGTTAACAAACATGAATTAGCATTTTAATTATGCATTAGTAAATGTTGAACGATGATTAATAAATGTTACACAAGTATTCATTCCGAATTGGTGTTAGTAAATGCATTAACAAACTATTAAACCCATATTAATATCTATTTCTAACATTGCAAAACACATTAACAATATTAGTCTTTATCCAGCTTTCTGTCACAAACAATTCTAAAACCATGGCAGAAATATCCAGCACATCAGTCCATATGACAAACACGTGTTTACATGATTCACAATGGAAGTTCCTGGGGGAACGCAGAAGAGGAGGCCTGAGCGATAACATTTAGATCATATTTCACCCTCACTCCCAACAATCCAATTATTACCTCTCGCTCACTACACATAATTGGATTAGCGCGAGTGTCATGGCAGTGGCGATGTCCAATCGGCCTCGCTCGTGTGGCCGATGACGATATTAAAGGGCAAGAAGTGATCAAATCTCATCTGAGACTCAATCATGAGAGGAACAAAAGCTTCATATTCGCTTTCATCAGGCTCAAGTCCTCAGGGCCAGCATTAACGGGAAGACTGTGCACATTAACGGAGCCGTTGTATGGTATATTTTTTTGATCTGACTATTGTCATTTTTTGTTATTTAGGATTCTAGGAGAACCCAAGGCTAGGTTTCATGGATTTTTACAAAAGTGAATGCCAAATGATGGAACATGTTGTATATTAAATAGACTATTTATACTGTAAACAATGCTGGGCTGCAGAAAATTCCTTTATGTTGTCCCAACACAAATTGATTAAGCTAACTTAATCATTTTTACAAATGTAACTTTTAAAAAGTGGATAGAACATAAAACAATTAGGTTGTCCCAAAACACCTACACCAGGGGTCATCAACTATATTTGTCAGAGGGCCAGAGTTTTACTTGACAGTCTCCTTGGGGGCCGGACCCCCAAGAAGAAAATCAAATAAAAATCTCATTTTGGCTTAACATTATGTTTAATGTTTATACTTTTTCAATTTCATTACAAACCTGAAGGCATTTGATTCAGGCTCCCATCACCTATACCACAGTCAATCACTAGGAGTGATAGATATTTTGCCTCAACTTAGTTAGGCTAAGTCAACAAGGGGAAATGTAACTATAGCCATTGATTAAGCACTGTGAGTAGCCCTTTTCAGCATTGTGATTTGAATTCAAGCCCACTTAACGTTTCATTTGATGTGCAAACATGATTTGTGACCTGTTTTGTTCTGATATGTTATTTATTTACCATGCTATTTTAAGTTGTGCCAGATTGTTTTTCCTCTTTTTTTTTTTTTGTCCTGAGGCAGACATCCCAAGTCTCCCGGAAGTTCTGTGAGTCTCCCGCAAATGCATAGAGACTCCTGGATGCCCGCAAATGAAAGATAATCTCCCGGAAATCGCACGTCTTCCTAAAAGAGTCTGGCTGCAGACATGATGCAGTCTCAGACCGGTGCAATCTTAGCCGCACATGCGCATTCAGAGTGATGCAATCTCAACCGCTCATGCACATTTAAACTTTTGTATTCTCGTGCACGCGCACGTTGCGACGGGTCAAAGACGAAAATATGCCAAAATACGGTTTACAAACTAAAGGTACGACAGACAAAAGAAATACCTATGTATTTTTACACATAATTATGTCATGAGGTAGCCTGTAAACTCATATTACAAAAAGATTTGGGTCCCGGCCAGGATTTTATTTAAAATAATAGCTGATAGGCATTTCTAATACTGTCTTAATAACTTCATTACTTCACACGTCTAAAATGTGTTTATATTGGCAAAATGCATGACATATTAATGTTAATGCACTACTAAATAAAACATTTCTACACATTCCTCCCACATAAAAAAAATATTTATAGTGCTTTACCATTCAGTAGTACAGTAATATACCATTTATATTACAGTATTTTAAACTTTTACGTTAACACATGCTACAGCTAGAAAATATTTTAGTTGACTTAGGTTTATTAACTACATTGAAATTGAAAGAAACACCCATTTATATAAAATAAACAGAAAAAACAGACATATAAAACTGTATGACTTATTAAATGATTAATAAGGACCTGTTTATATTCCTTTATTGCAGAAAGAAAAACACAATAAATGTATTTCATTCATTAATTTTCTTTTCGGCTTAGTCCCTTTATTAATCTGGAGTCACCACAGCGGAATGAACCACCAACTTATGCAGCATATGTTTTACGCAGCAGATGCCCTTCCATCTGCAACCCATCACTGGGAAACATCCATACACACTCATACACTACAGACAATTTAACTTACCCAATTCACCTGTACCGCATGTTTTTGGACTGTGGGGGAAACCAGAGCACCCGGAGGAAATCCACACCAACATGGGGAAAACATGCAAACTCCACACAGAAACGCCAACTGACCCAGCTTAGGCTCGAACCTGCAACCTTCTTGCTATGAGACGACAGCACTACCTACTGCGATACCGTGTCACCATAAATGCATTTAAAACTTTCAAATAAATAATTATATTTATAATGATTTCTAATCACAGTGCAGTGGGTAGCACATTCTCCTCACAGCAAGAAGGTTGCTGGTTCAAGCCTCGGCTGGGTCAGTTGGCGTTTCTGTGTAGATTTTGCATGTTCTCCCCGTGTTGGCGTGGCTTTCCTCCAGGTGCTTCGGTTTCCCACACAAGTCCAAAGACATGGTATAGGTGAATTGGGTAAGCTAAATTGTCCGTAGAGTACAAATGTGTGTGTGAATGAGTGTGTATGGATGTTTCCCAGTGATGGGTTGCAGCTGGAAGGCCATCCGCTGCGTAAAACATATGCTGGATAAGTTGGCGGTTCATTCCGCTGTGGCGACCCTAGATTAATAAAGGGACTAAGCTGAAAAGAAAATGAATGAATGAATGATTTATAATGCTTCAGTCACAATAAATGCTGATATGTTTCCATAACACACAGCAGTTGGTAATTGATGACTTCAGTGAATTATTATCTGCAGTCAGCCAGTACAGATCCGGACGTCTGATAAGTGCAGATGTGGATGTCTGATGCTGTGTTCACACCAGACGCGGAACACGTGGATAAATCACACTGTTCGTGCGTAAATAGACGCGTGAACATTTGAGTTTACTCGCTTTATACGCGCATCAAATTCACTTCAGAACAGACGCGCATTCGCATCATGAGCAGGTCTGCCCGGTGACTGTAGCTTCGTTGCTAAATGGCTAACATGGATTTTATTGATAAAATAACTGTTTATGTGCTTTATGAAATGCTTTTTAGAGGTGCACTCAGCTCTGTGAGCTCATAAACTCCTTCAGAAACTTCACCTGGATGATGGAAGCATTCAGCGGTGATTCTGACTGAGCCAAGCCCAGTTTGATGAACTGTTGTCGGTGTAGGCAGGAGGATTTTCCCCCGGGCACACCAACAACAGGCGCTACGTCGTAATCATGCCACCACAAGAGCAAGCTCCTGATTGGTTAACGCAGCGTAAATGTCCGCAGAAGTTCAGATTTTTTAACACGCGCGTTAAGCAAGTCAAATGAGCAAAACTCTCAATTCACGCCACGCAATTCACGCTGCACCATTTGCGCGTATCACGTCGCAGGATATCTATTCACGCGTTTGCATTGACTTAACATGTAAATCACTCGCGCTTGACACTTCCGCGTTTGGTGTGAACACAGCATGAGGGGTGTAGATGTGGACGTCTGATGAGTGCAGAAGAGGACGTCTGAGGAGTGTAGATGTGGACATCTGAGGAGTGTAGATGTGGACATCT
>CAIGQZ010032287.1:10073365-10105459 GCA_903798205.1 Danio tinwini
ATATATATATATATTACTTTACGATCATCAAATCGTCAATAACCAAATCCAGCTAACCGAGTAATCCACATACTGTACGAAGAACAGACCCTAGGGCCAGACAAAATCTGCTGACACTTTTTGCTATTTCTAAGCAGATTTAAAAAAAAAAAAAAAAAAAAGTGGAATGATTTTGTGAGTATCGAAATTAAAAACTTAATATATTAAATAATGTATTTAATGTATTTAATAATAATAAATTTTTAACATTTATTTAATGTTTACAAAACAAATCCAATTTGATCCACGTATTTGGTAAACAAAGCAAGTCTCTCATATAACATATCTACTAAAAGACAGAGAATATTACTTTACAAACTGTATTGTAAATAAATCAAATGAACATTTTCATACAGTACTGAAATTGATTAAAAACTAAATAAATATAAATTTACACACTTTACACAGGTAAATAAACAGACTTAATGATGGGCTAAAAATCTGCAGATTTCTGCATGCACAGATTCCATGTGGGCCTACTCATGGGACATCACATGACACAACAACAACATGTACACAACACAGAAACACCAGACTTGTGACAATTAAGTTGTCTCACAATTTTTTTGTCCCAAGAATTGTGATTTTTCAGCTCATTTTAAAATTAGTTTAAACAAAAAACTTTTTTTGAGTGTATAGAGTTACTTTCTAACTTACACAATTACCCAATTGTAAGTAATTTTGTTGCAAGTTATTGGCATTTATTATTAGTTTCTATATGCTTATATAGTTATTTTATTTGTATTAATTATATTACACTTAAAATTGAAAGTTAAAATAGCAATTCCAGCGTTATGGATGTGACATTTGCAATAAAAACTCAAGCCATGAATTCAAATAGAAAGTATATGTTAACATTATATTGAAGCATCTATATTTTCCAGAACAACTGACCACAGAGTTAAGGGATCAGAAAAATGTCAATCTGTAAACATTTTTTGTACTTTAAATGAGGAAAATAATCATTTGTTATGAATGTGAGCAAAAAAGTCTGTGAGTTTAAAGTATACAACATATACTTTGTAGAAATTCAGTGAATTAAACTGCGCAACCCAAAAGAAATAATGCTTATAAAAAGGATAAGAGTCGGCTCAGTATAGAACAAAAAATACTGGTTTTACTTTATTTAATATTTTTGCATTTATAAGGAAAAAGCTTCATTATGGAAGTGACATCTCTCTGTTATAAATGTGACCGATGTGAAAGTGCCACTTGTGTGACTTTGGTAAATCAAATACAGTATAACAGTTTGAAAACATTGACAGAGAGTCAGAGACTATGAGTATTTCTATAGTACTGCAAAATACTTGCTTACACAATCAACCCAGAAAACAGTTTCCGTATTTTAGTAAAATATATTTTTTTTCATGGCAAGGTTGTAATTTGCATGGAATTGCACAATATCAAAAAGTAATCAGATTATAGTTAAACTATATAGTTTTTAAAACTTAAAAATAGATTACACAAAATTCTTAAAAATGGCACTAAATTATAAAAAAATCGATTGACTAAATATTTCTTTCATTTTAATTTTAGGTATTTTAAAATAATTTTATTGTATGTTATTGTCATTATATGAGTTTTCACTTTTGTTTTAATTAATTTGTATTAATTTGTCATTTTAACTTAATAATATAATAATAATATAATTCAAAAACTTACATATTTAAAAAAAAAACTGTCAGTCATCCAATAGAATATATTTTTTTACCATTTTATCAAGTAATTTGCATTCATTATGAATTCTACAAAGTTATCAGCCCTAACAGTCATTCATTCATTATCCTTCAGCTTAGTCCCTTATTTATCAGGGGTCGCCACAGCGGAAGGAACTATTTCGACATGTTTTACACATGCCCTTCTAGCCACAACCCAGTACTGGGAAACACCCATACACTCATTCTCACACAAACTCATAGACTACAGTCAATTTTAGTGTATCTAATTCCCCTATAGCGCATGTCTTTGGACTGTGGGGGAAACCGGAGCACCCAGAGGAAACCCACACCAACACAGGGAGAACATGCAAACTCCACACAGAAATTGCCAACTGGCCCAGCGGGGATACGAACCAGCAATCTTCTTGCTTTAAGGTGACAGTGCTAGCACTGAGCCACTGTGTCGCCCTCCAAACAGTCATTTTAACACATAAAAACAACATATAAAAAGAAACTTGTCCAACAAATACTGCAGTTATTCAACTGCATACATTAAAGGGCACCTATTTTACCCCTTTTTTAAGATTTCATATTAATATTATGGTTCTTCTGAGTGTGCCAGTTTAGGTTCAGTTTAAAACACAATTCAGATTTTTTTATTATGATGTGTTAAAAAGTGCCATTTTGGGGGCGTGTACACAGTTTGTTGTTTTAGGGGCGTGTTGCTTCACATGAAAATGAGTTTTGACTTCCCGCCCAACTTAACAAGGGGGCGGAGCCAAGAGCTCCCCTCTCTGTGTATGGCAACAGAGACAGGTAGACAGAGAGAAGCAGCATAAGTGAGAGGACGACATGTACATGTACATTCAGCTGTACATGTACTACTCGGACACAGACCAAGCAGAGAGTACAAAATCATTTGTGTCTTTGTATAGTTTTACAGCCAACTGTGTGCTAGTTTAAAGCTCAGAGCTTGTCACCGAGACTAATAACCAAGCACACTGAATTAAATTTGACTGAAGGGCATCACACACCGGATGCACCGCAACACAGCACGCACATGACAGTTGAAAGTATCGCACACTTGCGGCGCCGGTGTGTGTTCCCTGATAGAAACTTATGTTTAGAATTCAGAAATGCATGGCACTGCGTGGAGTGATGCTGGTGTATGACCTACTTGAGGATATAACTAAAGGGGGTCATACACCAGATGCGCCGCTCAGAGCCACGACACGGCACACCAGATGCGCACGTTCGCATGTTATTTCAAATGAAACTATTCAGATAACGCTATGTGGCGTGGCAAAAATATGAACAGTGTCCTGAGCAGGGCCAGCGCGTCCATATAGGCAACCTAGGCAGCAGAATAGTGAGCGAACCCCCCGGCCCTCATTTTCATCCGCAACACCCACCCCCTCACTCCCGGTCCTTACTTTCATCCGAGACACCGCAAAATGCATGGCGCTGTACATTGTTAGTTCGTTATTTCCAATGGAGGGACGCACACGTGAGGCAACGCTCTCGCACTTTCCAGCTGCACCTAGTTAAGATGACAGGGAGCTTCTGTGACCGCGGGAAATGCAAACCGATGAAGTTGAAGGAAGACGCAATGAAAAGTACACATGTATGCAAACACTGGCGCTGAGGAGAGCGATAACGTGGTGAATGTTGAGCCCAATGAGCCTTACATCTAAAAATAGTGCAAGGGTGTTTCTTTGGTGACGTCGCTTTGACTCACACGCTGAAAATAGCGGACGTGAAACAACATACTGAGGATATGGTAATACGCAGCTGTCAATCAATATTGGTGGGCAGGGGGACTGCACTCCTACGTCAAGTTGCGGTCGATCTCAAAACCGCTCCAATTGGTCCACCGTTTTTATGTTGTTAAATTGAAAATAAAAAGGACTGAGTGTGTTTATATCACCCCAATATGATGGTCTATGCACTATATCTACACATATGTCTGTCCAAACAGCTTGAAAAGTAGATTTTTCACCATAGGTGCCCTTTAATAATGTTTAAAGCATGAGACCATTAAGCCCCTTCACGTGAAAGAATACTCCACCTACCTGAATCTCTTTATTAAAAAGCTTGCGACACTGTGTGACGGGATTTGTGGTTATATCACTGCTGCTGTAATCATCGCCAAACACAAATGGCATTAAACAATCCTGCGCTGTGGAAATCTCCAGCAGAGACAGGTTTGCCTCTTCAATCCTGTGTAATCCGGCAACCTGTCTGTGTTTATGTAAGAGAGCTGAAATACTCCCCAAATATCGTCCTCGTGCATACACACGCAAACCAACATCCCTCAGGTCGCACCGATCAGTTCTGCTGCCAGACTCTAATGTGACAACAGCACAAACGATTCCCTTTCTAGTGTCCTACAATTTCTGTGATGCAGAAAATGAGGACAGAATTGCACAATCTTGTCATAACAATGGAAGTTATAACCTGGATTGTCATAGATTCTGGCTAATCTTGCACAAATAAAACAGAAGTAATGCTGTTAGCCTAATTAAATGGTAATGTAGACTATATTAATATTACACATATTGTTTTAGACATATACAGTTGAAGTCAAAATTATTAGCCCTCCTGTGAAGTTTTAATTCTTTTTCAAATATTTCCCAAGTGCTGTTAAATGGAGAGATTTTTTCTTTATTTCTTTGCCATGATGACTTGTACATAATGTTTTACTAGCTATTTTTCAAGATGCTAGCATTCAGCTAAATGTGCAATTTAACAGCTTAACTAGGTTTATTAAGCAAGTTAGGTTAATTAGGAAAGTCATTGGACAACAGGGGTTTTACCAGCCTGATCTCACAAGAAAACGTAAGTATTTTATGTTTTGACAGTTAAGTTGCTAATTCGTATGAGTTTAGTCGTATGAAAATGTATTATTTTAAAAAGTGGCATGGCACCCAACCCCATTGGGTGAGGAGCAAATCGTACTAAATTGTACGAATTAAGGCCCGTGCACATCGAGACGTTTTTTGCTCGCGTTTTTCGTGGACGTTTAACGCCTTGTGACTAAATAAAGGGTGTCAATGTGATCGTGCACACCAACGCGCAAAATGCCAGGCGCAAAACCTTCATTTTAAAAAAAACGCCTCATGCTCGTTTTTTTGTTTTGACCCGGAGCGTCAAAACCTTCTCCACCAATCAGATTGGCACTTTTGTTCATGTGCAAGGAGCTGCTGAAGTTACAGTAAACAGCACTAGGAGGCGCTCAAGCGCAACACTGTCAATGCGAGCGCACATTGAAGAAGATGCCCAGAGGCGTGTTGAACGTGGAGCTACTTATTGCACTGTTGAACAATAATCATTTCTTCATCGCTAGAGCCGCTGCTAGAACCATCCATAACAACAAGCGTGTCAACTTTGTTTTCTTTCTCTGTGTTACAAGAGGGTGTCAGGAGCTTAAAGTTGTTTAGCGCCATCAAACGTCAAGGAGTGATTTTGCATACTCTTCTGCTCGACGCCTGTGAAAATCGCTTGGGTTTGAATCCGGAAAAACGTCTTGGAAAACGCTGACGATAAACGCAAATGAAAAGCGTCCCGGTGTGTACGAGCCTTTAGATCGTACAAATTCATTCAAATTAGCCACTAAATAAAAAAAGCTACGAATTGCCATGAGATTGCGTTGGTATTAGCTATAAAGTTTTAAGTAGTCTAGGTACTGTTTATCTTGCAGTACAGTGGTGGTGCAGTACAGGTCACCTTCATCAGGCTTACATTTCCACTGCTAAAAGGGTACCAATGGTGGGCGTGGTGTACTACAAAGTTTCAGTAGACATCATTCTTGCTTGAGGAAATGTCAAAGTAAAGCTGTACGGGTCATATCATATGATAAGCATCTATTACAAAACAGATGCTTTATACACATAAATACTTGTGCATAAATCTTCATTACTAACCTTTCTATGAACATGATTTGATTATAACTGCAGATCAATGATGTGCGAAATAGCGTACTGTAATGTCAGCAATTATATAAAATAAATAAATAAATAAATGCAGCATATATGAACACATACAGACCCTTACAGTCTCTGATGTGTTACCAATTACAGAAAAACTACACACAGCATACATTTAGACCTTATTTGGGTTCAAAAATTACATGCAGCATATTGTCTACAGTGAGTGCAAACCTCTCATCTGTATCTTTAATCTTCAGCAGCACGCGTTACCTCTGTTAGAAAGCAATTCCGTCCTTCTGAGTTCATAAATGTCCAAAAGGTGGTGATTATAGTCAGTTTGTTCACAGTTTAGGTAACTGAAAGAATCACTTGCTCCTTTGTTTTTCTGGTTTTTCCTTTGTTTTTTCACGCTTCACTCTCGTGTTGTCCGTTTCTGAAAGGATCGGATGTCAGAAGCACTTTAATAATCACGCACACGCTATTATCATTAGTTCAAGATTATTTTATTATTTCAAATATAGACGTGCACGCAAGCTCTCTGAAAAAAGTGAAACCGCTCATGCTTTAGACACCTTCTAAACAACAGGGCTCAGGGTAGATTCTGCTCTTCTTGGCTTTGTGGCTGTTCAAGAAGACGATAAGGTTTGTTTAAGCTCAGGTCGACCATGGCTTGTTATTATATGTATATATTATTATGGTGTAATGTCTTGGCTGTGTATTTAAAAATGGTGCTTCCTGTGTTTTTATTCTCCTGCTTGTGCACGAGCTAGTGACTTATCTCTGTAAACCAATAGAGTTCAGCTGCGCATCTTGCTCCACCTTTTGGTGCCCTTTTGTTGTGCTAGGTACCTTTTGGAAAGCATACCCAAAAAGTGGTACTGTTCGCTTTTTTGTACCTCTTGACAGTGGAAACGGCCATAAAAGCACATTGAACTGTACCGTACCATACCGTATGGAAACGGGCCATAACCAACCTGCTGTCTTGCTACAATCCAAGTCGCTCTTTAAGATCCCAAAACTCAGGGCTTCTGGTAGTACCAAGCGGCATCAACCCGCGCTCCCTCGTGAAGCTAATACGGACGTAATTGAAACTGCAAGTCCTCGACTGGCCTTTGGGGGCTGGCTGTAGAAACTCCAGATGTTCACTGACTGCCATGCTAAACTGGGCCTTTTTACAGCTGATAAAAACATGTTTAAAGCCAGGTACAAAAGATAATTTTGGTGCATATAGCTAATAATACCCTTCATGAAAACTGTGTGGGGGTAATTTTTTATAACACATTCGTTTGTTTTATATTAAGTCTGCATAATTAAGAGCGTGGACACTTGAGTGACAGCTAGGTATCGCTGCTCGCCGTCATATCACCTCAGCTGATTCCGGCTGATTAGCTGCTGAACTCTGCATATAAATCATATTTTTGTTTTGTTTTATGCAGCTTTACACAGTCAATCGCCTTTTGGGATTATTTCTTACAATTAGCAGATAATATGGCATGCTGTGCACTTAATTGTGTTCACAAACCATTCATGTGGACAGATTCTTGAACAGTCATCTGAAATATTGTCGTACAGCGTTATGCCTACATTTCAAAGGTAGCCTTGCATTTACTAACACAGACTATATTGAAGTATATAGAAGTAATTTGCGTTTTCCTCCCGTAGAAAAACATAATAAGAACAATGCTCGGTGGCTTAATGTATTACAGCAGTGTTTTTAAAAGACCAAACACAATTTGGTCACACTTTTTTGATATAGTGTACAACCAAACATATGTGGTCAGAGCATAAACAAAATCACAGGTAATGAAGTATTAAGCGTTTCTCCCAAAGAAAAATGCATTTAAGCAAAATGCTAGCATACGCACAGTCGGCACAATGATACACAAACAAAATGGTGACAGTTGGCCATGCCCCCTTGTAGCTTCATTTGCGGTTTTCAGAAACCTATGGGTGACGTCACAAATACTACTTCCATATTTTTTTTACAATCTATGGGTAGAACCCAGAAAAGTAAAGTCCACTAAAGGAGGTTGAGTCTTATCATATATGACTACTAAACTCTGGAATAGCCTTCTTGATAATGTCTGAGGCTCAGACACACTTTCTTCGTTCAAAACAAGATTAAAGAGCTATCTTTTAGTAAGACATACACGCAATGCATCACATAATTATAGAATGCGTAAATGTGATCCATGCAGGTGAGTAAGCTTGACAAACCACCCGTAGAACACACTCTTCCTGTCTTATTACACCAGGCACTTTGTTAGAAACACTTGTTAATACGTTTCTTTCCATATTTTGTCTATTTTCACTGATGTGTAGTGAGCTCGCTGGCTCAGTGGTAAAATGAGCCTATTTCCAAAACAAAAGTGGAGTGTTCCTTTTAGAACTCCTAACAGGTAATCCTGCGGGATGTTGCATGCAAACACGAATTACTGATCATGATTGATGGATTGATTCTGCAAATATGCAGATTGGAGTGTCTATCACACCTTCTCTGGCTCCATTTTCTCCATACCATTTCCTCTAAGCTCAAATCTGATTCCATGAGCATATAACACTAGCATATAATCACATTGGCGGCCATTAAATGGTGATGTGTGATTTACAAGACTGGTTATTCAGTTCAGTGAACGTGCAGCTGTAATGTAACAAGCTTGCTACACTTATTAAAAGCCTGAGCTTGCAAACGTCGCCCAGCTATTGAGTCTGTGAAGTCCATATTTAATCTCTAATCACTCAGTGGAAAACGACAAATCATTTTAACGTTTCAAAGGTTGATATAAGTAGGCCAATTGAAATGTTTTACACCATCTCATTTTAAACCTTTTTTGTGCAAAATAATGAAGAAAACTTGAATATTTATTTATTTATTTTATTTTTTACTTATTTTTTTTCTCCGGTGTGACAGGCTACGCAGGACTCCCTATGACACAAAACTGCATCATGCAGAATTCCCCATAAGTACCAATCCACTAATATATTACGTTCTAACGTTCTATCATTCCGTAAAGTAAAAAAAAAAAACGTTTGGTATCAAATGAAAGCAAAGTGAAACAAATTATAAGCGGACGAGCCCCCAATTATGTTACGGTCCCTAATTTACTGTAAATACTACTCGTGATCCTTAGACAACGCAACATAAATAAACAATGGCAAAAGTGCTCCAACTAAAATATTTACTAACATAACATAACCAGCAAAACAATCCAAAATGACAAGCGATGGGGCGCCCAACTACATAATAAATGACAACCAAACAAACCTAAAGCAGATTGGGACTCCCCTCTCCAAACAAACATCAAAAGGAAAGTATAAAGGAGAACACAACAAAGCCGTCAAAAACTGTGGTGGCGTGGAGGAATAAGGGGACACAAGAAGTCCGCTTCCATCCATTTAAAATGCCTGACGCCACCAAATCAACCAATAGAAAACTGACAATGGAAAAAAAGACAAACAAGATCAATTGAAAGTAATAATTGTGGGCAGGAGTGAATGCCACATGGGAAGAAATAAAAATTGTTTCAGCATTTTTACTTTTTAAGGCATTCTCTAGAACAGGGGTCACCAATCTCGGTCCTGGAGGGCCGGTGTCCCTGCAGGGTTTAGCTCCAACTTGCCTCAACACACCTGCCTGGATGTTTCAAGTATACCTAGTAAGACCTTGATTAGCTTGTTCAGGTGTGTTTGATTAGGGTTGGAGCTAAAATATGCAGGACACCGGCCCTCTAGGAACAAGTATGGTGACCACTGCTCTAGAAAAACTACATCTTGTAAGTGCAGTTACAAAATATTTGTGATTAAATTCAAAATTGGTAATGAGAATTACAATGTATTTCAATGCTTCTTCTTGCAGAATTTTAAACTAAATTTTAGCACTTGTAGGAGTGAATTGCCAAGCTTTTATAAAGAACACAAACCCCAAAGCATGAACTCCCAGTTTTTCTTCCATCACCATCTCTTGTTAAAAACTCCATAGAGTCATAGAACGAACTCACACCATTGTTTGAGTCAGTGTTTGTTTGTTAATCCAGACTGCAATACCATTTGGCACCACTGAAGTTGAAAGTGATTGTAGTGGCCCAATCAAGTTTAAAGTCATTATGAAACGGCAGTTAAAATAGTCCTTTTCTCCTCTATCGTGACATACATCCACTTGAAATAGTTCTGAAGTTAGAAAAATAAAAATGTAAGGTGATG
The DNA here is from genome assembly GCA_903798205.1 of Danio tinwini. NCBI lineage: Eukaryota > Metazoa > Chordata > Actinopteri > Cypriniformes > Danionidae > Danio > Danio tinwini. The sequence goes on from CAIGQZ010032287.1 coordinate 10,083,192, forward strand.
TACAATTTAATTCTTTGGGAACCGATTGGCCTGTTGCAAGATTAGTATTGCCAACCAAATTGAAAAAATATTGATAAATGGCTGAAGGAAAAACACAAGCAAGACCATTTCTGATGGCCCTGCCCTAAAGCCATTCCATGTGACCAGAAGTAAAGAAAAGTAGTTTGTAGGGAGAAGAGAAGGTTATGATATTTGATTAAAGATTCCGTGAGCAAATAAATTTTTACAAAATAAAAATGAAGTGCACAGATAAATCGTTTATAGCAAAAAATAAGAGTACATTTAGGTCTAGTCCAAAAAATATTACTAATGAGTAAATGGAATAAATAAGAACTAAAGTGTACTGTAACTTTTCTCCAGTACCAAGAGAGCCCGTTTCCTCTGCCTCAGCAGGAAACATGCGTCATCCTTTGTCCTGTTTTCAATGCTCCGCTTACGCATTTAACATTTAGTACGATGGCAAGCACTTGATATTTCGTCCAAACCCACCCTGGCACTTCCAGCGGGAGGCTGACAGGCCCTGGAGATGCCGCATCTCATTACCCTCATTTACCCCAGCAAGAGGACATCTCACCCCCTCACAGATGCTTCAAAACCTGGACCAATGACCAAGTCAGTGTCAACTTCCGGAAATCCAAACATCCACCTTTTGACAACACACCACACTCTCTCATGGATATATGCGTACATTGTCCTTTATGATATTGGCATGCTTGGTAAATATGAGCAAAGGCAGATGTAAAATGAAGGGATGGTTCTAGGATTTAATCTGGGGGGGCTTCAATACTGTATTCTTATTTTTATAAGCATTTTATCACTATAATCTTGTAAACAAAACTATAAAGAACCCCAAATCCTTATCACTTACTATGAACTATCACAGCAGAATGAACCACCTATTACTCTGGCATATGACCCAAACACAAAACATTATATCATATTATTGTTGTTGTGCAGTGCTCATGTTTATTAAGTAAAATCCTAGCTTTTTGAATTTTAATAGCCACATTAAGCCATATTGCAATTAATTTTCTTTTTTTCCCTCATTTTTTCATTGTATAAAACTATTTATATGCATCTAATTTATAAGAACACCAGAATGTTTTAGAATGACCCACAAGCTATATTTGTTAAGAAGGTGACAACGTTTGGACATCTTATTTCACACATTAAGATGAGTAATGTTAAAGTAACACTCCAATTTTTTTTGTTTGGGGAGGGTGATAAGCTACATCTTACAGCTCCCCTAGACTTAAACAGTGGAGTTTTACCATTTTTTGAAACCATTCAGCCAGAGCACATTTTAGCTTAGCTTAGCATACATCATAGAACCGTATTAGACCAGTAGCTATTATCTTCATTTAAAACAGAAAAGAGTTTAGATAATTTTCCTATTTAAAGCATAACTCTTCTGTAGTTACATTGTGTACTAAGACCAATGGAAAATAAAAAGCTGCTATTTGCTAGGTTGATATGGCTAGGCTAGGCTAGTCAATAACTGCATAGGTAACAGTGCTGCATAGAATCATTGCACCTATCATTATGGCCCATCTAGGGTGGGTGAAAAAGTTTTGAAATTTGAGTAAATTTGAGGGTAAGCATACACAGTTAACAATTTCCTGTAGAATCTACTGTAACTTACTGGCAAAATACTGTACAGTGGTCTAATCTACAAATGTTCTAAAAATAACCTGCAATAAGCAAAACCCGTGAAGTAGTTTGCTTGATTTCTTTTACTAATATTATAGCTGTTTTAAGGCTGTTAAGCCCCTCACTAAACATTTTATACTCTTTTCTCAGACAGACATTAACATTCACACTTTTCTCTCATTTAAACACTCTCAAAGTTTAAACTATCATAGAAAAATAAGTCCAGTAGAATGAAACCAAAGATCAAAACCTGCTGTCAGGTGCAAACATTCATCGCTGTAAGCAAAAGGTTCAGAAATCTTTGAGTTTTTGTGTGGATAATGTTGGCATCCAGTGTAATGTTCTTTTTTCTGCAGTCACTGATCTCCAAATCTAAAGCAGACTCCATTCTTGAGGTGGTCGCACACCAGGTGCGCTACGCACCTGACAGTTGGAAGTAACACACCTCGAACGCGCACATTCACATGTTATTTCAAATTTAATTATTCAGATGACTTGAGTCGTAGCTGAGCTGCCAACAGACAGCTGCCGACTTGCGGCTCCAGTGCGTACCCTAATATAAACCTGTATTTAATAGTAATGCATGGTGCTGCATGGCATGGCGCATCTGGTGTGCGACCCCCTTGCTGCGGACAGTTACAACCCTTTTTGTATGCTTGTTGAAACTCTCACTGTTAGCGATCGAAGATTTATGTTAATTTGGCAAGCTGAACGCATTCTGTACTGTACAGGAGAAACAGAGGAGACAGATTGACAATGGTCTACAGCCAATCAGGACGCAGAACATGAAAAAAAAAACATGTCAAATTGCATTAAAAAAAATAATAATAAAATAAAAATCGGTGAAACTGCAAGGTTGCGAAAGGTGAACAGTGTATTTACATTTTACAATTACATTAACACCACCATTTATCTTCCTGTATATTTTCAGTATTGTATATCTTTACTGTAAAATATACAGTACTTTCCACAATGCAACATTAAAAAAACAGTAACATACTGCATAACTGTCCTACAGTAAAATACAGTTCATATTACAGTTAAAAACTATGCAATTTGCAAAAATTATTAACAGTGTACTTAATTTGGTTTCCGGGAAACATGCGAGTCTCTGCTGTTGCCTCTGAAGGCTAGTATAAAATAGAAATATATGAATGTTTCAACATAATAAAATAAAAAATTGGAAATCTTGGAAATCTTAACCCCCCCCCCCTAGCTGTTAATCCATTGTGTTCTGCACCGTCAGTGAGCATTTGAACCTTTTTGGTGTGTGGTTAAACAAAAGGTTAAGACATTAATTTTCAAAGCCTAGTTGCTTATATTTACCAAGCGTGCCAATATTAGTGGAGGATGTGCTGCATAAACACACACTGTCTTGTATCCGGATGTCATGTGCAGCTCCACTTGTGTGTTTAATCACATTATGTAAATATCATGTTTGTCCTGCTATTGTGCACATGTTTACTGGTATTAGGGTATTTTTATACTCCATCTGTCCTCTAGAGTCGTGCAATCACAGCTGGACTTGCATTGAAAAACTGGAGTATGTTTTCCAGCTAATTTAGGCCAGAGGCTGAGCTGTGATTGTGAGCGGGATATTATCGGTACACTGATGTCGAACCGGAGCCGCGAGCGAGTCCTGGATTTCTTAAGCGTCTGACCCCAATCTGACTCTGTGGTCTGTCTGCGTTTTATAAGTGTCAACAAGTCTGGATCTACATACGGCTCTGTTGAAATAACATGCCTCTAAACTTAAGGATGTCTGTCATCAAAAAAAAAAAAAAAAAAAAAACAGGATCTGGTGCCATTTGCAAGTGGGAGACTTGAGTTAAAGTATCTTGAAAAATAAATTACTCTAGTAAAGGTAATAAGCACTGGTTTAGATTTTTTTATATTAAGAATTAGAAGTAACAAGATACCAAACTTGTTAACACTTTTGAGTAAAGAATAACATGCATCTATTTAATCAATTGATGTTTTAATGCTATATCAGCAACATTGCCTTTAGCAACATTGGTAATAAATATTCAATACATCATTTACAATCCTGTCATAAACAGTTTTTTATTAAACAAGCATTATTCTTAAAATATACATGATAACAACAATACTGATTAAAGGTCATATAAGATCTTTTAATTTATAGTCGATGATAAATATTCTAAAATGGGCTATATGCACAGCTAGTGTTTTTCAGCCAATGATGAATTCCGAAGGTTTATGTGACTATTTTCAATTTCATACGGTTCCATTTACAGCATCAATGTTGTAATGTAACTAATCAATTAATAAATTAATCAGTTAAATAGACTTAAGCATCCATTTAGTTGTTAAAGCGTTAAAAGAGATGAAAGACCGTTTAAATGAAGGTGCCATCATTAGCAGCAGGCGAGTGCAGAAACTCCATTGAAAATACTGGGGTAAAATTAATTTGCATATTTTAAAAAGACTGATAAGATATTTTAATGGGGTGCTTCTTGTTTGGTCTGATGCACACTTGATATGATTATTATTTTTTTCTATAGCGCTATTACAATGTAGATTGTGTCAAAGCAGCTTTACATAACAGATTATAGTAAATTGAAACTGTGTCAGTTCAGTTTTCAGAGTTGAAGTTCAATTTAGTTCAGTTCAGTGTAGTTTAATTTTCACTGCTGAAAGTCCAAACACTGAAGAGCAAATCCATCGATGCGCAGCTCCACAAGTCCAGTAGCATGCAAGCCAGTGGCGACAGCGGCGAGGAACAAACTTCACCAATTGACAAAAGTGAAGAAGAAAAAAACCTTGAGAGAAACCAGGCTCAGTTGGGCACGACCATTTCCCCCCAGGCTAAACTTCTTGTGTGGAGCTGCAGTCTAGGTGCCAGATCTCAGCCAGGCAGTAAAGATCGCCATTTTTTTTTTTTAAGAAATCAGATCTTAAACGTGGCGATATTGTATGGGATGACAATTCACTGGAAGCCCTGAGGCTGACTGGCGGAAATTAAAAGTCTGTGTGCATATAGCCCATTCTTCACGGAGGCACCTTTTTAAAAATATATATTTTTAAAGTTCTCAAAAATATTAAATACAAAATCTGTATAATATCCATGTTTTCAGAGCTTAACTTTACCCACAATATTTTATATTAACCTAATAAAATGTGTTGTAAACCGATTTTTTAAATGATATTATATTCTTGTCTGAAACAACATTGTATATACATCCTTTTATATATATTTTTATTTACATCATAATACTAAATAGTATAATATATGTGATAAAAATATTAAAGAGAAGTGGGTTCAGAAAATCCACTTTATCATCAAAGCAAATAAATTACATACGTTCAAATGCAAAGTACTTATTTTAAATTTCATTTTACAATATTTTTACTGTACTTTAGATAAAAAAAAAACAGCATTTAAGCATACAGTATCTAAATATTTATATCTGTCCCCATACACTATACATAATGCAGGGCTCTAGACTAACTTTTTGCACTAGTTGAACTTGTGCGCCCAAAATATTTTCAGAACAAAAGTTAGGTGTACTCAAATTTTCAACCACATCACATTTAACACAGCAGTTTTACAAGTTCACAAAAAAAAAGATATCCATATAGGCAATATTCACTTGTAAATGATTAACTAACAATCTGATCAACATGAAGTTCTTTATTTAAAGCACAATTCTACAAAAAGGGTAGACTTTCTACCACCCTTCACTATCTCACTATCTCATCTCATTGGTTTAAACCAGGTATGTTTGTGACAAATTGGTCGTTTAACCCAATGGTCACCAATCTTTTTTTAGCCAAAGATCCCTAAATTCTTGCTCCAAGGCAAGATCTACCCATTTTTTAAATGACAGAAAAATAAAGCTACATTTTTTATTTGCTTTTTCAGCGTATGACCTTTATTTTGATATTTTGAACAATTTAAATAGCACTAGGTTAACCTACTTCACATTTTTTAATTCATGCAACCAAAATATCTGAAAAAAAGTTTGGTAAAAAATGATTTTCACAATATTTTTTGCATACACTGCATTAGCATTTTATAAATGTGCTGCAAACAAATCTACAAAAAATAAAAATGCTAATAATAACTGACAACAAAATAATTAACTAAAATAATTGCAGCATAAATTCCCAATGTTATACGAATGCAAACTGCTGCTAATAGCTGGATATTATTGTGCGAGTTTAAGTGCGAACACACTGAAAGTTTTGTTTGAGGTAAGATTTAAATGTTGATTACTGTTTTCTATTGGCAGTGAGATGTGTAAGCATATCTAGCATTTTAGCTATTTGTAAGCATATCTTAAAATATATCTAAATAATAAACATAAATAAACATATAATGCTTTTTGTAAGATTTACAGTAAAATTCTATTGAATGCATTCCTCTAACACTGCAAAAAAATATTTCTAGAGGTTTTGTCTTGTTTCTCATCCAAATATCTAAAATTCCCAAATCAAGAAGCATTTTCTTGACAAGTAAAAATTGTCTTGTTTTCAGAAAAAAAAGTGATTTTTTTCTTTTTTACAAAAACAAAAAAAATGCCAATGTGGTAAGAAAAATTACCTTGTTTTCAGATTAGGCTGTATTGCTTACCACACTGGCCAATTGTTTACCTTCTTTTACAGAAAAATTAACTTAATTTGGACTTTTTTTGTTCTTAAAACAAGACAATCATTTTTACTTGTCTAGAAAACACAGTGCAGTGGAAGAGTGCAAATGCATATTATAAGAGATCTGCGAAGGGGAAAAAATCTAGGACAAAGGAGAGAGAAACAAAAAATAAAAACAGAAAGGGAGAAATGTCCAAATGCTTAACCCACAAATGTGAAAGCTGAATCTGCTGGAAGCGTTTTGGCTGCTCTGTGAAGGAAGCAGAAGGAGAGTTTTCAAGCCGGCGCCAAAGAGCAGCTTTCTGAATGATGGAGCAAATGCAGAACTTACAGCATCACAAATGATATCGAGATGGGAGAGTTATATGGAGAGGCAGAAGAAAAGTGGAATCGCAAACTCTTCAGTCTTTCTAAAGATCGAGAGATGGACAGAGGATAAGAAAGAGGCGCAGATGGCTGCTTAAACGTATGAGTGCTCCGGTTTAGGATGTCATTATTACGTGTCAAATATGAATGCCAGGATTAAAATTATGGCACCTGCTCATTTCTCTCTCAAACACAACTGCCCAGCAAGCAAATTTAAAAACAAATTAAATATCATATTATATAACATTTTGATTAATTTAATCGATTAAGGTCCTAATCAAACTAAACAGAAATTAAGTTAAGACATTTGGAGTATGCTGATTTTAGTCTCATTATAGTGTGCAAGTGCAGACATGTAAACATCTTAGTCAAACTATTACCGTCGTGTAGGATTTTTGCTGTATTTTGTGACTCCAGCGGAAAAAGGTGGTTTGCCATCTCCAGGTTGGAGTTTAAGTTTAAGTATTTTAGGGTTTTGTTCACGAGTGAGGAAAGGACGGAAAGTGAGATTGACAGTGCAGCGGCAGCAGTAATGGGTCCATGTACCAGTTCTCGATTTACCGGTCTATCTACGTTCCTACTCTCATCAATGGTCACAAGGGGCCGAAATGAGTTTCCTTTGCAGGGTGGCAGGGCCTTATAGACACCCTTATAGATAGGGTGAAGAGCTCGGTCACCCAGGAGGAGCTCGGAGTAGAGCCACTGCTCCTCCACATCGAGTGAAGTCAGCTGAGGTGGCTCAGGCATATGTTTTGGATGCCTCCTGTTCACCTTCCTAGGGAGGTGTCCCAGGCATGTCCCACTGAGAGGAGGCCTCGGGAAGACCCAGGACACGCTGCAGGGACTATGGGCGTACTCACACTATATACATTTACTTTGAACCGGGCCATAGCACGCTTGTCCCCCCCTCCCGTCTCCCCCGACTGCCTGCACTCGCATTACACATTAAGCCTGAGCACGCTTACGTCATCGATGATGCGCTCCTCAGTAAGCGCTCATTCAGCACAGTAGAGATTTCTTTAGTTATATCGTTTAAATTGTTTAATATGCGGTGACACACAGTCAAATATTTCAGATCAGCCACTTTTGACGCTAATAAACAATCAAAGCCCTCGTGCTGCAGGAATTAGGAAGTTTGCTGAAGGCGCAGCTGACGTGCAGTGAGAGCTTTGCGTCTTTAATAAACTACAACAATTTTGCATTCATTGAACAGTACGAATGATTAATTAATCCATATGAAACAGTCCCTTAAAAGTCACGTCTTGCTTTAAGTTTCGGGCTGTTTTGCACTCACACAAGCGTACAGCAGCCCAAGTGAACCGCGCTCTGGCCCACCTCTTCCAACCGGGCCGGGGCTGGCCAAGTGAACTGTGCCTGAGCCCAATTCAGAGCACTCACACTTCTCAAACTATCCGGGAAACGGGCAGGGGCACGGTACGGATAGCATAGTGTGAGTACGCCCTATGTCTCTCAGCTGGCCTGGGAACATCACAGGATCCCTCTGGAGGAGCTGGAGGAAGTGTCTGGGGAGAGGGAAGTCTGCGGTTCTCTCCTAAAACCGCTGCCCCCACGACCCAGCCCCGGAAAAAGCTGATGAAAATGAGATATTATGCATTGACGACCAGATAAAAGGCAATTCAAAATATTAATAAGCACTCTAATGGCAAAATGAATAACATACTGTAAAAAAAATTATAAACTAAACAGAAAATATAATCTTGTGTAATAAAGTTGATGATTTTTTATGGTCATACTTTAATTTAAGGAACTATTCTCACTAACAACAAACCATTAACTTGGACTTTTACTGTAGCTCAAACTACTAATTAGCTGTTAATAGTTAGTAAGGTAGTTGCTTTTAGGTGTTGAGTAGGATTAGAGAAGTAGAATAGGATCATACTTTATAAACACTAAACAGTCAATAATAGTTAATAATAGGCAGGTAATACGCCATTAGTTAATAGACTAATATCAAAACTTAAGTGTTTTATTATTACACACGGGTGGAAAAAATTACAGTAAATATATTTAAAAGATGGTTGTGTTTCTGTGGGTGTTTAGCAGTTTACCTCAAAAGACCTTTCGCACAACACTTTGCTGAACACTTCATCTTCACTGGCCGATCTTCACTCATGTGGCTGAAATGTGACGGTAACATTGATCCAAATACTGAGTCACTGCCTCAGTTTATGGATCAGCGGATCATATAGAGCAAATCAAACGCTTAATTAAAACCAGCATGAAAACCCATATGAATGCTGTTGTTTCACTTTTCCTGTTCAAACTAACACTGCTTAAAGGGACGGTTCACCCAAAAATAAAAATGTATTCACTATACTCACACTCAAGTGGTTTCCATTTTTATGGAGTTTGGTTATGCCAAGTTGGAGTTTTTCGCTATTTGTTTATTCTGTTAAAGACAAAAGAAGATGTTCTGAAGAATTTTTTTTTAGAAATGTTAAAGCATTGCGTGAGAAACAAGTGATGGAAGTGCCAAAATTTAAAAAAAAAATAAATTTATGCTCATTTGAGGTGGTTTCGGACTTTTGTGAAAAAGAGTTCATGCGAATAAAAGGAGATGGAAACGTATTTACCAAATAAACTCTGACAAAGCAAACATAACACACAGGTGACCAATCAGCCGTCTCCAATATATTGGCTTTGTTAAGGCTGGATTATACTGTACCTCTGTGTGTAGTGATTGGCGTGACCCACGGCGCCTGCCTTGCGCATTGCCGTGCATTTAAAATTTTGCACGCTGTTTGTGTTGCTCTGCATTAACACTTCCGAAACACTAGCTGGCAGTGGGTGTTTATGTTCCTCTGGGTGGAGTTTCTGTGTTTTTTTTTTTCTGAACGTTACCTTAAATGTACAAGTAGCTCAAACTCTCTCATTCAGAGGCAGAAACCGGCGGATGTGCAACAACTTTATTCATAAGGTAATCACAAAACAACAAGACACTTTCATTTGTTTGAATGACTTAAAACAATCGTTCCATCAAGTTCACGGATGTCAGCGTCGCACACACTCGTCACCACTACCAAGCCGACCAATCACAAAGCATGCGCTACGCGTTGTTGCGACGTGTAGTTAAATTTTTTTGTGAGGTGCGTGTCAGCGTTGGCGTTAGCCAAGGAGAGGGCTATGCGACTGCACGAAGGCTGCGCTAGAGCATAAGAGTGTGATTGATGCAGAAGTATAAATCAGCCTTTACTCGTTGCTAGGCTACCAATACTACGGTCAGCAGCTCTAACGACTTGAAAACGGTAATTTGCATTTGTGATTTTTTTCTTTTCTTTTTTTTGGTCTATCGCTATAACGCACCTCACCTATCTCGGTTTTGGAGATTTTTTTTGTGCAATTTAACATGTTTTTTTCAGTGGATTGTTATCTGCGTCCTGATTGGCTGTAGACCATTGTTAATCAATTTCCTCTGTGTCTCCTGTACAGTACAGAATGCGTTCAGCTTGCCAAATTAACATAAATCTTAATTCGCTAGCAATGTGCGTTTCAATAAGCATGCTAAAAGGGTTGTAACTCCGCAGCAAGACCATTGTAAGGGGGGGGATCCACAAACCGGATGCGCTTCGCCATGCATTTTAGACTTGAAGGTATACACACCTGCTCAGCAAGTCGGTAGCTGTCTGCGGTGTTCAGCTATGACTCAGGACACTGTTCATATGACTATGACTCAGGACACTGTTCATATTTCTGCCATGCCACAGAGTGCCATCTGAATAATTTAATTTCAAATAACATGTGAATGTGCGCGTTCGTGTTGTGTTACTTCCAACTGTCATGTGCGCAGCGCAACCAGTTGACAACCCCCTTAAGAATGGAGTCTGCTTTAGCTTTGAGGATCAGTGACTGCAGGAAAAAGAACATTACGCTGGATGCCAACATTAACATCGCAGACAAAAAGTGAAGAGCCGGGGAATTGATATATTGCCCATGCCATCCGCCACTGTTAATGCCTGTCTGAGAAAAGTGTATAAAGTGTGTAGTGAGGGGTTTTACAGCCTTAAAACATCGATAATAATTGTAAAAAATAAAGCTGACTACTTCGCCTATTGTGGGTTATTTTTTAGAACGGAACTCTGCGAATAACGAGGAACCACTGCATTTCAAAAACATATGCTTCACATTATGGAAACAGCTACTGATTCAATTAAGTTGTTTAAATGACTGATTCATTAAGAAGTGAAGCAAGTAACTTTGATTCTTTCTAAACAGAATCATTTAGCAACGGAAATCTGAGATGCACAAATGTTCAGCTTTTGTTTGGAACTACTTTCATTGGCAAAACAATGTCTTAAATGAAACTCCCAATATACATTAACTTCTTAACCTCATTTGAATATGCTTCATGCTGTAAAAGTTATAATACTACATTTAAAGGAATAGTTCACCCAAAATAATAAAAATTCTGTCATCATTTATACACCCTGTTCGGAAACCAACCATTTGTTTTTCCTACAATGAAAATTAATGGTAACAGGTTTTCAGCTTTCTTCACAACATCTTCTTTTGAGTTCAACAGAATAAAGAAACTCATTAAGACTTGAAAACCACTGATGGTGAGAAAATAATTTTGGGTCAACTATCCCTTAAACAGATTTGATAAAACACAATTACCACATTATCTTATATTAAAAGTATAGTTATTCCAAAAGTTACTATTTACCCTAAAAATGTTGTTTTGTTGAGCACAAAGGCTACTGTGAGGAATGCTTAAAAACTGGTAGCCTATGATTTCTACTGGGGAAAAAACAAACAGTATGGAAGTCAATGGCTACCAGTTTCTAACATTCTTCAAAATATATTTTTTAGTGTGTGTTGAATAGAAAATAAGAAACTGAAACAAGAAGATAATGACTAAATAATCGTGAAATATTTAGTTTGGGGGTAAACAATAGCACTTTAAATATTGCATACCCTGTTTAACAGCGCATGCTTTCTCAATAAATGGCAAGATTTAAGTTGATTTTGCAGCTTAGCAAGCACATTTTGGTGGAGAACTTAAAAAACATATTTTGGTCAATCGAAAGCTGACTTGTTTGATGTTTAGGATCACAGATGCAAGCTGTGCATTTGCATTTCATTCGTCTCATTAAAGAAAAGCTGAGCCAACTAAACTCTCATCAGATCTCCATGTACCCCACTGCTCTGCTTTTCACATCACATTTGATTTTAAGTATAAGATCTGTGATATCTAATCAGGTTTTCTTGTTGTTTTGGTCTTCACACAGATGGAGATGGACTTGTTTTGCGTTCATATATGTGAAATGCTACCTAACTGAAAGGAACATATACTACACTTCTTTTGCAAGTGTGTGCGTGTAACACAAACAAATAGGCTAGTGGTGGGTTATTCAATGAGACGAGGGGACTTACATTTGAGGCTGCACTGAGACACTGCACTGAGTTTACAATGAGACAGAGAAGAACAATTAACATTCAAGACTTCATGTGGGAATTTTCCTTTTCTGATTTCCCATTCTTTGACGGATAACACGAGAGACGCCCTCTAGTGGACACGAACGCTACTTGAAAAGACAAACGTAAACGCAACTATATAAGGATATTTATGTAAATATAGGCTACATAACCCAAAATATTAACATATAATCGAAATATTAATAAATACATAATTAGGATGTATAAAAACTTAAACGCTAAAGTGTAGTTTAATGAATGCAATTGAGATAAACTATTTATATTAGATGTTATGATATATTACAAAACAGTTATAATCAATGATTATAATATTTAAAATGCATCTTAAATTACTGTATTTATGCATTTAATCGACATAAATACAATTACCGTTTTAATCAGTTTATATTTAGGCCATATTTTGAATAACTTAATGAAATATAATATTTGCAATTAATAATAATAATAATAACTGAAAGATTTATATTTATCGAAATATTAATACGCATTTAGTCAAATCAAATATAAAGAATTAAATACAGTTTTTGTTTAGATTTGGGGTTTAGATTTGCTAAAATAATATAAAATATAACTATTGTAGTACAGTATCTGTTATTTACTGGAGTTTGGTGTTGGGTTTCTGATGAAGGATTCCGTGACGTTTTTCTCCGTGGGCTCTCCGCTGAGAGAGCGGAGCGCGCATGCGCAGAAGGGAGAGGTATGGTTGAAAACTCGCAGTCCATCGCGCCGAGCAGAAGAGGAGCAGCACAACTAAATGTGACTTATCAGAGCATCATCATCATCACATCTGCGCCTCCGGGAGACAAAGACGCGAGACGAACTGTAAAGGAGCAAACAACGCGATCCCAGCCTCCCGGAGTGATATGATATTACAATTATTATTATTATATCTCTCGACGTGACGACTGTTTGGCTGCCTCAAATGTTTCCAACCCATTGAGACCGGGGGGATTTATTCCTTCTTTTGTTCTTTGCTTTTTTTTTTAATTCACTATAAATAAAAGCAGCCAAAACGAATAAATACGGGTCATTATGGTTTTGTTAACACTGCATAACAGAAGAGGGTTGAATTGCTTGTGCGCGCAGTTCTTGCTGTGGATTTTATGTGCTGTGGACGGAGAGGAGCAGCAATTCAGTGTGGAGGTAAGAGAGATCCACAGACGAGATGATGCTGATGTCCTTCACGTCTACTGTATGTAGGCTACATAACAAACCTTGAGCCATTTTGCATGAGCACTTCTCATTTAATGTGACAATTGAGTGCTTGCACGTCTAATCTCCATGTAATGGCACATATTCAAAGTTTATCAAATGTAAACAACACTACAGAATGCAGCAGGAATAGTAATTCCGAGACTTGTTGGCGAGTGTTTACACAAGATCGAAAATCCCAGCAGCTTCATTTGAGCAAATAAAAAGTCAACAATAATGCATAATACAAGACTGACGAGACGATCTAGGTTTCAATTTACAATTCAGTTGCTTTGTAAATAAAAGGCAGCATTGCACTTACAGTATGTAGTGAAGCAAGCACATTTTAGTGTTAGCACTATTGTAATCTGCTACATGAGTATTTTTCATTGCTAGTGCTTCTTTAGTTTAGTCAGCAAGAAAGGAAGGTTTTACTCTATACACTTTTCTGATTATGGTCCAAAAGCTTGTATATTCTTTTTTCCTGCTGCTGTACACAAATATATGCACACATATTGAGGTTTGCTCTATTGGCAACATCTGATTCACGAAAGGGCGGAATAAATCAACTGGACATGTCTTGATATCCGGCCAGTAACCGAAGAAGTCAACCTGTCATTACAGCCTAAATATTGTAATGGTAAACATGCTGTTACAGATCAGCTTTTCATTTTTATTAGAAACGAAGCAGCAAAGCTTTCGTCTTCCAAACGTGCCAACATTATAAAAGTCAGCAGTGAATTTACAGTTGGTCAGAAGTTATGCTCAAATGAGACAGCTGTTTGTGTTGTTTGGAATAGTGAGCAAAGTTTTTTCTCCTCAGCTTATAATGACTGAAGCGCTGGACGGTGTTGCAGAGGCAGACCGCCTGTTTATGAGCTTGACAGTTGTGTCAGATGCCCTTTATGTTTTTAAAAGAACCTAAAATTTGTGGCAAAGCAAACAATAGGCTGAGACGCCTTAAATTTTCATCCTGACAACAGTTATTCTTTGTGTCTCTCGGAAGACTGCTATTTCGAAGTCTGAGATTAGAAGTTTTCTCTGGACAGCAGCAATTCTGTAACATTTTACAGTACCATGTACTTTAAAGTCCCCGGTTACCATGTGTTTACATCTCATCATATGAATTAGCATTGTGTGATAACTCAATGAGAAGCGAAGTGGAGAACAGATTATATGATTCAAATCAACTTGATACAAACTTTACTGGATTGTCTTGTTTCTTCTCATAAATTAAGGTTCTTTATTGTAAACTATATTTCAAAGAAGAACATCTAACACCAGTGGTAATTGTCCATTACTTTAAAGCTCTTAAAAATAAAGGTTCTGTAAACTATGATTCTATGAAGAACTTTTAACATCAATGGAACCTTTCCATTGACAAAAGTTCTGTTAAGAACTGTTCACAAAAACATTTTTTAGGGAACCAAAAACTAGGACTGCACAATATATTGTTTTAGAATTGATATTGCAATGTGTGCATCCAAAATAGTCACATCGCAGGGTCTGCAGTGTAAAATTGGGATTATATTTGACCAGGAGACACAGTTGGGAACATGGAGCCATTGGAGATTTTGCGCATATCAAGAGAGTTTAAACCATTCAGACACAATAAATTGTACCATTTGAAACTTTAATAAAAACATTTTATTGAATTATTTATACAATGAAGATTCCATGTAGTTTTATATTTGCTTATTCAATTTCTGTACCTGAATTATAACTAAATACAGCTAATTAAGTCATTTGGTGAAATTGCAGTCATATCGCAATATATAAAAATCGCAGAAAAACAAAACATGGCAATGTCAGATTTTTCCAATATCAGGCAGTCCTACCAAAAGTGGTTAATCCATAGACAGAAAGCCCTTTTTTGGTAACTTTAACAGAAAATTAAGTCATTGCCACAAAACCTACATTGTATTGAATGGTTTATGCACCAGAAAGTTTTATTTGGTAGATGTTTATCATAAAACCAGATAGCCCTAAAAGAAACTTGAAGACGCCAAAATAATTCTCGGCATTGATTCAGAAATCCCACAAAATATACACAGTTTTGAAACTTTTGTGCACTGGAAAGGTTTAATGAATGGCAAATGTTCTTCACAGAATCATAAATGCTAAAGAATATTTAGTTTTAAATACCATAGTTCTTCAGAAAAAAAAAACACAGATTGTATTGACCATTTGTGTGTTGGAAAAGTTCCATGAATGTTAAATGTTCTTTAGAGAACCATAGATGACAACTAAAGACCAAAAAATGTTTTTTTTATGGCACTGCTTCAGAAATATCCCTTGAAACCTTTGTAAAATTGGTAGTTGACTTAAAAATGACAATTCTGTCTTATTTACTGACTATAACAGAACTGTGCTTTACCTTTGTCTACTCAATGAAAGCCAATGAAGTCCAAAAACGATTCTTTGGAGCATCGTTTATTTTTCTGGAAAGTCATTAATGTTTGGTGAGTAAACAATGACAGAAAATTCATTTCTAGGCAAACTGTCCATTTGTGTGAATGAAACATTCAATCTGACTGGGTAAAAGAGAGAGACAGACAGATTGCATTTTCCACTTGTCTGATGTTATAAACGGACATCGATGTAAAAACATTGAAGTTTATTGGCGCGGGTTGGCTTAAATGGTCTGCTGGTGTGGCACTGTCAAAGGTTTATATTGGTCGCTTCCCATGTGCGCACACACATTCAGGTTGTTTTTTGTTATTTATGAGGTATCGACATAGACAATGGATTTTTTACTGCAAAACTTGCTTAAAATTTGGCCTTACTCCAAACCTGACTCTCACTGAAACCTGTGGCAAATTCTGAATGTGAAAAAAACCCCCTATTAAATATGATTTTAAACAGGTTTAAATTACAAGTACACAAGCCATCTACTCATAAACCACCTCAACATTGTAATACCAAGGTAATACCCATGTCATGATGCAAATGTGTGTCCTTATAAATCATATAAACAAGCATAAACAAACACACAGAAACAGGTTGGTGTTTGTGATTTATGAAGTCTCTCCGTAGGCGTATAGTATTTTCTATTGTAAAATCTGCTTATTTGGCTTTACCCTACCCTTAACCCTAAACCCAACCCTCACTGAAACCTGTTGTTTTCATAAACCACCTCAGCATACACACAGGGTGTTTTTTGTGATTTATCAGATATCTCCATAGACGTTGTATATTTTAATACTGCAAAACCCACTTCTTATTTGGTCTTGCCCTACCCCTAACCCCAACCCTTACTGAAATCTGTGGCAAATTTTGAATATGAAAAACCTGTTAAGTATGATTTAAACGTTTTAAAATTACGATTGTCCCCATAAACCACCTCAACATTGTAATACCTATGTCATAATGCAAATTTTTGTCCTTATAAATCACATAAACAAGCATACACATTCAGGTTGGTTTTTGGGATTTATGAAGTCTCTCCGTATATGTAACATAATTTTTACCATTAAACCTGCGTGTTATATGGCCTTTGCTTACACCTAACCCTAAACCCAACCCTCAGTGAAGCCTGTGGCAAATTTTAAATACGAAAAACTCATTAAGTTTTAAACCACTTTAAATTATAATTGTCATAAACCCATTTAGTATGATTTTTTTAAAATCTTTTAAAATTACAATTGTTCTCATAAACCATCTCAACATTGTAATACCTAGGTCATAACCATATCATTATGCAAATTTGTCCTCATAAATCATACAAATATATACACACACAAGTTTTTTTGATTGATAAAGTCTTTCTATAGGCGTAAAGTATTTTATATAGTAAAACCTGCTTGTTATATGACCTTACCCTACACCTAACCCTAAAAAGTACACCCTCACTGAATCCTGTGGCAAATTTTTAATATGAAAAACCCATTAGGTATGGTTTAACAGTTTTAATTTACAATTGTCCTCGTAAACCCGTTAAGTATGATTTTAAATAGTTTTAAATTATGATTGTCCTCATAAGTCCATTAAGTAAGACTTTAAACCATTTTAAATTATAGTTGTACTTAAACCACCACAACATTGTAATATTAGGTCATACCCATGTCATCATGCAAATTTGTGTCCTTATAAATCAAAGTTTTTTGTCCTCATAAACCACATAAACAGTTTTTTTGTGATTTGAGGTATCTCCATAGATAAAATGTATTTTATACTGAAAAACCCACCTATTAAATGGCCTTACCCGACTCCTAACCCTAAACCAAACCCTCACTGAAACCTGTGGCAAATTTTGAATATGAAAACAACCCATTAAGTATGATTTTAAACCGTTCTAAATTACCATTGTCCACCTCAACATTGTAATACCTAGGTCATACCCATATCATTGCTATTTTTTGTCCTTATAAATCACTACACACATACCCATATCATTGCTATTTTTTGTCCTTATAAATCACTACACACATAAGTACAGTGGCTTCCAGAGGGATGAGGGTTTGTGTCTTTCTGAATGACGGATCTGTGCGTTAACCAGAGTTTAACCTAAATCTGTCGAGCGATTT
The DNA here is from genome assembly GCA_903798205.1 of Danio tinwini. Classification (NCBI taxonomy): domain Eukaryota; kingdom Metazoa; phylum Chordata; class Actinopteri; order Cypriniformes; family Danionidae; genus Danio; species Danio tinwini. The sequence goes on from CAIGQZ010032287.1 coordinate 10,100,996, forward strand.
GATGCCAGAGCAGTGGCCAGCTGACATTTTGACCCTCTCTGTGGGACTGAGGTCAGGAACCGATTGGTCACTAGGCCACAGAATCACTTCAATTCCCTCCTGCCTGCTTTCCACATGATTAACGCCATTTTAGCAGACGCATTAACTGGCTTTATTGTGTTATGGTTCAATATCTATTCAAACGTACAAATGTACACACACTCACAGTACAGTAGACAAGGTCTTTTTCTCTTTCGCTCGCTCGCTCGCTTTTGGTCTCTGAATGTGTGTGTGTGTTTTGGAGAGAGACATTATTAATAGTGTGTGACAGACAGACAAAAGAGGGATTTAACTGGTGCGCGGCGAAGGCGGTGAGGTGTGTTATAAAAGAAACCATTGACAAACTATTTGGTCTTTTAGAAAGCCAAATTATTAAGAGCTGACAATGGACGTGTAATCTTTTCTTGGCAGTTCTTGCGCTCTCCATATGCACTGCTCATTCGGAGGTCTTTCAGCTGAAGAATGGCCCCCCAGAACCAGGCAAGAGGAGCTATCTCCTGGGGACACAACTGATTTATTTTTTAATTAAAAAGTAAGATTTATTAAGTGGGGGAAGGAAAAAGTTGTATTAATATAAATCGTTCGGATTATGGAGGCGTCATTTCCTGCATTGTATAGATTTAAGTCGTCACATCATACGAAAAATACATGCAGCGAGCTGTAAAATAGCACAGAGCTGTCATTTGTCAAAAAGCGCCACAGTGAACAGATAAAGCTCTGTCACACCTCTCCAACAAAGAGGTATTCTCTGCAGAATGACATGTTTGGATGATGTTTGTCACTTCGTATAACATGATGTGTGTGTGTGTGTGTGTGTGTGTGTGTGTGTGTGTGTGTGTGTGTATAGGAGTCAAGTAGAGTTCAGCCTCCATTTTTCTATTGCTGTGTTTTTTTTTATTTTGCTAATTTTGTGTCAAAGCACGAACCTATTTTATTTCTGGCGCCTCAAGTGATTCACCTTAAAATCCACATGCTGGATGTATGAGGCTGGTGATAGCTAAGAAAAAAGAAAAGAAAGTCTACACAGTGTTAGTTCAGATTTTGATGATGATCAGGATGTGTCTTATGCCTCATTTTGTAGACATTGTAGCTGCCTGTCGCTCTGAGTGGCGACCTGCTGCAAACGTAGGTCTGTGAGCACAAATACAAGCGGCCTCTGAGTGAGCTGAGAGGATCACGTGAGCTCTACTGGTGCTCCTATTGGCTGTCGCTCAAGAAAGTCGCTCTTCATTTGCATAAAGTTAAAGGATTGTCAACTTTGTCACGTCGCTTGACACGCCCACCTGCTCGCCAACGTAGACGGAGGTTGCCGGAAGTTGCTCACTCTCCTTTGAAATGAACCGTCGCTTGTTGTGTGAATGAGGCTTTAGTGTTTATGCATTTGCTCTAAATGGACTTAAAACAATAATAATTCCAAGAAATCAACGCATGAATTTACGGTAAAAAAGTAAATTAACTGTATTTTTTAAATCATTAAAATGAAATCTACTCAAATACAAATGAAAAACAGATGCTTCGAAACATTCATGAGTATTTTTAAATGATCTCTTCATTGAATCATTGAATTATTTCTAAATCGACTCATGTAAACAACTGAACTGATTCACAAATATGGATTGAATTAATTCAGTTATTTTGTACACATACTGTACATAGGCATGGGACCATAACTGTTTTAAGTATACTGCGGTTTGTAAAGTCAAGGTTTTAAAACCGCCAAAATTTTCTGCTATACTATTGCTAAGGTATGTGTACATTTTTTTTTATTTACATTTTTTAACAACCGTATCTCCAACAGACAGATACAGTATCTAAAGATGCCATTGTAAATTGTAAAGCAGAAGTCAATGATTCATTTTAATTATTTAGGCTGACATGTTTACTGCTCCAAAACATGTTAAATGTTTCTCAAAAAAACATTGTCTTCGATGGGGGGGTGGGGGGGGGCATTTAAAAAGAACATATTTTAGAGCAGTGATCACAAAACCTCGAAACCATGTTATTTTTCCAAGGTTATCATACCATCAGAATCTTTTACCGGCCAATGCCTACTGTACAGTGCCTCATATAAAACAAATATACATTAACATGTATATAAAGCCCTCATTTGACTGTATGACAGTGTATTAGGGTTGGAACATGTCATATGGAGACCTCCATGAATAGTTTTAGGTGATGATGCAAATGAATCCTTGAACAGATTCGGAAGAATCAGGTAAATTGATTCATATAAATCAGAGATGACCAAACTAGGGCATGCGGGCCAAAGTTGGCCCATGATACCCTTTGATTTGGCCCCCCATCCCCTCTGAGAACAGAGGAGAATGAGGATGGTTTAGAGATTGTCATTTCAAATTTAATGTAACCTTTTATTTGTTTGTTTTATTGTTAAACTACAAAAGGCTAACTGAGATTAAATGTTTCAATTTAAATGCTGTAATTTAGTTTAGAATCTACATACTGTCAGAGGACAATGCAGAGACTTTGGTGAGCAAATCAAGGCAAAGGCAGATTCTGCTTGACCTTTGTATTCAGCACTAAACTCCACTGCGTTATGTCATTCTTTTTGTTTTTATTTCAATAAGTTATAATTAAAAAAGGTTATACTGCATTAGTTAATGCAATTTTAAGCAATGTTTATTTTTAAATATTATTAAATGAATTAGGAAATTATCCATGGCAACTTTAATGTAAAATAGTTTCGTATCTTTATCTTCGGCCCACGGCTATCAATGATATTTGATTTTTGGCTCTTCATATGAAAAAGTTTGGGCACCCCTGATATAAATGGACAGTTTGAACCAATTCATGTGGATGAACTGAACTAACTGTATTCATAATCGCCTGTTAAATATCTTAGCAGAAAAGAAAGAAATTTAACTGAGATATAAACTCTCTTTGTGGTTAGACAAACTTGTCCTGCAATTCTGACTTTTTTTCCCTCAAAATTTCACCAATCCAAAGGATAGTTCATTCCCAAAAATTGTACTTTATTTACTCTCAATCGGTTCCAAACCTGTGTGAGTTTCTTTTTAATTGGTTAAATATAAAAAAATTATATTAAAGAATTTTAGAAACCTTTTGACTCTTGCAATTCTGAATTTCCTTCTCCGAGTTTTGACTTTTTACTCAGAATAGTGAGTTTATTCATTCAATCATTCATTCATTTATTTTCCTTGGCTTAGTCTCCATTTCAGAGGTTGCCACAGCGGAATGAACCACCAACTATTCCAGTATATGTTTGTTGCAGCGGATGCTCTTCCAGCCACAACCCAATACTGGGAGACACCCAAACACTCTCTCATTCACACACTCACTTATACACTACGGCCAACTTAGCTCATCCAATTCACCTATACCACATGTCTTTGAACAGTGGGGAAAATCGTAACACATGAATTTGTAGCAATCTCCCAGCCTCAGCATCCATGCATTTGCTCTACATTTTCTCATCATGTGCATTTCCAGGAGAACTCGCACTTCTCTCTGTTTTGTCACATGTTGCGTTCACACATGGTCTCTCTGATGTCAGTTTGGCTCTATACGGAGAGCAGATTTCCTCCACCGAGGGGACGACACATCCGTCTGTTTATCTGTCAGAGTCCTCCGACAAACAAAAGAGCCAGCTCAACCCAAACACTGTCGCAAAACCAAACGCGTGGTTCTGACTTTATGCAATGTCTATTTCTAGCTTTCTCGCTGCCCTTTTCTTTCCTCCAGTCTCCAGTCATGCCACCTCTTGCTGTTTGCCTTGGCGTAATGTTAGTGTGCTGAAAGAGACTGTTGCTCTTCAATCTTTAATGGCACGGGTGATTGCTGGTGTTGAACAGACACACATGACACTATCAGCTCTCTTGAGATGTTCGGGGTTTTCTGTTGACACCGTTGGGACTTGGAAAAATGCTCTTGCAGCTCAATGCTATGATGACAGGATGCCAACTTCACTTTTACACAGCATAGACAATGACTAAAAAAATGAGTGTGGTATTTCAACATAATCTGGAGCTTGAAAATGACTTATTTTAGGTAGTCAGAATGATATGGTCATATAAAATCAGATTTATGCCTTGATAAATCGTTGGAAATTCACATTTTACAGTAAACTGTATTAGATTCATATAACTTCTGCACATTATTTAATTTACATTTATTATTATTACAGTAAATTCATATTACAAAAATAATAATAATAATTGCCACCAGTGACCATAATCGCATGGCTAGGAGTGTGATATTGCATTTATACAACAGTTCGATGGCATAATCATGTATATAAAAAAGAAAATCAAACTCGGAGAGTCTAAAAACCGTTTTGTAAGAGGAACTACTTTCTTCCACCATTCATTCACATCTGCAGCTGACGTCAGAACAGTAGAAACCATTGCTACACACACACACACACACACACACACACACACACACACA